>JANAVB010002795.1:662860-1239763 GCA_029216955.1 Iris pallida
GTGGTGTGTGTGTGACTATAGCTATGTATCTAAATATATATTTTCAGTGTGTGTGGTGTGGGTCTTATATATATGTTAGGTGTGTGTGTGTGGAGTTGAGTGTAGAGAGGGATATAGAGAAGTGAGGGGAGATGAGAGTGCAGTGAATGGGGGGAAGTAAGTTGCTGTTATTGGCAGTAGCAACAGTTGCAGCACTGCTCGATCATGGAGAGAGAGCTGCTGTCCTGAGGACAGCAGCATATAGGAACTGGCCAGTAGCAGCAGTGTGTGTTGGGGGGGAGGGGACAGCCACCAATTCGACCACTCATTCATTCAGTCATTTATTCATCCATCATTCCTCCTATTCAATCCATCCACTCATTAATTATACATCCAAATATTCATTAATCCCCCACCCAATCAGCCATTCATTCCCCATTCATTTCAGTGTATACATATCAGTCCTTCACTCATATCAATTCATCCATAATCATCCATTCAAACCACCATTCATTAACCAATTCATTCATACACCCATACATCCATTCATCTATTAATCTTTCCACCAATTTGACCACTCATTCATACATTAGTCACCCATTCTTCCATAATTCATTCATGTATGCAGTCCCCCACATTCCTATATGCATTCAGACATTCACTTCATCATTCATTAATCCTATCTTCCATTCATTCATCCAACATTCACTCATTCATCCACCCATCCATTCTACACCCATTCATTCATCTATCCATTCATTCATCCATTATCATTCTTCCATTCCATTTCACCTTTCACCACAGCCCCTTAACCCCTTGTTAGTGATGTTAAGTTCTATGTTAGTATTTTGGTATTAAGGTAATATGTTAGTAGGGTAGAGGTTAAGGTAATTAGCTAACTACAGGGTATGACTTTAAGATATTAAGATATGGTTAGAATTTGGTTTCCTTGGTTGGTAATGGTCAGAAATAGTGCTCCTAGACTAGTTTTTACCTCGATTGACCGTTTTGACCAAAAGTCAACGAAAGTCAACCGAAAGTCAAACTTAGCCTAAAAGTGACTATAATTAACCGAAACCAAACCAGAGTTGACCAGTTGACTGAAAGTCAACAGTTGGTCAATATTAGCCAGTTTGACCTAGGATTGACCTAGAGTTGACCAGAGTTGACCAGGGTGACCAGTTGACCAAAAGTCAACTATAAGTCAACCTTTGACCAGTTTGACCTAGTTTGACTTAGATTGACTTCATGTGACCCAGTTTGACCTAGTATGACCCAGTTTGACCTAGTTTGACATAGTTTGACCCAGTTTAACCTAGTATGACCCAGTTTGACCTAGTTTGACTTAGACTTGCATATCATGACTTAAATTAGTTTCCCTTTCATTATTAAACCCTGTTTGACTTATAGTATCTCATCTTTAGGTCTGTGATTACTCTGAGCGTCTGTTCACCTTATCAGCTCAGGACCACAGGCGAGTACATTCACTGATAGTTTTTATTATCTTGATATCTGCTATATCTGATTCAGTTGTAGTGTCTTACTCGATTTCCAGACACGATCACGTAACAAAGCCCAGTCTACGCCGCAGTATCGGCGGTAGAACGTTGTTCTAAGTCTCTAACTAACCAACAACTCATGCAGTATATAATATACTCATCATGATCAACTCCGAACGGAGGACAAGTATAAGATATGGTGTAACTCAATCACAGTCTAAGCACGATAAGATAACACCGAATATAACTAAGAAATTGAAGACAACAAAACTACTAATAAAAATAACAACAATCTCAAATACATCTCAAGTCTCAAATCTCTATATACAACTCCAGTTCTAAACAGGAAAACTAAAACAAAACAGACTAGCTAAACTCCCGATCACTCCTGAGTGTCGGGGCCATAGGTAGCTAAACCATCTCCACAGTAATATGTAGGGCATGAGTCCTCAGGGCAGTCATCTGTAAAATTTTCAACAGGTCCAGTCAGGACAGGAACGAGTACAACTCATCAAGAAAACCCAAGTAAATGACAGGGAACTATAAAGCAGTTATAGACAGTTTTATTGATAAATATGGCAGTTTATATACAGGTGATGGTATAGAGAAACAGTAAGATACAAGGAAAGTAAAGTAACTAAACAAGAGAAGAATGATGGCAATGACGACTGTAAATAAATCTAGCTGAACTAAGTAACATGATAAGTCCAGGCAGTAAATGTAAAACAAGTGTAAACTGCTATAAATCCAGTACGAGATGAATCTAATACAAGATGAATCCAGTACCAGATGATTCTAGGTAGTGATCAAGAATCCAGGTGAGTCCAGCTAATCTAATAGTGTGTTTTAAAATACCGAGATCGACATGTAAACGGCTGTGGGTAATCAGGCACACCTCTCACTGATCAGGAGAGAGATGGCTATGCTTCCAGTAGATTCCAGTTGGAGATTCCAGATTTGGGATATGTCTACATGTCTTACTCAATATTTTCCCGCCCCGTAAACAAATGAATCCAGAATTCGATACGAAAATCGAGATGAGTCCAGCCAAAATATGATGATTCCAGAAATAGATTCCGAAATGATTCCAGTGATTCCAGTAATAGAGGCCAGATAATATGGTGAGTGTATCGCATACATGAATCCAGAATATCCATACGTGTGGAATTAGAGAATCACATAAAACTAAATAGAACTGAAATACAGTAACTGGCAAATAAATGAGAGAACTATCAGAGAATGTACTCGCCTGATACTCTGAAAAGAGTAGTGTAATGTCAAATGTCTGCACTGGAGTCACAATGTCCTAAATAGAACAGTACAGGTTATAATATGTTTAAAATAAGACAAATGAAGTCTGATGCAATCTACATGTCTTCTAGGTCAATCTAGGTCAAGGTCAACTCTAAGTCAAACCTGGTCAACTATCTAGGTCAAACTAGGTCCCAGTCAAACTTGGTCAACTCTGGGTCAACCCAAGTCAACACTCTAGTTCAACTAGGTCAATAAAGTCAATCTGGTCAATCCTAGCCAAATGGTCCACTATTGGTCAAACTTGGTCTTAACTAGTCTAGTCTAGGTTTGGACACCAAATCCTATATTTGCTAAACCCAAACTCTAACTATACCATAACCAAGCTCATATCCTAACATCATCTATACATACCATGACATACTCTACATCAACATACAACCATGTCTAACTACAGAACATATACCTATATATATCATATTATTATATTCAAGAATATAGATAATGTTTATATACATATAATGTGATAGGGTAGTGTGGCATACCCATGTGTGTGTCATATATATTGTGGTACAACTCAGGAAATTTCAGCCCAAAAATATGATGTGTAACATATGTGTGGGTGTGGGAGTAGCTGTGTTTTAATCATGACAGTGAACAATGTGTGCATCTATTGTGTGTGTATACATTGAATAGTGTGACAGTTAAACATACCCATGAAGCACCCAAGCCCATTTCCTCTACTCAAACATAAACCCCCACAACCCAACCTAACATTTCAGTTTGTGTGTGATGGCAGTTTAGAATGTGTGTGAGCACATGGTGGCATGAAAACAAGTTTGTGTGTGTGTGATAGTTAGTGTCATGACAGTTTAGTGATAGGAACTGTGTGTGACAGGGAACTAGTCTCAGGTTTGCATTGACAGTGAACAACAAAACAGTGGACACAGTGTACAATTTCAGGAAAACAACAATGCATGTGACAGTTCAACACAATGTGTTCTCAGGATGCAGTGATCAATAGATGCAGGTAGGGAATCAATTTCAAGCTAAGGGATTGATTGTAATGAGGTCAGACCAATGCTCGATATAAAAGCAGTGGCTAAACATGTTGTAATGGATAGATGTAAATCTATGCTTGGGAATTTACTCATGGACAGCCATTCCAGCTAGTGTGGAGTACAAGACTTCATCAAGGAAGAATATGGTCATAATGTTACATGGTGTGGACAGGGCAGATGGATAAATGAAGTATTGTGACTGAAAAACTAATGCATCTCAACCCCAGCCAACACCCACATGGAAAGCCTAGCATGCAACCATGTAATCCCCAGTAAATACCACATATATAACCTTGCAAATACAACATTTAAAATCAGTTTAAAAGGAACCAATATTCAGAATTTGATACACCTGGCATCAGAGATACACAGGCAGTCTTCCCTATCCATTCAAAATCCCATACATCTTAAGATTTCACATGAAGTATTAAAACATTAACAACAGTGAAACAGTGAGCTATTATCAGTGTATTCACATGTTATAATATGAAAACTTTGACAGGAAAAAACAGTGTGCTAAACAATGTGTGTGTGTATAACATGTGTGAATGCAAGAATGTGTGGGTGAAACTGTGAAGTGCTAGCATAGACATGTGAGTGTGGGAATACAAGAGTGCAGTGAGGGTCCATTTCAGCTTGTGTGTGGGTGTCAAAATGACAGTTCAGCTCTGCCTAAAATTTCGAAATCCAAAACATCCCATTTCTCGAATCCTCATTTCTAACACAACATCAAACCAACTTAATGTGAAACCTAATCATTCCAACATCACTAACAGTGACTAACAAAAGTACATGGACTTAAAACATGACAAATTAAATGCCAAGTTCAGTTAAATCCAGGAAAAATAGGAAGACTGTATTAATTCCCTGTTTTGGTATCAGTCCATTCAATTCGAAACCCATTCAAATGTTGAAATTCTATTACCACCAATGAAAACATAATATAACTTGTAAATCCTAACTAGCAGCAGTTAGTACACATGTAGGAATCATTCAGGTATTTAAAACAACATCTAAATCAGATAAAAAGGAAAATCAATTCAGAATTTACGTAATATATACATGGTATCAGTGATATGGGAAAATGTAATTTTCGAATTCAAAATCGTGTTAATATACCAATTTATAGGTTGGTAACCCATCCCCCACCTGTACTCGTGTCCCACGAGTTGTCTCGTGTCCTGGGGAAACAGGACACGATGTGTCTCAGCTCACGAACGGCACAGACACGCGCACAGGCACACAGCGTCGTGCACGCGTGTGTGTCGTTCTAGGACACGACATAGGGCGACCCGTGTCTCGTGCTCATGGATGTGGGTTCGCCTAGGATAGGTCTAGGTCCTAGGGTGCCTGAAATGTGTCCCCTTCTCGTGTCGTGTCAGCTTTTAAGCCGTGTCAGTGGCTAGAAACCACGCGTGCACAGCGCGCGCACGCGGCCAGTGCGGCCAGTACGAGGAGGATTTCTTCTCGCACACTGAACCATAGGACCCCATCTTTTGGGAGGTTGATGTCAGTCTATGCCCCATCATCCTCGCCAAAAATGGCGTGTCCACGTGTCCTACACAGGAAGTTATTGTGCCCGAGTAGCAGGACACAGTGTACGTGTGTGCACAGCGTATCCAACACGAATTTTCGACGCAAAAGGACACTAAAATACCAGACACTCTTCACAGAAAATGATCTACACACCTAGATCTAGGACTCTATTCAAATAGATTTGAAAAATTTGCAAATCGAATCGGTTCGGGCATTTCGTCGAACATCTAGCCTATGGGTTTGATATGTGTCCGATACGGACACGTAATGGACACGAAACCTAGCAATACCTATACCAGTAGTTAGGGTATTCCTAGGGCTTCCTATTCATGCAATTAAATCACTATTTTATGGAGAGGATTAGGAATTACCTAGGTGTGTGAAAAAGCCCAAAAAGCTTCAAAGAGGGGTGTTTCTCTTGCCACCCAAACTCCTCCAAATTGCTCCTCCACTGAAATTTCTCACCATAGTCAGGAAATACACAGAGATTAGGATCTATTGCAAGAAATTAGAAGGAAAAAGGAGTTGAAATGGAGAAGTTATGGATTGGGAAAGAAAGGGATTTACCTCTATTTCCAAACTTTGTTATTTCCTAAAGGAGGCTAGCCCTAAGTGGTAGAGACATTAAATAGGGGTGTGGAACCCTAGGTGGCTGGCCATAAATGCTAGGGTTAGGGTTTTGGTTTCACTAATTGGGTTATGGGCCTCTATGGGCCTTAAGCCATAAGTCATGGTTTATGAAATCACAAGTCATTAACCAACCTATTCATTATCTCTATTTCCCCAATTTAATCCTAATGACTAGAGTATCATTAACTTAGGTTAACTAGGATTTCATAATCTAACCAAGTGGTCATAACTAGGGTTAGCTTCTAGGCTAGTCCACTAGGACTCAACAAGTCAAAGTCAAACTAGAATTCACCAATTCAACAAATCACTAAAATAATTCAAATAAGTCAAAATGACCCAATTACCCCTAGGCTAAAAATGATAATTAAGTCATCATAATGACATGTTTAGGCTCTAGGTCATGCAGTCTCTCAGGTTTCACTAGCAGCATATTCAAAATCACAAGTCATGACTTAAATCAATTCTTAAATAGTTTAAAAATTATTAAAAATCACTAAAAATTATAATGTGAATCAAATATCAATAATTAATAATTAAAATTACAAAATTTCAAAATTACCCTCATCTGGAAAACTGGGTGTTACAGATAGTTCACGGACTAGTATATGTTGGATCATGACATGAGATGTTGTTACTAGATTTTCTTGGTATATTGGTACATTTCCTATTTTGTTCCATGTAATTGTATAGATACCGATTTCTAAGGGGACTTGCTACCCTCGTATGAAATCCCGTATCATGATGTGTCATGTCCAGATCCATTATACTATTCGGGGATGGGGAATTATTAGGGGCTATGTGATCAAAGCCTTCCTGTCACTATATTCTTGTGCTTGCGTCACCCTCACCTCACGTAGGGTGCAGCGAGATCTTATTTATGTGCTCGTTATCCAGGTTGGCCGGCATGACCCTTTCCAGTGATTTTCATGTGATTGTTGGGCCAAGTGGATAGCTTGTCCTATAACATACCCAAGCCGATCACATAACGTTCTAATAATTTAAGGCACATTTTATATTTATTTTATCATATCATATATCCTACTCAGTTCTACATTCAGTACTTTTCTCACCATGCTATGATAATCTTTACTCACATGTTCTATATGCTCTTATGCTATACCTTGATTGGAGGCTAAGTTCTGTTCGGGAGAAGGGTTACAACCCCGATCCTTGTTTGGTTTAAGAGTTGTAACTCAGCTTCCGAATAGTTCCCAAGTCATCCTATATCTTTGTCTTGTATTTCATTATAATTGTCTCTTCTAGAATTTGTCATTTCATATGGAACTGTTGTTAGTGTTTGTACTTGCTCATTTTTCTGACAGGATACCGTTGATATATTACAGATGATTATGAGGCAGACTGCTCGACCTATTATGGGGTCGAGATAGATGGAGTAGTCCAGGACTGTGGCCTGATAGTTGAGCCACTAGACTTTGCACACCCAGAGTAGTATAGCTTAGTTAGGTTTGCCTGGACCGCGATCCAGCTAGTGCTATCAGACTGTAGTATTCTATATTATATTTTGTGACTTTGTGATGTTGTGTATATATCTGGGCTTGTGTTGGATCTTGAACTTATTTCCTATTTTCACTTCTATCATATTTCTATTTCGTGCTTAGTTTTATCTTGTGATTGAGTTATGCCAAATTATTTTCCTCCGTACGGAGATGACAGGTACCTTTATACTATTTAGTTGTAGTATTTACAGATGTCATATACAGCGTTCTACCATCGATTCTGCGGCGTAGGCTGGACGTACCCACGTGCTTGTGCCCCTAATCAGGGTGCGGGTCGTGACACGTTTTTGTGGTGGCCCATGCAGGTCTGTGTCGCAGTTAATACGATCTCGTAATGGTGCTCGACTTAGAGTACTAATTACGAGCCTGCGATTAGGACATAGGATCTAGGATATGATAGGAGTTACTTAATCACATTTTAGAAAATTTCTAATCTTTTGATTACCATGACAATTCTTTTGCATTGAATTTAATTGTCCTTCTTTCATATTCCCTATCATGTGCCATATTTATTCCTTGTTTCAATCTATCCTCAGGATGACGATTACTCGCTCTCAGGCAGCAGGATCTAGTGCTGTTCCAGAGAGGCCCGATCCGGTAGGACCTCCACCTCCGGTTGAGGGAGCTGCAGTTGAAGGAGTTGCCACCTCAGTTCCTGCCCTTCAGACGGGAGTAGCAGCGACGGTTCCAGGAGGTCTTCCACCTCCAGCTGCGGGACCGTCCATTGTCATTCCTGAGACTCTTCCACTGCCGCCTCCGCTACCGACTGATGCACAGAAGATGATGGCCCTTCTACAACAGATGTTGCAGACCCAAAAGGCCCAAGCCGAGGCACAGCAGCATCAGGCAGACGCATCTCACCGCCAGACAGAGGTGTTATGGCAGAGCATGGAGAACTACCACTAGCTGGCGATGGCAACAGTTGAGAGGTTGTACCGGGTACAGTTTAGGGTGCCATAGTTCAGCAGCAGGGTCAGGGGAGGCCTGGCACATGTCTAGATTTCAGTAAGATGAACCCGAGGGAGTTCAAAGGTACCGAGGGTATCCTGTATGCAGATGACTGGTTGGAGGATGTCCAGCGGAGCATAGAGTTAGCAGAGGTCCCGAAAGGGCTTTGGGTGACGTCTGCGCAAGTCAGTTTTTTGATATAGCCTTGACTTGGTTTCGCACGGATCCTCGTACATCGGTGAGGGGTTTGACGTGGGAGAACTTCAGGCGGCTCTCTAAGGAGAAGTTCTACCATGATGTGGCTTTGACAGCTCTGGAGGGCCAGTTCGTCGGATTGGTGCAGAGGAACTCGTCGGTGGACGAGTATGCAGCAGAGTTCTTCCGTCTGAGTAGGTTTGCACCAGATCTGATCCAGAATGAGGGGTATAAGGCCCGCAAGTTTCAGAGGGGTCTTATTCATGCGGTTCGCACTCGTACTTCCGGGCGACGCGATGCGACCTTCGAGCAGATACTGATGGAGGCACATATAGCAGAGGAGGACTTCGGCCTCAAGCCGAAGAGGGGCAACGGTGTTCTAGGTGTAAGCTCTAGTGCGGGGCCGACGAAGCGCCCTCACTTCTAGTAGAGGAAGATTCAGCAGCAGCCTCAGTTACAGATTCAGCAGGCACAAACACGTGCCCACCAGCACCAGGGACAGGGCCAGAGGCAGACTACTCCGTGCGGCTTCTGCGGGAAGCCGGGACACAGTCGAGAGGCCTGTATGAAGAGGTTGGGCTTATGTCTATACTGTGGGGCGGCCGACCACCAGCTGAAGGATTGCCACATTCGTGGGATCCGAGGAGGCCAGGACAGAGTACAGCAGGCTAGAGGACCAACAGTTCAGCAGAGAGGTCCTCCACTTCAGACCCAGTAGCAGCGTTTCGTTCAGCACCAGAAGAGAGCACATGTGGGCAGGGTGTTGGCCTTGACAGCAGAGGAGGAGGTAGAGCCAGTGGGTGATGTTGTGGCATGTCACGTTCTCCTTGATTCTTTCCCTGCTTTTACCTTGTTTGATTCCGGTGCCACCCATAGTTTTGTGTCTGTTTCCTTTGCTCTAAGACACAACATTATTGAGTATATGGGTAGGACTTGCAAAATATTGACCAGGGGAGGCATTATCCTGCTTAATAATATCTACAAGGGGCAGAGAGTTACATTAGGAGGCCGGGATTTGAGCGCGTGCTTGCTCGTAATGCCCCTTCCGAGGTACGACATGGTACTCGGAATGGATTGGTTGAGCATGCACCATGCTAGTATAGACTGTAGAGGAGGTAGGGTTCTGTTTAGGCCGTCGGGAGAGCCAGAGTTTGTGTTTTCCAGGTGAGCATCTGAGCTGGGAGATGGGTTCTGTGGAGCTTTACGGGCGGGGCAGGCATTGACGCATACATTGATAGCTGATATCATGGATGTCTTTCCCGAGGAGTTGCCTGGGATGCCGCCAGATAGAGACGTTGAGTTATCTATAGACTTAGTGCCGGGCGCTGAACCTATTTCACAGCACGTCTATAGGGTCAACAATAGCGAGTTGGCAGAGCTGAAGAAGCAAGTCGACGAGCTATAGAACAAGGGATTTATCATATCCAGTTCATCACCTTGGGACACGTTCTGTTTGTACCAAAGAAGGATGGTACGATACGCATGTGTATCGATTACAGAGCACTCAACAACCTCACTATCAAGAACAAGTACCCGTTGCCGAGGATTGACTACTTGTTCGATCAGTTGAGCGGCGCGAAGGTATTTTTGAAGATAGACCTGAGGTCCAGTTATCATCAGCTGAAGGTGAAGCGGGAAAACGTTCAAAAGACGGCTTTTCGGACTCGGTACGGCTAGTACGAGTTCACTGTCATACCATTTGGGTTGACCAACGCCCCAGCAGTATTCATGAACTTGAAAACAAGGTATTCCATCAATACCTTGACAAGTTCGTGGTGGCCTTCATAGATGACATCTTGGTCTACTCGAAGACGCTGGAGGAGCACGAAGAGCATCTGAGGATTGTGTTCGAGACTCTAAGAAAGGAGCAGTTGTATGGGAAGCTTTCGAAGTGCGAGTTCTTTCTGGACTAGGTCGAGTTCTTAGGTCATGTTGTGACCGAGCATGGGATCTCTGTGGACCAGAAGAAGATTGCAGCGGTGGAGTCTTGGTCTACACCCAGTTCAGTTACCGAGATTCGGAGCTTTCTGGGTTTGGCTGGCTATTATCGGAAGTTCGTCCAGGACTTCTCACGGATTGCGAAGCCGATGACTAGACTCACCAGGAAGGACGTAGAGTTCGTCTCGACTGAGGAGGGTCAGGCCGCCTTCGATGAGCTGAAGAAGAGGTTGACATCAGCTCCGATCTTGACTTTACCATCTGGGACCGGTGGTTTCTCGATCTACAGCGACGCATCTGGCAGGGGTTTGGGTTGTGTTCTTCAGCAGCACGGGAAGGTGATTGCCTATGCATCTAGGCAGTTACGTCCTCATGAGAAGAACTACCCGACTCACGATCTAGAGTTGGTCGCTGTTATCTTTGCCTTGAAGTTGTGGAAACACTATTTGTATGGAGAGCGGGTTGAGATCTTCACTGATCACAAGAGTTGAAGTACGTGTTCACTCAGAAGGAGCTGAACATGCGGCAGAGACGGTGGCTCGAGCTAATAAAGGATTTCGATATCGCCTTGCAGTACCATCCAGGAAAGGCCAAAGTAGTTGCAGATGCCTTGAGCAGGTATCCAGTAGCTATGTATCTGATGGCAGATCGTCATTTTTTTTGCTGACCTGGACAGTTTGGGAATCAAGGTGATTATTTCGGGCATAGAGGTGCAGATGTGGGGCTTACAGATTCACTCTAAGTTGATGGACAGAGTCAGATCAGCACAGTATGATGATGTTGCCCTGAGGAGCATTAGGGAGCAGGTGCGGGCAGGGTCGCTCGATGATTTCTCTATTGCCGAAGATGGGTCACTGCGACACGGTGCTAGACTGTGTGTTCCGATTGGACAGCTTCAGGAGGCACATCGCTCTCAGTACTCTATGCATCCTGGGGCCAACAAGATGTACAGAGATCTGAGGGAGCACGTTTGGTGGTACGGCATGAAGCGCGAGGTAGGGCATGAAGCGCGAGGTAGCTCAGTTTGTATCTCGCTGCTTGGTATGTCAGCAAGTGAAGGCCGAGAGATAGAGGCCTGGTGGGTTTCTACAGCCACTATCCATTCCTGAGTCGAAGTGGAAGCACATCACCATAGACTTTGTGTCCGAACTTCCACGATCTCCTGGAGGGAAAGACGCGATTTGGGTCATAGTTGATAGATTGACCAAGTCGGCCCACTTCTTGCCTTTCAAGGTGGGGTTGTCTACAGAGCGGCTGGCAGAGATGTACGTTCATCAGATCGTGAGATTGCATGGGGTTCCTGTGAGCATAGTTTTAGACCAGGATAGTCATTTCACTTCCCACTTCTGGAGGAGTTTGCGGACTAGCTTAGGCACCTCGCTCAAGTTTAGTACCGCTTATCATCCCCAGACAGACGGGCAGTTAGAGAGGACTATCCAGACTTTGGAGGATATGCTTCGCACGTATGTGCTTGATCTCGAGGGTTCTTGGGAGGACCATCTTCACCTGGTAGAGTTTGCTTACAACAACAGCTATCAGGCCAGCATAGAGATGTCGCTATTCGAGGCTCTATACGGACGCCGTAATCCCTTGTCATGGGACGATGTCGGCGAGAGAGTGCTGCTTGGACCGGAGATGGTAGTGGATGCAGCTGAGAAGGTCAGGTTGATTAGAGACAGACTTCGGGTGGCTCAGGATATGCAGCGGCATTGGGCCGATAGCCACCGGAGACCGTTAGATTTCGAGGTTAGTTTCAATTCTTGTTTGTGATGCTTGTGATTATTTGTTTGTCCTGTGTGTTGAGTTTATTCTATGTTTAGCTGCTGCTTTGGTGTTCTTGAAGATTTCTCCGACACGGGGCACGATTCGCTTTAGCGGCAGCAGGAAGCTTAGTCCTCGCTACATCGGACCTTTCACTATCCTTGAGAGGGTCGGTGTAGTGGCTTATCGACTAGACTTGCCACCTACGCTAGAGGGGTGCACAACGTGTTCCATGTGTCGCAGCTGAGGCGGTACGTGGCAGACCCCAGCTATGTATTGGACCATTCAGCGATCGAGGTGGGGCCTACTCTTCACTATCCAGAGCAGCCAGTGGAGATTCTGGATTGTAGGGAGAAGGTGCTCCGGAACCAGGTTATACCCTTGGTTCGTGTTGCATGGAGGCATCACTCTCCAGGTGAGTCTACCTGGGAGAGAGAGGACGACATGCGGGAGCGTTTCCCTTATCTCTTCGAGCCACGAGGTATAATTCTTTTGTTTCTGCATGTGATTTCGGCGATTGTTTGTTTTAATTTTGAGGACAAATTTTTTTAAGCGGATAGATTTGTCACCCCCAGTTTTCAAGAACAGGAGTATTTTGGTCATTTTTTTACTTTAGAATAATTTTGGAATTATTTATTTATTTATAATATTATTTTGGGGTTAATTGAGTCGGGTTCAAATTTCAACTCAATTCGACTTGTATCAGGGACCCGGGATAGTTTTGACTCTAGTGGGACACACTCATTAGTTAGACATAGCCCACATAACAATAAAATTAAGTTAGTATGGTTGGACTAATTCATGAATAGGTTTGGTTTAATTAGAGACTTAAAACTAGACTAATTTAGCCTCAACCTAAAACCTATTCCTAATTTAAATCAATAAGACAAGTGGGGGTATTTTAGTCATATGCAAATGGGGACACCTATGCCACACTTGGCCGGCCATAGGAGGATAGGCTTGAGCATCATTTCATTTGTTATTATTCCCAAATTTTCTCTCTTGTTCTTCTCCAAAATTAAGAGGAGCCTTCATTGATTCCACCTCAAAGACCAATCCATTTCTTCATCAATCCTCTTCTTTTCTTCTCTATTTCAATCAAGAGGAGGAGCTAGCTAGATTTGGGAAGTTTTGGATCTTGTTCGTGTCCTTTTGGAGGTCTCTTCGTGTCGGTGTCGTATCGGGAGGAGTTTTTTGGTTTTGATCTTCCGGAAGGTATAATCTCTCCTCTATTTCACTCCTACATGCATTTAGGACCATTTTGAATCCATAGGAATGACCCCCATGGTTGTGTCTCCATTTGTGTCCATTTTGGATCTATTTGGAGATTATTAGGATGTGTCCTTGTATAGTTTTGTGTCCAAGTGGGAAACCCCCAATTTTGGACACACGAAGTGGTTGATATATTGTGTGAATGATTTTATTTGACTTTAATCTCAGATTTTAGATTTGCTAGAATGTTGTTCTTCATGGTATCTTAATGTGTGTATATATATATATATATATATATATATATATATATATATATATATATATATATATATATATATATTTTAAGCTGGAAATTTATTGAAAGAAAACCCCGCAGGGAACAGTGACAAGGCCCGCCTGCCAGACCGGCCCACCAGGGGCTAGCCCCGAAGGAGAGCAGATAACAGAAATCAAAAAAGAAAGCAAACAGAAAAAAATAGGGAGGAGACCACGTGACAGGCCACGTGGGGGGGGGGGGGGATTCCGCATTCGAAATTCAAAAGAAAAGGGGGGAAGTCCACGTAGCAGTCCTGCGCAATGCTCGAGGGGGCCTGACCCGTGGGCGGGGCCCGATGGGGGGGGGGGCGCTGAGATCGAAGTGACAGGGGCGGGGCCCGAGGATACGGGGGTCCCGAGGGGGCGCCTAGGGCCTCCCGCTCGTCGGCCAGCGACGGAGGCGACCCCGATCTCCACCGCGGTGGGGTGGAAGAGCGGCCGCGGGGGGGGGGGGGGGGGAACTAAAGGGCCAGGCGACGGCGGTCGGCCGGAGCCGAAGAGGGGGGAAGGGTCCGACGACGCGGGGGCCTGAGGCTGGCCTGGCTGCTCCTGGGGGCCGCTGCCGGTGGGGAGGCCGACGCCGAGGAGATGGGACCACCGGCGACCAAGCCTCAGGCGAGGGGGGAGGGGAGCTCGAGGGAGGGGATCAGCCGCCGGGAGACTGGCGGAAGGGAGGGGGCGGAGGGCTGACCCGGGGGAGCGGATGAGAACCGAGGTGGAGGAGTCCGGCGGGGGGATCAAGCGGAGAGGGGCGCCGAGCTAAGGCTAGAGGAAGCGGCCCTGCCCCTGAGATAGGGCGTACGCCACCCACTGCGCAGCGACGGAGGCCTGCTGGAGGTGCGCGGTCGACTGGGCGGGGATCCAGTACCACCGCGAGGTGGCAGGGTCTTGCCAGTAGGCCCCCGCTGGAGAGGAGGGAGCCGGGGCTGAGCCGGCGGCTGGGTGGGGGTGGTAGCTCGACGGAGGCGCGGCCGCGCCCGAAGCGGGGGGGCGGGACTGAGGCGATGGGGAGGCCTTCGGCAGAGGCTGGGAGAGAGGCTGGAGTTGGAGGCTCCTGGAAGAAGGCGTCTGGCTGGGCGGGGTACTCCTCGGCCGGAGGAGCCGCAAAACCCGAATCCGACGGAGGATCCGATGGGAACTCAAGGGACGAACTCGGCGGGGCGAGGCTGGGCTCCGGAGTCGCGGAGGCGCCAAGTGCTGGGGGAGGCGAGAGGGGCCTCGGGGGGAGAGGAAATAAAGGTGGGGCTGCGGCTACTGGGAGGAGCGGCGCAGCGGCGGAGACGATTGCCGGAGGAAGAACGCTGGGGGGAGGGCCTGGGCGCCGGGGGAGACCACTGTGGGGAGGGCCCGGGCCAAGAAGAGAGGGACCCGGGTCTGGCCGCGGGCGCTGAGCCCGGCGGCTCCTGCGATGCCGAGAACGGCGGAAGCGTCGAGGCGGCGATAGGAAGGGGGACGGTCCTCCACACGCCTGGCAAGCGCCGGCCGGCGGCGATGAGGGAGAAGGCGCTCCCCACTGGAAGAGAGGCCGTGGGAGGCCCGGCCAGCCGTCGGGGCCAAGGAGGCCAGGGAGGAGGGGTGACTCATGGCGGGGGGGGACGACGGACGACGGACGGCGGCCGACCACCGCTTGGGCACCGGAGGGTGTGCCTCGGGAAGCGGGCCTGCTCCTACCAGCGGGATCCACGCCCAAAAGCCGGCCATTATATATATATATATATATATATATATATATATATATATATATATATATATATATATATATATATATATATATATATATATTGTGTGTCAAATGTGTATATTTGTTGGTGTGTGTGTGTCTATATCTATGTATCTAAATATATATATTTTCATGTGTGTGTGTGTGTGTGTCTTTATATATATGTTAGGTGTATGTGGAGTTGAGTGTAGAGAGGGATATAGAGAGAGTGTGAGGGGAGATGAGAGTGTAGTGTGAATGGGGGAGTAAGCTGCTGTTATTGGCAGTAGCAGCAGTTGCAGCACTGCTCGACCAGGGGGAGAGCTGCTGTCCTGAGGACAGCAGCATATAGGAACTGCTGCAGTAGCAGCAGTGTGAGGGGGGGGGGGGGGGGGACAGTCCACCAATTCGACCACTCATTCATTCAGTCCTTTATTCATCCATCCATTCCTCCTATTCAATCCATCCACTTTCATTAATTCATACATCCAAATATTCATTAATCCCCCACCCAATCAGCCATTCATTCCCCATTCATTTCAGTGTATACATATCAGTCCTTCACTCATATCAATTCATCCATTCAGTCATCTATTCAAACCCCCATTCATTAACCAATTCATTCATACACCCATACATCCATTCATCTATTAATCCTTCCACCAATTCGCCCACTCATTCATACATTAGTCATCCATTCTTCCATTAATTCATTCATGTATGCAGTCCCCCACATTCATATATGCATTCAGACATTCACTTCATCATTCATTAATCCTATCTTCCATTCATTCATCCAACATTCACTCATTTATCCACCCACCCATTCGTACACCCATTCATTCATCTATCCATTCATTCATCCATTATACATTCTTCCATTCCATTTCACCATTTCACCACAGCCCCTTAACCCCTTGTTAGTGATGTTAAGTTCTATGTTAGTATTTTGGTATTAAGGTAATATGTTAGTAGGGTAGAGGTTAAGGTAATTAGCTAACTATAGGGTATGACTTTAAGATATTAAGATATGGTTAGAATTTGGTTTACTTGGTTGGTAATGGTCAGAAATAATGCTCTTAGACTAGTTTTGACCTCGGTTGACCATTTTGACCAAAAGTCAACAAAAGTCAACCGAAAGTCAAACTTAGCCTAAAAGTGACTAGAATTGACCGAAACCAAACCAGAGTTGACCAGTTGACTAAAAGTCAATAGTTGGTCAACATTAGCCTAGTTTGACCTAGGGTTCACCTAGAGTTGACCAGGGTTGACCAGTTGACCAAAAATCAACTGTAAGTCAACATTTGACCCAGTTTGACCTAGTTTGACTTGGATTGACTTCCTGTGACCTAGTGTGACCTAGTATGACCCAGTTTGACCTAGTATGACCCAGTTTAACCTAGTATGACCCAGTTTGACCTAGTATGACCCAGTTTGACTTAGACTTGCATATCATGACTTAAATTAGTTTTCCTTTCATTATTAAACCATGTTTGACTTATAGTATCTCATCTTTAGGTCTGTGATTACTCTGAGCGTCTGTTCACCTTATCAGCTCAGGACCACAGGCAAGTACATTCACTGATAGTTTTTATTGTCTTGATATCTGCTATATTCGATTCAGTTGTAGTGTCTTACTCGATTTCCAGACACGATAGTTCACGAACTAGTATATGTTGGATCATGACATGAGATGTTGTTCCTAGATTTTCTTGGTATATTGGTACATTTCCTGTCTTGTTCCCTATACTTGTATAGACACCAATTTTTAAGGGGACTTGCTACCCTCTTATGGAATCCCGTGTCATAACGTGTCATGTCCATATCTATTATACTATTTGGAGATGGGGAATTATTAGGGGCTATGTGATCAAAGCCTTCATGTCACTATATTCTTGTGCGTGCGTCACCCTCACCTCACGTAGGGTGTAGCGAGATCTTATTCATGTGCTCGTTATCCAGGTTGGCCGGAATGACCCTTTCTAGTGATTTTCATGTGATTGTCGGGCCAAGTGGATAGTATGTCCTGTAACATACCCAAGCCGATCACATAAGCTCTAATAATTCAAGGCATGTTTTATATTTATTTTATCATATCATATATCCTGCTCAGTTCTACATTCAGTACTTTTCTCACCATGCTATGATATTCTTTACTCACATGTTCTATATGCTCTTATGTTATACCTTGATTGGAGGCTAAGTTCTGTTCGGGAGAAGGATTACAACTCCGATCCTTATTTGGTTTAAGGGTTGTAACTCAGGTTCTGAATAGTTCCCAAGTCAGCATATATCTTTGTCTTGTATTTTATTATAATTGTCTCTTATAGAATTTGTCAATTCATATGGAACTGCTGTTAGTGTTTGTACTTGCTCATTTTCCTGACAGGATACCGTTGATATATTACAGATGATTATGAGGCAGACTACTCGACCTATTATGGGGTCGAGATAGATGGAGTAGTCCAGGACTGTGGCCTGATAGTTGAGCCACTAGACTTTGCACACCCAGAGTAGTATAGCTTAGTTAGGTTTGTCTGGACCGCAATCCAGCTAGTTCTATCAGACTGTAGTATTCTATATTATATTTTGTGACTCTGTGATGTTGTGTATATCTCGGGACTTGTATTGGATCTTGAACTTATTTTCTATTTTCACTTATATCATATTCCCATTCCGTGCTATCTACCTTAGTTTTATCTTGTGATTGAGTTATGCCATATTATATTCCTCCGTGCGGAAATGACAGGTACCTTTATACTATTTAGTTGTAGTATTTACAGACGTCATATACAGCGTTCTACCGTCGATTCTGCGGCATAGGCTGGACGTACCCACGTGCTCGTGCCCCTAATCAGGGTGCAGGTCGTGACAGAAGTCCACGCATTTTTGCTGACTGTAGCCCTTGACTACCAGTCTCACCTTGTATCATGGGGGAATAGTATCTTCTCCACGCTTCCCTAAAAAAATCATCGATTCTTTAAGGCACTCTTGCCCTTCGACAACTAGACCAGGTTGTAAGTGTGATTGTCATACAAAGAACTCATTTCCTCATGCATGGCTTGCCTCCACTCCTTCCTATTATCGTCTTCTACCACCTATGCAAAACTTTTCGTCTCTCCCTCGTTATTCAGCAACACATACTCAACCGTTGAGTATCTCACAAATGGTCGACACTCTCTAGTACCTCCAACAGAGCCTATAGTGTCGATTGTTCATCGACAACCTAATTTCCCTCGAGAAATGCCTCCTCCACATGCTCATCTTCCTAAAGGTTACCCTGATCATCTTGGCAAACTGATGATCAAGATTGGGAGCAACTCTATGTACTAGCTCCCCATGGTCTAGAACATCCGCAATGATTCCTGGAACATGCTCGAACTTAAGTGACTCAAAGTCAGGCAAATGCTCATCCTCAGAAGGCATCTTGGATTCCTGAATGTCGGTCACTACATGATCCTCGACGAATACCACTTCTCGACTTTTGTAGAGATTCTTTCCCACTCGGTCATAGAGTCTGTATCTGAATTCATCTTGGCCATACCCGACAAAGACGAACTATCTCATCTTCAACTTAAGTTTGGACCTATCGTGCTTCAGTACGAAGGCCTTACATCCAGACACACGTAGGTGACTGTATGGCGACTCTTTATCATACTATTCTTTTATGGGCACGTCATCATCGAAAGGAGCACCAAGAGATATATTGATAACATAAGCTGCAGTATATAAGGCCTCACTTCATTAACTGTCCGACATCTTTGCTTCTGCTAACAAGTACCACACTCTCTCCATTAGCATCATGTTCATCCGCTCTACTACGCCATTGAGCGGAGGCATCTTTGGCAGAGTTTTATGGTATCGTATCTCATGCTTTTTGCAATAAGCACTGAAGAGACTTACGTATTCGCCTCCGTTATCAGAGCAAACACACTTTACTTTTAAGCTCATTTTTCTTTCAACGAAGGCCTCGAACTCGTTGAAGGTGGCTAGTACCTAATCCTTGGTATTTATAGCATAAACCCAAACCTTCATGAGACAATCATCAATAAAGGTTATAAAATAAGAAACACCACCAATAATTTTTTTTTACCTTCAATGGACCATAAACATTCGAATTATTCAACTCGAACAATGCCAACTTCCTCGAAGATGGATGACTTTGAAATGACACCATGTTCTGCTTTACAGCCATGCAATGTATGTATATCTCCAATTTTGCAAGGTTCAAGCGTGAAATCACCTTTGGATTTTCTAAGTAGCTCATCCCATTCTTGCTGATATGGTTGAGCCGCATGTGCCACAACTCGATAGACGCGTCACTGACTGCGTTCACCTCCGAAGCCCCTTGTGCACTACCTTCCATAGAATATAGATCGAATCTCTTGCTTCCTTTGGCAATAAGCATCGAACCCCTAGAAAGCTTCCACTATCCGTTCACGAAAATATTGAAGAATCCCTCATATCATCCAACTTTTCAACCGACACCAAGTTGAAACGGATTTCTAGGACATGACGGACATCTTTGAGCACTAGAATAGCTCATGTATTCGTCTTCAAATGCACCTCTGCAATAGCTTTTTTCTATACTCTCGTTGCCCATCTTCAACACTCCACAGCCGCATGTTGTGTAGCAACTAGTGTTATGTTGTGAGAGACGTGCCTTGAGTCCACCAACCAACTAGTGTTATCGCAGGCGAGGTTCAAAGTAACCTCATCACCCACAATAATAATATCACATCCATATAATAATGTTGTTGTTAGTATTCTCGTTCTGCTTCCCGTTGTCACATTTCTTCTTTTTCCATGCAAAATAATTTCTTTTAGTATGGCCCTTCTTGTCACAAATGTAACAATCAGAGTCCTTATACCCACCCTTGGACTTTTCTCTGCTCTTTCCCATGTCGCATGGACCTCTACTTTTTATCATCCCCCAACTCTCTGAGACCAACGCTTCAAAATGTGATCAAGATGATGTGCCCAACTATTTCTTTGCATTTCCTCATTCAACACTCTACTCATGGTAAAATCCGATTCACAACGCCTTTGGGAGAAGAAGTGGTCATAGACACTCATCAACCAAATTCTATGCACTTTGTCGTTGAATTTGACTTCCATAGCCTACAATTAATCCACCACGCTCTGAAACTCACTCGAGTGATCATAATAGATGTACCGTCTTTGCACCTTAGACCCATGATCTGTCGGATCATAAACAACTTATTGACTCTGGTCTTCTTGGCATACAGAGACTGAAACTTATCTCACAACGTCTTAGTGTGTTTGATGTTTGCGATGTGGTTGTACATGTTCTCATCTACAAGCTTAATATACCCACATACCTATATATGCTCGAATGCACAGTCATCAAATTTGAAACATGCCTTCTCTAACGCAAATATTGCTAGATGCAAATTGTTGACGAACAAGAGATCTTTCATCTTGTTTCACCAATAACGATAATTGGTACATTCGTGGTTAAGTATGCGCACATGTTTCACTCCATCTCTTCTACCCGGCTTGACTGTCTAACTCATAACACATACAACCGATAGCTTTGATACCACTCTGATGGGAATATGTACGAAACTAGCAGAATAAATATTGTCCTAAACCGGAAGAAACATCGAGAACTAAAAATAAAATGCACATGTGAAGACGATCACAATATCCAACGTAAAAGAACACAATGCTAAAAGCACCTTCGGGTGTTGGGGTGGGGGGGGATTGAATAGGGTGTAACGAAAAATTAAGCATAATTAATTAATGCTAATAAGCAATTTAAAATAAGTCCTATCATTTTATAGTCCTAGCTTAAAATATCGAATAATTAACAAAAATTGTTTACTCTACCAACACACCAGGATATTGTCCACAAGACGATCAAGCTAACTCAAATCAGGAAAATTAAACACGGTCCTCTTAAAGGTGTTACATAATTGTTTGTGTCGACTGAATAGTTATTTATTTCTTCCTCCTCCCTACAAAGTCACACATTTAAATCAATAGAGAGTTTATGTGTTAGAATTACTCAATAATTAAGGGGCCACACATGTAAAATTAATTGTGTTTAGGCTATCTAAATAATTAAGCCAAATTAAAGTGGTCTATTTAGAAATTGGCTTAAGGGTATAATTGTCATGGAATTAATGTGTAGATACCGGAGATAATTCTAATTTGATGAGGGGTCAAATTACAAATGTCAAAACATATAAATATATGTATTCATTAGGGTTAGGGCCTTCAACTTATACGGCCACCAAAAGAGAGATTTTCTCTTTTTCTCTTCTGCATCCCCATCGACAGAAAGAGATGGACAAAGGATTCTGATTCTTCTTTGTCATTAAGGGTCGTACAACTTGGAAGATCAAATCCCATCAAGAGACGTCTGCATCACAAGCAAAGACAATGGATTCAGGTACGCTTTCGCAATTTAATTTATGTTCTTCATCTCATGAATCGACATGGTACAATAAATCTCTAACAAGTGGTATCAGAGCCACCCTTGTTTGATTCATGAGTTTGAAATTTTCAGATTCAATTTTTGTTGGTGTTCAGAAACCCTAGATCGTTAGATCTAATTTTATTTAGGATTCTGATTGTTCTATGGAAGCTTTTATTATTCACCGAGCATATATATATATATATATATATATATATATATATATATATATATATATATATATATGAAGAATCCGGTCTCAATTGCTTCCAGGTGTCCAAGAATTTTGTAAAACAATTGCTTAAGATTTCAAAACCAAAAGAGTAACGTGCTAGCATGCTTCATGTTTCTTGCTACTGCTACTTGAGATGTCCATGAATTTTTCTTTCTCGAACGCTTTCGTTCATGAATTTTTCATCTTTGAAAAATACGAATTCAATTAAGCATTATTGGTGCAAACTTACTACATAATAAGCAACAACAGTTTGCTGCCAATTTGGTAGGCACGACCATAATAAATGTTAACATTGGTTTGTATGCATCTTAAATGAATTCTTATTTTAGCCACAGGAGTAATTTTGCATCTTAAATGTTAACATTGGTTTGCTGCCAATTTTCCATTGATTTGATTGGCATACTTAAGGGAATCTTGATAGAAATTTTAATTTATGTACAGTAATGACCTCTCTATTCATGCTTAAATATTAGATATGGACGCATGTGATAATGACCGTAGAAATTCTCCATTATATTAAATATGCATGAACATGCTTATTGCTGGACATGTGATAATATGGAATGTCGGTTAGATTCCAATTACTCATGCTGATAGATATTTGGTGTTACTCAATTTATAGTGTTTTCCAATCTAAGTTGATCATTGGAGGACAAATTGGAATCAAATATAAACAATTTTATGTTTGGCATAAATTTAGTTTCCAATAAATTTATGTTTTAAGTCATATATTTGATGTAATCTATTGACGTACATATCTTCAGCAGATTATTTTAATTTAATCTTTATGGGTTATTTGAAGCAATCTATTGGTCCATATCTTCAGTAAAATATTACGTGAATTTTATTATGTTGACAATGCTTAGTTTAGTCAAATTAAGAATATTTGTTTGAATCATGTAAAGAGATTCACATGCTTATGATTATCTTTTTTTGAGTTGTAATATTTTAATTATGCATGTACATAAAGTTTTGGACATGATTCGGTTTTGTAAAATTTAGTCAGCATTTAAAAAAAAAAAATTGGTGCCTTTTGTGACTAGCAATAGTCGTCTAATATTCTAAATAGACCCATTGAAACAAGATGTCGCCAAAGTGACCTCTCTTGCGTAGATAGTCTATGAGGGATGTTAAATGTTTGTGTGTATAAATTCATGCGAGTATTAGCCGGCCCAAAGGAAGGTTAATACTTGGCCGAATTGCACACATACTTGTGGTGATAAATGTGTGACAATTATACGGTTTACATGTGAATAATAACCCGATCCAAAGATAGGCTTATTATTTGACATGACTTATTGTCAACGTTTGATCATTACACCAAGAATACTATTTGCAGTTAATATCACTGTCCAAAGACTTGATATTAATGATGTAGTAGGTATCTTGAGATGGAGTTCACCATTATTTGAATTTGTTTGACTATATTTTACGCTTTGGTTATTTGTTAGAGCATGCTTGTTTTTTGTTGCTTTGTTCTCTTTACAGTTAATGTTGTAAAATATCTACCAATAAGATTTTAATTTTCATGTTTAACGGAATAAACTTTAAGAGCAAAAAAAAAATGAATACAGTAGCTGCTAAGGGTCCAGATCAAAAGAAACAACAATATAAAACTAAGGGTTGTTCTTTTGTGATAAGACAGGACACATAAGGAAGAAATGTACAAAGTACCACGCATGGGGTATAAAGAAAAGTACATTTCTAAATCTGATATGTTCTGAGGTTAATTTAGATTTAGTATCAAGAAACTCATGGTAGCTAGATTCTGGTGGGACTACCCACATTAATGTTCTAGGCAAGGTTTCCTAAGTTACCGAAAGTCAATTAATGGTGAAAGATACATCTATGTGGGTGACGGCAATTCGGTAGAAATGAAAGTAATATGACATTTTCGGTTATTTTTAGAAACCAATTATTATTTGGATTTGATAGACACTTTTATTGTACCGTCTATTAGACGAAGTTCAGTTTCAGTTTCCTTAATGGACAAATCTGGTTATCATTGTTCATTTGGAAACAATAAGTTTAGTCTATCTTTAAATTTAAATATTATTGGTAATGGGTCCCTTAAGGTTTATGATAACCTATATCCAGTTGAAACTATTGCATCTTATAATGAAACCTTGCAAGTGAAGTCATGTGGTGCTAAACGCAAAATTAACAATATATTTTTTTAGCCTCATTATGACATGAGCATTAGGTCACTTCTCTAGAAATAGAGTTGAATGATTTGTGTCTGATAAAATTTGGATTCCATTGACTTTATAGACTTTAATGTTTATATTGAATGTGTAATGGAAAGACAGACCAAAGTTAAATCATAAGCAGCTACTTTATTGGTTATGCTACAGATCAAGGGGTTGATAATTATACAATCACACACTAAGAAATTTTTTTGAGACGAGAAGTGTAATATTTTTTGAGGATGTTGAGTTTGGGGAAGAAATAAAGTCAGGATCATTATCTTTGAGAAGGGATCAATTACGATTCTTACTATCACTTTTGATGATGTGCAGGATTCTATATCTGTCATGATCAAGAAGTGAATTCGGAGTCTCAATAAGACAATGTCGAATTACCTCTATAAGTCATTGTTGAGATACCTTTACAACGACAACGTAGCGGCACCCCATTCAAGATAAGGTAATTATTCATAAGGAACAAACTCAACAAACCTCAAGAATCGGTAATATTAAGATGGTCTACCAGAGAAAGAAGAAATATAATTTTGGATAATATTGTCATATTTCTCTAGGAACGTGAGGAAGACTGTGGATACTGGAAGATGATCTAATCAACTTCCGTCAGGCCATGGAAAGTTCCAACTCTCAAAGTGGATTGATACAATAAATAAGGAGTATAAGTTCATGCAAGACAATAAAGTTTAAGAACTTGTCTCATTACCAAAAGATATGAAGCCCATTGGTTGTAAATTGATATTTAAAACCAAGAAGGTTCGAAGGGTAATGTGGAGAGGTATAAAGCACGTCTTGTAGCTAAAGGCTTTACTCAAAAGGAAGGGATTGATTTTAAAGAGACATTCTCTCCAGTTTCTTCGAAAGACTCTTTTAGAACAATCATAGCACTTGTTGCACATTTTGATCTTGAGTTACGTCAAATGGATGTCAAAACGGCGTTTCTCAATGGTAACATTTGCGAAACTATTTATATGGTGCAGCCAGAAAACTTTGTATCGGGAGATCCAAAGAATATGGTTTGCAAATTGACAAAATCTATTTATGGACTCAAGCAAGCTTCTCGTCAGTGGTACTATAAATTTTACCAAGTTGCTACCTCGTTTGGTTTTGAGGTTAACGTTGTTGAAGATTGTGTGTATCACAAATTCAATGGGAGCAAAATTATTTTTTTTGGTTTTGTATGTTGATGACATACTGCTTGCCACAAATGATATAGGCATATTACATGACACTAAGAAATTTCTATCAAATAACTTTGAGATGAAAGATCTTGGTGACGCCTCTTTTGTATTAGGAATTCAAATACACCGAGATCGTTCTCGAGGTATTCTTGGATTATCACAAAAGAGCTATATCGATAAAGTGCTTAAAAGATTTGGCATGCAGAAATGCAAACCAGGTGACACCCCAGACGTTAAATGAGACAAGTTCAGTCTCAATCAATGCCCTAAGAATAGTCTTGAAAATAAGAAAATACAATAGATTTTTTCTTCATGATCAGTTGTAGGGAGTCTACTGTATGCTCAAGTATGTACGCGTCAGGATATTGCGTATATATTAGGATGTTAGGCAGATATTTAAACAAATATGGATGGATCATTGGGTAGCTGCCAAACTACTTAAGTAATTAATAGAGAACAAGAAATTATATGCTCTTTGTAGGAGATCGGATAATTCTGGAGATCATAAAGTATTTCGACTTCGATTTTGTTGGATGCTAACACAGTAGGAGATCCACATCAGGTTATGCTGACTAATAGAGATATATTTTGGATGAGTGTCAAACATGCACTCATAATTTCTTCCACCATGGCAGCAAGGTTTATAACATGCTGTGGGACATCTATTCAAAGAATATGGTTGCAAAATTTTGTCACAAGGCTGCACCTACAGTACGGTGTTGAAAGACCACTTAAATTATGGTGTGACAATAAATCAGCAGTAATGTATTCCAATAAGAACAGAAACTTGTATAAGTCAATGATATTGACATAAAGTTTCTAGTTGTGAAGGAAAGAATTCAGAATGGTTAAAGTGTCCATAAAGCACATTATGACAAACTCCATTTTAGCGGATCCGCTCACAAAAGCATTATCACCCAGGGTCTTTCATGAGTATATTGCTCATATGGGTGTTATCTCAATTAAGTATATGGCAATATAGTGAGAGTTTGTATTTTATGTATTTGGGTGCTATTTGGTTTTGGACACATTTGTGTATTAAAGTATTTTGGATATTTATCTGATCAGATATATAGAAATTCAGTTCATTATGTTAAAGTATTGATCTCACTAAAGTTAAGGAGGACCAGTTGAAAATAGACATGTATTGATTACATTGTGTGTAATTTTCATGCTATGCATCCATGATTGATCTATGTCGTTTAGCTATATTGGTATATGTGATCATTGATGGTTTAGTTACACTATATGTGACGAAGGCCGCTTTGATCCTATGTTGATATGGTTAATGGACGAGATTGTTCGGATATACCCTAAGGATTAAGATAGCAATTTATGAGCTCACTAAGGTTAACACAATTATAAGATTACATATGTGGCCCAGTGGAAGATTGTTGGAATTATTCAATAATTAAGGGACTACACATGTAAAATTAATTGTGTTTAGCCTATCTAAATAATTAAGCCAAATTAAAGTGGTCTATTTGGAAATTGGCTTAAGGGTATAATTGTCATGAAATTAATGTGTAGATACCGGAGATAATTCTAATTTGATGAGGGGCCAAATTAGAAATGTCAAAATATATAAATATATGTATTCATTAGGGTTATGGCCCCCAACTTATACGGCCACCAAAAGAGAGGTTTTCTCTTTTTCTATTCTGCATCCCCTTCAACAGAAAGAGAGGGACAAAGAATTCGGATTCTTCTTTGTCATTAAGGGTCGTAGCAAGTTGGAAGATCAAATCCCATCAAGAGACGTATGCATCAAGATCCGTCAAGCAAAGACAATGGATTCAGGTACGCTTCCGCAATTTAATTTATGTTTTTCATCTCATGAATCGACATGGTACAAAACATTATGTGGATATATATATGCCAGAAACTAAGGCTTAGCAAAATAGCCAAATTCTTGTTCAAGGGTTTTGCACTGCTCAGAAGATTTCATGACTAACAAAACAAAGAAATCTATAGGAACTGATTTGTGGAGAAGTTCCTGATTTATGCCATTAACCATGTCTACAACATATACAGTTCTGTCTTATCATGCAATTGCTAATTAGGCATCTAATTTCTAAAAAATAAAGTGTACTTGTAATGTTGTATGTATGCACACTGTGCATAAATGGATCTAGTCTATGTTTAAAAAATATAACACCCTTACTTTAAACTAAAATTACATAAATTTGCATTTACATAGTAATAGCAATTGTTTGAGTAGATATTTTCTCGCAAGGCATGCAGCAAATAACTATTATGACCACTTAACATTTGTAAATCTTATTTCAAAGGAAAGAAGAAGAAGAAAAGGAAGAAGCAAATGTGTTATCTTGCTTGAAATTGCACATCTTTTGTCCTCACATTCCACAAAGTTTGTCGAGAATGGATAGTAGCGAAAAAGGTCAAAGTTTTTTTTTTATCTTAGTTGCAATTTTACAATCTACAAATTCTCAGACTTTGAAAATATTAATATACACCATTCAGGGCTATGGGACTATTTAAAGATATACATTAAGTTCTTGATTTACTTGATGCGTGACTAAGAATTTGCAATCCAGGATATCAATTTTAAGATGTATAGGCAATAACAAACCCTTTATCTAAAGAACAGGGTTCTCATACTCCTACAGGAAGCTTAGTATAATAGTCAGAGATGGCTTGCTACATGAGAAGTGTGAACCCGCAAGCATACTGCCCTACATATAGGTAATGCTATGTTCTATTACTTTAAATAATGATGTCGATTCATGGCTAACTTATAACTTGTATCACAGAAAACGGGCTTCATGAAGGAAAGTTGAAAACTTCATAAATTCTCAAAAGCTATACAAAATGTTGGAGTCAAACTATAAGGACTAAAAGAAAATGGTCTCTAAGATGGAATAATTCAACAATTCAGCAGAAGATAGAGAATGCACCCATTTAAATGTTCACAAGATTCTGTAACATGGTGTAGATGATCTCTTACTGTAGAGTGTAGACAGCTTAGTAGCAATAATACTAAGATAAAGAAGTTATGTAGAAAGATAAGCTCATGATCCATAGAATCATGTTGACTAATGGTGAGTCCATCTGAGCTCTAAAGGGGGAATTGCCATCCTCACCTAAGCTTTCGGGACTTCCCTAAGCAACATCCACTTCACACTTCTTTTACCAAATAATGCTAAATGGGAAAAATGTTTTCTAAATATGCTAGGAGCAGGTCACACTTGCGTCTGCAAGTCAATGGTCCCTAATTTAGCAGAATATGCTTATTGGAGAGCAATTGGATTATCCTACTGTTACCAACTATAAATAGAACAAATTTATATCACTGCAAGCAAACAAGTTACTCTCGAGTACATCAAATTTTTAACACAGAGGAAGACAACAAATCCATATGAAGTTTTGTTATGTAAAGAAGTCTGTGATTTATGAGTTTGAGTCTGCCAGCATGTGAGCAGATGCCCAATGACCCTAACACGCTGGTCCCTGCAAGTTATGTATCTAGATTAATAAAAATGTCATTAGTCGAGTAACTGGATTAATCTAGAACAGAGAACTAAAATTCATCCATGTCCCCGAGAGCAACCATGGTCTCTCTTTGAAGATGTCATGGGCATGCACACCCTTTAATGTGCTTCCCATATCTTTAATGTATATTTATACATTTAAATCATTCATGTTCCATAGTTCACACAGTAGATTACTGCAGATGATCTAAGACCAGCATCCTCTTTAAGATATTATAGAACTTCTTCCTTTCCTTTATTAAAAATCATTCCTCTAGAAATCATGGGTCTACAAACATGGATAGATATTCCTAGTTTCCCTTGTTCCTCTTTAAGTGTAGTACCTAATCCCCTTTATTTTCCGTTCATTATTTGTAATGTATATCACAATGAACCTTGCATTAAAACCAGGCTCGCAGAATCATGAGAAAACAGCCTTATTATTTTTGTTGATGAAAATAACAAAACTTTCACGCACATCAAACCATATCTATAAATTTTAGAGAATTGTAGTAGTTTCCATCATTAGCTTATTCCAAATTATAGAGAAGCTTAGCTAAAGATACTATTGTATGTATCTACATAAGTCCATGAACTCAAAGTTGAACATTAGCAAATAGAAACACTAATCAATCCACCACAACTGTAAAAGATCTAGAACATCTCTTCTTCTGTACTTCCAGAGGACTGACGTCGGCATGGTCGTTCAATTTAGAGGACTGACGTCGGCATGGTCGTTCCTGTAACTAATAATTTGGTCACTATGGTGTTTCTACTTAGGGTATGCTCTATAGTCAAGAACATTCTGATGGGGTATGGCATTAAACGATGATGTTGATGATAATGAAATGTCAGCTCACAAGTGAGGTAAGCAAAGGCCACCATAGATGGTTGAATTATATGAAGATGATCAAAATAAAGAATTCAAGTAGCACAGGCTATTAAGTCAAAGACCATTTCCTAATACAAGGGTTTGCTTAGAATCAAGGAATTACATAAGAAAAGCAAAATCTACCTCTCGAGCTGGCTATATATCTCAATCTTCTAGGATTGTCATTGCCACAAAACATCCTAATAATGTTCTTGATTGGAGCAAAAATTCCAGAAACTGGATCCATGACACAAGTGTTAGGATCATTGTCCTCTACACAAAGTAACACCACTGATGAACACTATAAGCTTTTCGCACTAGCAAGATACAAAGTATATATTGTATGATGGAGCTTCCATGTGCAAAAGTATTGCGTATTGTCTTCAACAACTGGTAAAGTGAACTTTATTCAACAGTAGGCACAAACATGAATTGATGTAATTGCTTTTCATGCCGGATAAGTGCGCACTAAAGGCTAATGAATAAGCACAAATCTAATACATATGTGAATGACCTCTTTCTGCGTTTTTGTCCTGGGTGCCACAGTGCAGCGCAGCTTAAACCTCTGTGATGGATGACATGTATGAATTACCTAGCTTCAAATTATATGCTCTAGCCTAGTGAAGTCTATAGGCTATCCAAATGGCAATGCACAACTTCCATTGTAACCTATACATCCTACAACTATTATGTACAAGATATCAAGTGATTTAAAGACTCTGTTCATATGCATCATGTAATTGCAAACTTAATGATTTTGTATATCTGAATCCAAACATCTTTAGTGATATAAGCTTAGAATATATAAACTATATATCACAATTAATGACATGGTTCGCCACTATGAATGGCGTAACCACCCACATTGTCAGGTGGGTAAACTCTCATACTACTCCCTATGTGTATTTTGACCTTGCCCAGATTTTTCTGCTTATATGTAGAGACTCCTTATGCCAAATACTAGCACTTAAAAAAGGAACATGCCGATTCAGAGTGAATCAACTATGTGAAACACTAGCTTCCCATACACAACCAACTGCAAAGTAGGCACATCATATCCATTGTCATTTGTCAACCTAAGGCGGCTTGACAAAACTTGTTAAAGTAACCCCAATTTGGTTTTACATTCAAAATGATGTCTTCATTCTTTAGGTATCATACAAGTTTCTATATTTTCTTGCGGCCATTTCATTAAATTTAAAATGTTGTGTTTGAGCATATTGTTATATATGCATTTCATTCCAAATACAAAAGCCCCAAATTGGTGGGGGTCTTTTTCCCCCAAAGGACGCTTTAGACACAGTTTTACTGAAATTTTCAGACAAAATGCCTCCTCACCATTATTACTAAATTCTTGGTCATCAAACTTATTACAAACATGAATGCAATTCCATATATCAAGCCGTATAATCTCGCCTCTTCATGTAGAATACTTTCTAGTCTCAGGAGAACTTGGAGGGTACTCCTTGTTTTGATGAGCCTAAGCTGCAAACCAAACGTACCTCTAGCCCTTTGGGTTTCCCATAACTAAATTGGCTGCTAAATTTGCTCGAGCACAAAGGGTTGATGTCAAGTTGACATCCAATCATAAAAATTCTTTTATGGAGCTCCCTAATGTAATCAAAGGCAAAAGGCTCACTCAAGGCACAATGAAGCTATCCTTTTATTGTCCGGCCTGCAGGGAGCAAGAAAAATGCTTGCCTAAAAGAAGCAAGGCGCATAGCGAACCCCGGTCTGATGGCAGAAGGCTCGGACAACAATCGGCATATATAATCAAAGCATAAACTCAACTACCAGACTGAAACAAAATTGGCTAGAAAGTTCCACATTATCATTTCGACAAGCATGTCGTGGGCAACAACAATAAGCTTAATACTCATCGAAAAATAAGTAAAGATACTATCTTTTCTCATTCAACATTGCGCTTAGGACAATCAAAAGGGCTTCTAGTGCAAAAACAACAATAAGCTTAATACTCATCGAAAAAGAAGTAAAGATACTATCTTTTCTCATTCAACATTGCGCTCAGGACAATCAAAAGGGCTTCTAGTGCAAACCGTGCCGCGTTCTCATGGAGTCTCCGGCGTCGACGCGGAGGCGGCTGAGGGATTGGTTCGGCGGAGGTCTTCGATGATTCCGCCGAGCTCCTTTCGCGCGGATTCCCTTCCGAACATGAAGCCGTACCTGCAAAAATGATTCGAACTATAGAGAAAGATCGAGTCTTTCTTTTCTTTTTACAGAAACCCTGACCCTAAACCTAACTACAAAACCCTAAACCTAATTCTTTTAATTACCAGAAGGAGACAGCGGAGAAGATTCCCGCCGCTGCCACAGTCTGGAGCAAAGTCAACTTCTTCTCCATCCCCAAATATATATATATATTTTTTTTTTTTTTGGAAAAAGGGTAAATTTTATTCCATCATCTCAATAAGGTTACAACATAAAGGTACAATCCCAACTCAGGGGGACATTACTAGTACATCCGACTCAATGTTATGGAGGATGCCCACCACTGGGGTGGAAAGTCCCTCATAAATGCGCCGGTTCCTCTCCCGCCAGACATGCCAAACTGACGCAGCAAGTCTCAATCGAGCACGCCTAGCCCAGCTCTGCTCCTTGCCCCTGCAATCACCAATCCACTTAAGGATTTCTCTGAAGTCCCGCTCCCTGCCAACCCCTCCCAAGTGTCTCCGGCACTGCTCTGCCCATATGCTCCACGCCATATGGCACTGGAAGAACAGGTGCCCAATCGATTCAGGCTCTGTCTCACACAAAACACACTTAGGGTCAGGGACAGAAACCCCGAACCGAAGCAATCTGTCCCGAGTGAGCAACCTGCCCAGCACCAGTTTGTATGCAGACAGTTGCATCTTCCTGGCAAGCCCCTTCCCCCAGACAAAGTCGTACTCCTCAATATCATCGAAGTGGGGGCGGACAAGGTCGTAGCAGCTGCTAAATCGGAACTCCCCAGCACCCTCCGAGCGGCCGGGAGGGGCCCACATCCATACATCAGACAATGCCGTAGGAGTGATCTGCACCTGTCTGATCTCCTCAACTAACGTAGCAGTGAACCGGTACTCCTCAGGCCTCCATATTCCACCACGGATGATGTGCCGACACGTCAGTCCTCTGTATGCCACGCCGTCCCTCTGGGGGCCCAGAATCTCCAGGAGAGACTGACCTGAGATCCACGGATCGAGCCAAAGATCCGTCTCCCCTCCCTCCCTCATCCTCCTCCGCAAAGCCGTCCGAAGAACAGGACGGGTCCTCAGGATATGCTTGAAAGACACAGAGAAGTTGTTGTCAATTTCACATACCCAGAAGTTTCTGCCCCGGAGATACCGACTAGTCATCCAGGCCGACCATAAAGAATCACCCTGAAGGAACCTCCATGCCAGCTTGATCCCCGCCGCCTCCCTGACAGAAACAAGTGATCGCAGACCCACACCTCCCTCTTTCCTAGGCCGACAGAGCTGCTCCCAGGAGATTGCATGTATCCCCCCATGCCAAATGAACTTGGCACAAATGTCCTCAATCTTTCTGATAGTAGCCAGAGGAACCATAATCGATTGGAGCCAGAACAGCGTAATAGCAGAAATGACTGAGCGGACCAGCTCAATACGCCCTCCAAATGATAGGCCAGCCGCCTGCCAGCCCTCAACCCTCCTCTGTGCAAAATCCACCAGACTCTGACAGTCACGATCCTTCGCGTAGTTGACGAAAAGGGGCACCCCCAGATATTTCACCGGGAGGTCCCCCTTTTCCACCCCAAGCTCCATGGCCCGCTCCTCCTTCAAAGTGCAAGAGTTGCTGAAGTAGACTTTGCTCTTGTCCCTGTTCAGCCGGAGGCCCGATAGCCGTCCGAACTCCTCCATCACTGCCGCAAGCTCCCTCATCCCTCGCATGGAAGGCCTTAACAGGACCAAAAGGTCATCTGCATAAATGAGATGAGAGACCACCGGAGAGACCCTGCTGTATATCGGTACAATCCTCTCCCGATGAACCGCGATGTCCATCAGACAAGTGAAATACTCCATCACAAGGGTGAATAGGTAGGGGGAAAGCGGGTCCCCCTGCCGAAGCCCCCTGCTGCTGCCGAAGAACCCGTAAGGAATACCCTGGATGAGGACCGAGAAAGTAGGAGAGGTGATGCACTCTCTGACTCTATCCACCCAAGCCTCGGAGAAGCCCATTGCACCCATCAAATGACAGAGGAAGTCCCTGTTGACGGTGTCGTAGGCTTTCCTCAGGTCGAGCTTCACACACGCCTTCATTCCGCCTGGCTTGTGGAACTCCCGAATCAGCTCATGAGCCAGCAGGCTATGCTCCGCAATAGACCGCCCCTTAATGAAGGCCGCCTGATTCCGAGACACCAGACCCTGCATAGCATCCTCCATCCTCCTGCACATAAGATGAGTAATTATTTTATACAAATAATTACAGCAAGCAATCGGTCGAAAGTCAGCAAGAGATGTCGCCCCCTCCTTCTTGGGCACAAGCGTCAGGAAGGTGTGGTTCAGCTCCTTCAGGAGCTTGCCCGTATCGAAGAACTCCTGAACAGCCGCAAGGACCGGGGCCTTAAGGGAATTCCAATGGCGTTTGTAGAAACCACTGGAGAACCCATCCGGCCCAGGAGCCTTGGAAGCATCAGCCTGCATCACAATCGTCTCCACCTCCGCCATCCGGATAGGGGCCATAAGAAGACTATTGCCGTACTCCGTAATCAACGTCTTCGTAATCAGCTGCGGGAAAACCGATGGATAATCCGTCTGATGATAGAGCTCAGAGTAGAACTGGATAGCCTCCTCCTGGATAGCAACCTGGTCAGTCACAAGGCGCCCGTCTCTGCCAATCAGTCTCTGGATACGGTTCCGGTGCTGCCGCGCCCGGATGACATCGTAGAAGAATTTGGTGCAACGGTCCCCATCCTTGAGCCAGGAGCATTTGGCCCGTTGGGCCGCACTAATCTCCTGCTGAAGCCTCAAGGTGTTGACCTCTGCAGCCAGACTCTTCTCTCTAGCCGCCAGCTCCCCACTCATCATGTCGCCCTGAAGCTCTGCCTGCAGGTCTCTCAACTCCTCCTCCTTCTCCTGTAGGGAGGTCCGGGGAAGTGCCCTCACCCAGTCTCGGATGGCGCGTTTGGCGTTTTTCAGCCTGTGGACCATACAAAACTGGGCAGTGCCGACCGTCTCCTGGCCAAGTCCTCCCACCACAGTCTCCTCATAGCCCGCCGAAAGGAACCAACTGTTGTCATACCGGAATGGACGGGCTCTCCTTCTGGGACTCTCCGCGAAGCGCACCAGGATCGGCGAGTGGTCGCTGGTCCCCGCAGGGAGCCCCTCAGCCACAGAAGAGGGGAAAAGGCGAAACCAATCACTGTTCCCCAAAGCCCGATCCAGCTGGCATGCCACCCTGCTCACCTCTGCCTTGTTGTGCCAAGTCCATATGTGTCCTATCCTCTCCAGGTCCCTGAGCCCAGACTGGAGAAGGCAAGACTGAAAATCTGAGAGAATCTGGTCCGGTACCGGCCTCCCCCCCAGCTTCTCTCCCCGGTATAGCGTAGCATTGAAGTCTCCCATAATAAGAAGGGGGAGGTGCCGATGCCTCGCAAATGAACTCAGCCTGATGATGTCCTGCCACAAGATCTCACGACGCCTCCTGTCATTGTGCCCATAGACGGCACCCAGTAGGAAGTGGAACCCCCCCTTGTTGGTGAAGGAGATAGCCACCAGCTGGTCAGACATGAAGACCTCCTCACCCTCCCAACTAGTTCCCTTCCATCTGACCCAGATCCTCGCCATATCACAGAGACCAAGGTTGTGAAGCTGGACCCAGTCCGTGGGGGTTCTACGGGACAGAGTTTTCGCCCCCCTGATCTTAGTCTCAAGTAATATCGAGATTTCACACTGTTCCTTTCTCAGCACCTCACTAATCTCCCTCCATCTCCCCAGAGAACACCCCCCCGGACATTCCAGGCAAGGGCCGACATCTAAACCACAGGTGGGGTCCCCTGAACATCCTCAGAAGGAGCACCCGGGGAGAGTGCAACCTCCATATCTCTGGTACCCTCGTCTCTATCCCCCTGTAGAAGGAGGGGGGCCGTGGCCCCGTGTGGGTCCCCCTGTGGGGGAGGCTGTGCTAGTACTGCCACCCATTTAGGGTTGACCTGCCACACTCTCTCTGTCCCACCCTGTCCGCTGTCCTCACCATGTGCCTCCGTAGCCTGGCGCTTCCGACTGTACACCTGGAGAGCAAGCGCGTCTTTATCTCCCTGTCGTCTGTCCTCCTGCCCCATACTCCTGGTGGTCATGGTCCTCGTCCCCACATACTCAACCAACGCCCCAGCAAGATCCTCCGTCGGGGGCCCCTCACCTTCACCCGAGATGGGGGAAGAGTCTGCCTCCATATCATCCTCCATCACGCCCACCTGGTCCACAACGGGGGAGTCAACTGCAACACCGGCCACCTGCACAGCCTCCTCCGGCACCACCTCAGAAGCTCCCCCACGTCTACACGCACTCGGGAGATGCCCGAAGCAGGCACATGCCGGACATCTGGGGGGGACCCACTCATACTCCACCCTCTGCATAGCAAACTGGCCAGAAGGTGTCCTGTACTTCAACTGCTCAGGCAGGTCCAATCGGGCATCAATCTCCACAAATACCCGTGCATACATCAGTCTGGATCGGAAAGTGGTGGCATCATCCGCCTTAATCGGCTTGCCAATGAGGCTGGCAAGTCGCATAAGAAGTGGGACACTCCAGAAGCGGACCGGGAACTCCGGGAAGCGAACCCACACAGGCACGGCATTAAGCACCTCCTTCTCACACCTCAAGTCGGGGGTCCATTGCTTCAGAATGATGAGGCGGCCGTCAAACGTCCATGGCCCTCCCTGGAGTATCCGAGTCACATCCTCCGCCAACCCAAATTTCACGAAGTAGAAGCCATTTTCCTTGGAGAAGAACTCCATGCTCCCCTTCGGCCTCCAGACTCTGTCCGCATATCCTCTGATCTGCCCGTAGAAGGGCTTGCTCCCTAACACGTATAGCACCAACGTGTTCTCCCAGAATGCCGTCACCTTCGCCACTTCATCGGCCGGGAAGTCGGCGCAGAGCTCACCCCCAATCGCCATAGGTGCAACGAACTCCATCGATGCCGGCGTCTTGGCGACCCCCACCTTGCACGCATCCGCCCAGGATACAGGCCGCGGGCCCGAATTCTGAGGTGGAGTCGTCGGAGGTGGCCTGGCACTCGTGCTCGCAGCAGTAACTCTCCCTCCGATAACTGGGGCAGCCGTCCCCGTCGCCCCTTTCGCACGAGGCCGCCATGCAATCCTGGCCTGTCCCTCCCGATCCCCCGAGTGTGCCTGTCCCCCCAATGGACCCGCTCTCCTGGCTATCCCCGCCCTCCTGTCCGATCCCTGCGTATAAGTTGTGTCCCTCCTAGCCTCAGGGATCTGTGATCTTTGCCCTCCTCCGCGCCGAATCCTCCGATTCTGGACCGTAGTCCAAGCCCCCTCCTCATCCTCTAATCCCGACGATGTTCTTTGGGCGGCGAACACCATCGGGGACCCCCCGGATGTCTCCGTCGTCAAAACCCCAGCCGAAACCTTGCCCGGGAGGGGATTTCCCGCCCGCAGCCCGCCCCGGCCACCCCCCCCCCCCCCCCCGCCTGGGGGGGGGTCGCCGGCCGCCGCCCACCCCCCGGGGGGGGTCGCCGGACCTCCCCGGGTCGTCTGCTGCCCTCCCGCGCACCCGCGGACGCGAGCAGCAGTTGCCGCGCCGTTCGCCGGCGGCCCGCCGCCGCCGACCGCCGCTGGCCGGTCGCCGCCGACCGCCGCTGGCCGGTCGCCGCCGACCGCCCCCGCCACCCCCTTGCCTTTCCCCCGGTCCGGGGGGCGGTTGGCAGCCTCTACGTCGCCGTTGGTCGATGCCCTAGCAGAGCTAGGGTTTACTGTAGCCGCTGTCACCATCGAAAAATATATATATCCAAATATATATATATATATATATATATATATATATATATATATATATATATATATATATATATATATATATATATATATATATATATATTGGAAGAGCACGATTTTAGTACCACGAGACTACGAGAGTGTCAAGACAGGACTAAGGATGAGCATTATTCCGTTCGATTTGATTCGGTTTGGACCATTTCGGTTTTGTTTATTCGATTTTTGGTCTAATTCGGCCTTTGGCTATTCGGTTCAGTTTGAACCAAATTAACCGAATGCTCACCCGAAGATAGGCAATTTGGCATGTAAATTTGTTTTCCCAATTTGGCGTGTTTGCTTTCCGGGAAGCAGGAGGTCAGTACCACCATAATGTCGATGACGGGATGATTTGACGATTTCAACCGAAATCCCTTCAAAAACTGATGCAATGAACATATCGACCGAAGTGATGTTCAATCGCTTCAAAACCACCGATAACAACTTGTAACTGACACGATGAATGTATCTATCGATCAAAGTGTTGGAAAATATTCATTTTATGCTCAACAAAACTTAATTTAGTTGGAATTTTAATTTTGCCAAAGAATTTAGTACTAAACAAAGTTGGAATTCCATGTTTTTGGAATTACAGGTGATAGATAAGAATTTATTTTTTTACTTTTTTAAACTTTCCACCAATAACTTAAAGACGATATGGATAGTTACAATATTTATTTTCAGAAAATAACTTCTGACAGTATATACCTTTGCAGCAAAAATGGTTGCATATCCATGTATTTTTATTTGCTTTCTTATTTGTGTAACAGAGGTGACTATTTATTACAACTCTCCGAAAATATTCGTATCCCTTGCCTGTATCTTGTCATTATCCGTATCCGTGTCATTATCCATCTATGTATTCGCAAACCATCCAACTTTAGCAGAGATTGTTATCGAAAGAAAATAGAATGCACATTTCTAAAATTTATACACCGAACACATTATATTTGAACCATGAACCCATCTCATCATATGACTTCACCAAAGCCTATTACTTACATCTCAAAATACTTGGCAACATCAGAAACAAAACATAGCTGACAACATTTGCGATAGCAAAACCTGCTACTGCTTATCCACCTCTTTTTGACTTCTTGGAGCTCGCAGAATGCTTCCCCGTTTCTTTCATTTGGATCGCTTCTTTCAGACGCTCTACCACCTCACTCATCTTCGGCCGCTCCTTCGCCTGCCTGTTGAGGCACCTGTCCGCGAGCTTCGCGATCTCCCGGGCAGCCTTGTCGGAGAACTGGGACTGGAGCCTCGGGTCCATGATCACGTTGAACCTCCTGCTATCTGCAGGGTACTGCTTCACCCACTCCAGAAGCTTCTGCTCGCCAGTTGGTCGACTCCTCTCCAAGGATCTCCTGCCTGCGAGGAGCTCGTACAGTACGACTCCGAAGCTCCACACGTCGCTTTTGGTGGTGAGATGGCCGGTCTCAATATAATCTGGGGCTGCGTACCCGTACGTTCCCACAACCTGGTCAGCAATTCAGATTAATCCCCCCCCATGAGATAAAGAGTACAAAAGGTACTGAGTTTAGCTTAGAAGCAGAAATGGGAAGCAGTTTGTACCACAAGTTCAGCATTTTTTTGTTTTTGACTTGAACTGCATAGACAACAGTCAGAACAAGTTCAGCTGCTACACAATTAAATTTGGCTAATTAGCGTTTAGACCCTGGATTTTATACCAGTTTAGAGTTTAAGCCCTCACCTGGATTTTTATTTTTTGTTTTCTTTTTCCCATTATACCATCCCTAACCTATATATGGAAAATTCATTATCAAACATGAAGGGAGGGTATAATAGGGAAAAAAAAAAAAGAAACAAAAAATAAAAATTAAGGGTCTAAACTCTCCAATTGGACATGTGGCTTAAACTCTAAACTGGTATAAAACCCAGCGTCTAAACACTAATTAGCCCATTAAATTTTATTAAGATAAAGCTATTACATATCAGGTCTATTACAATCAAAACATTACTAAAACCATGTTCACCTTACAACTAATAACAGACATCAAGATCCAATAGGAGTGCTATTACGAGGGTTTCCGCACTTACTACGAAACAAAAGTATTAAGACAAGGAACTGCCCCCTCTTGTTTAAGCGTACCTACGCACATAATGTCAAACGTGAATTACCAATAGTCTAAATTGCATCCGTCTAAAGACGGGTACTACTATCAAGATGAATGCTGATACGCCTTGTAAATCTTAATGAGTGTGTATGTGTATTGAACTATTGATGGCACGCGTGTGCAGGCTACACTGCTATATTGGTTTGTTACCCTTGCTCTTTCAGTAGTAGCTGAAATAGTAGGAATCCAGAATTTTGTGATTCTTGTACATACTCGACCTCCGCATCACAAAAGGCAGAGTAATGACAGATGGACAGTAACCATAACCAACAAGTTCCAACAACACATGGAATGGTTCACGACGAATAAAGTTTGACCATGGCAAAGGAATAAGTAGCAATGTAGCATGGACAGTTAATAAATAATCAGAAGTGAACGGAAAAGTGCCAGGTACAATTGCTCAGCATACTATTCATAAATTGTACTCCCATGATTCCGAAATCAGAACAGCAAACTGAAAAGTATGCTTACCGCTGTGGACACATGAGTGTTGCCTCCTGTTGGTCCCTCCCTCGCTAGCCCGAAGTCTGACAGTTTCGGTTTGAAATCCTTATCTAATAGAACGTTTGATGCCTTGAAGTCTCGGTATATCACCTGGACAAGATAAAGTATCTATGTTTAAGAAGATGTCAACATTTGACACATACTTTATGCTGGTAACAATAGTAATTTTAAGAGAGCATATAACTGACAAAAACTCATAACAAAAGTTACAAAATAGTTAATTTCACACTAATATAGTATGGTGAAAATTTTAATACAATTATATAAAATATTTTTGAAGTTACCTGAACTTCCAAGCCTTCATGCAGATATGCCAGCCCTTCAGCTGCGCCCAGGGCTATATTTAGTCTCAAGTTCCATGAAAGACAAGGATAAGACCGGTTGAATAAGTGATCCTCCAGACTCCTATTGGGCATGAATTCATAAACTAGAAGCCTCTGGATCCCCCTCTCGTCATCTTCAGCACAATATCCGATGAGTTTTACCAGGTTTGGGTGCTCAACAACACCAAGGAATTGGACTTCCGCTAGCCATTGTTTGTGTCCCTAAACAGAAGAATGAGAAATAACATAAAAGGTCAATTATTAGAAAACAAAACTGATTTAGGATATTCAGGATTAAAAGTAGAAAATATATGCAAAAAAGTTAATATTCCCTCCATATTAGTGCTTTCATTAAACTATCTTGAGGTGGTTTAATATTTCACTTTAGCATGACAGGCAAATGGTTAAAGAGCCAGAGAAGAAATCAGAATTTCTGGCATATTGTTCAAGCAAGTTCAGCACTAGGTGTAAATTTCTTAAATCAAACTACTAACAGCTTGAATTTCTTGTGGTCTATTGGATTTCTTGTGATTTATTGGCGTTCTTATGATTTAATACCAATCTGGCTTCGCTTGTCAATAAAACATGATCATTATCTATCAATCCACAACAAAATTTGTGATTCCCAAGTAAAAATGTCAAATACAAGTTCCCCTAAAAAAATTCCCATTTACCAAAGTACTGATGTAAACTATTTTGGTTCAGAACTCTGGTTAAACCTGACCGAGTGGAACGAGTAAGGATACGGGTACGGCAACATATAAAGCCCAATCCACACTTCTCAAGCATTTCAATGATTCACGACTATAAATAACCAAATTACTGAAACACTATGTGGCACGAGTATGGATAAGGGTACGGCAGTATATATATACTGCTGTACCCTTATCCATACTCGTATATATATATATATATATATATATATATATATATATATATATTAAAAGACCTTATTATCTTTGTTGATGACAAATAATAAACATCTTTTATGCACATCAAACCACATATATAACTTTTATAGAATCGTAGTAGCTTCCATCATCGCTGATTTAAAATTCGAGAGAAGCTTAGCTAAAGAAGAGGATACTATTGAGCTATCTGCCTAAGTCAGTAAGTCCAAAAACTAAAAGTTGAACATTCAGCAAATAGGGACATTAATCGATCCACCACACCAGTGAAAGATCCAGAACATCTTTCATTTTGCAAATTTGAAACTTACTAAACATATTGAAAAGGTTAGCAATTGTTTCAAATTTGGCTTAGCTTATTCAACATGAAAGTAATAACCTAAAGCAAAGCTTTTCGGCCAGAATGCAACTTCCTAAAGCATAGATTATCAGTTTCAATTTACTGATCTGATCTTGGATGCAATTTCCATAGCAAAGCTTATCAGCTTAGCCTATCATCAAGTATCTTTCAAGTGAAAATATGTTTGTCAGGCTTTTCATGGAGACTAAAGTGCATAACCAATAAGAAAGCTTCCAAAACTACTAACATGGCTTGCTTAATGGCAAACCTAGATCGTCAATGATTCCCCTGTGAGGAATTTGACATCAACTTAAGAGGGTTGACATCCGGTAGACGGCCAGTCGCATAGTAATAATTTGGTCAATCTTTTTTTTTCTGGAGTTTCCTTAATTTAGGGTGTGCTCTACAGGTGACCTTACTCTGATGGGACATGGCTTAAAATGATGATGGTGGTCATGAATATGTTGATGATAATGAAATGTTGGCTCACAAGTGAAGTAAGCAAAGGCCACTATGAAATGTTCAAATGTATGCAGAGAATCAAAGTAAAGAATTCAAGTAGCACAGGCTACTAAGTCAAAGAACCCTTAATAGTATAAGGGTTTGCTTAGAATCGAGGAATTTCTACATAAAAGAAGTAAAATCTACCTATCCAGTTGGCTATGCTCTCAATCTTCTAGGAGTCTAGGACTCTGGTTGCCAAGAGCATCACAATAATGTTCTCGACCGAAGCAAAATTTCTAGAAACAAACTCTTGCTTGGATCCATGAGTTGCTAGGATTATTATGATTTACACAAAGTGACACCACTGATGAAGACTAAGCATTTAACACTATCTAAGTACAGTGTATATACGGAATGATGGAGCTTCCATTCCATGTGCAAAAGTAAACTCTATTCAACAATAGGTGTAAACACGAGTTAGATATATTAGTTTCCATTCCCAGATACGTACGCACTAAAGGTTAACGAATAAGCACGAATCTAATGCATATGCGAACTGCGTTTTTTTGTCCTGGGTGCCACTGAGCAGCGCAGCTTAAAACCTTCTTGATGGATGACATGTACGAATTACCCAGCTTTAAATTATACGCTTCACGCTCCCTCGTCCTCGTTCATTTGTCTATAATGGCAGCAGAGCAATCGAATCCCTTGTTGTTGTTTTTAGCAGGAATTCGACCCAATCTCGTCCCCAATTCTCCGTCTTTTTAGTACCAAATTTACCCCCATGCGAAGCCTTCTGCATAGATTATACTTTAAGACGTAATAGCTAAGCTAAATCCAAGCAATAAAGTACAAAGGTTTACTAATTATAAACTTGCACAAGACTATCAACATCATTCTATATTCTATTTAGGTGAATGCTAACAAAAGACCCTTATAAGTAGCACCATCAAAGTACGGGAAAAAAAAGAATGCGACCATTAAACAAGAACATAGCACATGAATTTAACCAACCAACGCGTTTTAATTAGTGTGGTTTGGCAAACCAATCTATTTCGAATCCATGTGCATATAAGAAATTAAGTAGCATAATTGTAAATCTGTCCCACCTGCAGGCCCTTCTGGTTGAGGCGCTTGACCGCGACGGTGATCTTGTCCCCCTTCCCGTCGGCGGGGCGGACGAAGGCCTTGTAGACGCTGCCGAAGCCGCCCTCGCCGATCTTGAGCATGCGGTGGAAGTCGTTGGTGGCGGCGCGCAGCTCGGGGAGGCGGAACACCCGGAGGCCGTGGGCCCTCTCCTCGAACATGGCCGGTATGCTCTGCTGCGAGGAGGTGGAGCCGGAGGACTTGCTCGTCTGCTGCCCGGCGCCGGAGTCGTCGGACCGGCTCAGCCCGGTGTTCGAGTTGGGCGCGGAGGTCGCGGGCGTGGGCCCCGCGCCCGCGTCCCGGCCGGGCCTGGGCCTCCTCCTCCTCCTGAAGAGGAGGTTGAAGCAAGCCAAAGCCATTTTTTTCTTTCTTTTTTTGGTTTTAGATGAAAGAAAGAAAGATATGACTAAGTAAATTAGAGCATATATTTTGAAGAAGCAAAATAATAATTAAAAAGAAGGAACTTTGAGAATTGTGGGAAATCAATGGAAAAATAACCCTCAGATGTTAATATCAGAAGTTTCAGAGAGGAGGAGAAGATGGGGGAAAGGCTATGAGCCTCTAGAGGAAGAAACTAGGAAGCGTCGTAGTTGGGAGAGAGAAGCAAAGGAGAAGAAGTAATGTCAGTCAATGGAAGGAAAGGAAAGGGTCTATCCTTTCCAGCCAGTCAAAACAACAAAAACAGTCATTGGAAAATTATTACAAAAATTGATGACAAGGACTATCGTCTTCCAACAGTCTTGTATACATTGAGAACTGCCGGACGCTTGTAGCTCAAGTGGCTACGCGCACCGGCACTTGGGGCATCGGACGGTGTTCGAGTCCCCACGGAAGCGGCTTGGTGGTTCGCTCACGGCTCCCGGACCAAACGGTGGCTGGGTGTCTTTGACACGGCCGTTTGGTTTAAAAAAGAAAAGAAAAAGAGTATACATTCAGAACTATCACAAATATATATACATGGATATAAATAGGCTACTTATTTTAGGCAAATTATAAGGGCACATAACATTTTGATCGGGACTACCCAGGATTAGGGCTAGCCAGGATTTGAGAAGATTTTACTCGGACTATCAAAATATTCCACTCAGGGGGCTGTCCAAACCCCACACCCCCCCCAAACCCCAAAAATCAATCTCATTTCTAAATTACACTCTCTCTCTCTCTCTTCACAAACCCTATTTTCCCTCCTCTTCTTCTTCCTCCTCTCCACCATTTTCCACTCCTGAAGCTACATATTATTTTGGATCTTCTTCAACACCATTTTCCAACGATCTCTCCCTACGATGGCACGCAAACGTTCCTCTCAATCAAGGTAAGAACCCGAATACTTAAAGTTGTCAATTTTTACCAAAACCCTAATAATTTAGTTCAAAAAAATCCAAGTATACATTGTAATGGAACGATAGTTAAGATGACGGACAGTCGTTCTAGATGATCACGAATTTGTAATGGAATGATAGTTAAGAAAATCTCGAGTCGATTAGGACTGTCACGACCCGCACCCGCCGTGAGGGTACGAGTACGTAACAGCACCCAGCCTACGCCGCAGTGTCGGCGGTAGAACGCTGTTCTAGGTCATGAACTATAACTAGCTAACATGTAATACTCTCCAAGGGAGTCCAACACAGAGGTACAACTCAATCACAAACTAAGGTAGAATGTAGCACGAATGGAAATAGATAAGAAACTCCTCAACTGAGGCACAACAGAAGAATAACAATCTCAACATCTACCAGTCCAATATCTCTAAGAATATACAACTCTGGAAATAAAACAACAGCTATACATGAAAAGAGAACAGGCTAAGCTATCTGCACTAAGCAAGGGTGCCATCCTCAGTGGCTGCCTGAACCTCCCCAGGGGTCCAGGTCGCAAGTGTCATCTAGGCAAGCTCCAAAGTAAGGGGTGCAGGGTTCCTCATCATCCTCTGTAAAATTTTCAACAGGTCCAGTCAGGACGGGAGCGAGCACAATACATCTCACGCAGATCATAACAGGTTAGAAAATATAAACATGCAAGAGAGTACGATACATGAAACTGAAAGAAGATACATGATGTAAATAGAGAGAGAACTGTAATAGAAATATCTACTATAAGTAGAGAGCTACCAGTGACTAGTGATTTAGAGTACAAAGTCGACATGTGAACGGCTTGATTTGCACATGGCTATACTAAAGAGGTGTACATGGCTATTCTACTTTGGAATTGTTCACATGACTATTTATACTCCCCCAAGCCCCAATCAATACACAAGGATCCAGACAGGTTATGTTACGCACATGATTTTCACATGAAGCCCATAGATGGGTATACATGAAGTATTCACGAGGCTCAGAGAACTGAGTGCACATGAATTCCACACGAAGGCCCACGAAGGGTGCACATGAAGTATATGTTATACACGAGATTCATGGGAAACACGACCGATCATGATAGCACATGAGAGTACACAAGCAAGCACGAACGAGCATGAAGCACATGATAAACATGGATAACAGGAGAGCGAGGAATACACGATGTACATGAAACACATGGCACAATGTATCCGATGCTCCCGAGGGGGATAACATCTCAAGCATGGATCCATTAGTATCAATCCGTGATAATGTCGTGACAGCATCAAATAAGGTAAACTAGAGCAGGAATATAATTCTAAGCAAGTTATGAAATGATCAGAGAATGTACTCGCCTGGTATCTGAATAGCTGTGAAAATGTACTTTCCGAGATGAGGTACCTGGCTCATAGTTAGAGCAACACAAGTCACAACAAGTCTAAAATGATATAATAAAATCCTACTATGCATTCTACATGATTCTAGGTCAATCTAGATCAAAGTCAACTCTTGGTCAACTTTGGTCAACCCTAGAAGTCAAACTAGGTCAAGCCTAAGCCAAACAAGTCTAACAAGTCTCACTAGGCCTAACCAAGCCTAGGCTAGCACTCACACACAATCTCAAGGCTAACACAAGCTATTAATACACCATACACAAGTCAAATTAGACTGGCACAACCCAACACCATGTGTATATATTCCATATACACAAGGCTGCACATTAGTACTCCCATAGGCTACACTACAAGGCCATATGCCATAGGCTATGCTACCTAGGCCATGAGCCATATCATATATTAGGCAACACATGTATCAGGTACCATTTACACACATACCAATTATCTCATGCATACATACACATCATCTAACACACAATGCCTCTATATTACATATAGCTATACATCAACATACATCAACCTTACACACATTAGATATAGCTATAGAGGGAAAGGGGAAAGAAGAGTAAGGCATGACAAAACATTCTTAGTTGTAATTAAAACTCAAGTTTAAGTTTTCAAGAGCCAATCCAAGTTAGTTATCAAAACACATTGAAAATCAGAAGTTCACACATCCAAACCCAATGTAAAATGAAATCACAATTATCAGTCTACAAAAAATCAGTTTATGTGTGTGTGTCCTGTGAAGGTGTGTGAAAGACAGTTTTCCTGTGTGTGTGAGTATAGATAGAGGCTTGTAGGTTCTCAGTTTTGTGTGTGTACAATATGCATAGCCATGTGAGGGAAATAACATGTATGTGTATATGGATATCTTGTGTGTGTGTGCTGTGGGTGTGTTCAGGCAGAGGAGAAAACAGTGTGGCAAATCAGTGAGAAGGGAAGGGCAATAGAAGACAGCCCAACCACCAAATCTCATGTTTGCAACATGGGGATCACATTTCAGTTTTAACCCTCCTATATATATATCAGATTTAACAGTAAAAACAGTCCAAGAACCTATAGAATTTCTCAGTTTTCTAATACATTAAAATATTTCAGATTTACTACACAGAATTCAGTGTACAACAACTCATGATACACAACCCTATCTCATTGCCCCACTCTATACAACATGGCATTTCCCTGCTGTTCTAGCAGTAGTATCCCCTTCCCTTCACAACTATAATGCACACACAAGGATTACATATAATATATACACTTGAGTGAAGAGTGACATGTGTGTGCACATATGTGTGTGTGTGTGGAGTGTGAGGAAGTAACATAGGCTAGCAGGAATGATGTAAGTGTGATGGTGTGTGTTCAGATTTCTGAGGAAACAATCAAAACAGTGTGACAGTAAATAGGAGATCAAATGTGTGTGTGTGTGTGTGTGTTAGAGACATAGACATGTGAGTGATAGATAAGTGAGGGACAAACAGTGAAGTGAGTGTAAAACAGTCCTAACTAACTAGGAAACTGAACCAAAACAGTAAAATAGTTCACAATTGAATCTCAGTTTGAAACCATATCCCTAAAGCAGTTAAACTGTCCAACAGTTGTGTCTCTACCAGCCCCAGGTCAGTGTGGATACATGCCATTTCAGTTTATCAAGAAGGGACCTAAAAATAGTTATCAACTCAGAATTTAGTGATCACAAAAAGAGAAAACAACACACAACAGTTCAAATAGCCTTAACTGAAATCTCAGTTTTTAGGAATTGTAAGAAACTATGATTCAGTTAACTGATTTCAAAACTCAATCAATATGTCAAAATCTCATTCCCACATTCAAAAGCCAAATCGAACTAAGATACTTCACTTTCCTACATTAACAAACTTGTAGGAATAAATTTCAGTTGAAAACATCATCCCCAAAACAGGAAATTAAAAGGTTTAGAACTGGAATCAATGTATCAGTTATTTGAAACTTAAACAAAATGTCAATAACTCATTCACAAAACCAAAGGCAATTTCGAATGAACAATCTTAGCTAATCATGCATTACAAACATGTGGGAGATTAACAGGGACTGAACATCAAATTAACAGGAAGTTTTAGTGAAGAATAAACTGGAAAAAAACAAGTATCGGTGAAGTGACAGTGTTCAACAGGAATTTCGAAATCAAAATCATATCTAAATACCAAACAAAGGGTTGGTACCAAGTTCACACATGTGAGGGTACTGTAGGGTGTCCTCGTGTCCAGGAATTGGACACGAATCGTGTCTAGAATACAACATGAACACAGAACCAAACAGTGCACTATTAAGCATCGTGCACGCGTGCACGCGCGTATAACACGCGACACACGACACGACACGACACGTGGGTGTGCACCTAGGTTCGCCTAGGGTAGGGCTAAGGTGTCATCACCCTGAATCCCCGTGTCGAGTCGCACGGACGTGTCGAAACACGCGTATCAGAACGCTGCACACACGCGACACTGCACAGTGAAGAAACCAGTGCGACATTGATTCCTCTCTCGACACGCCACGTGGTCACCTGAAATTTGATATGTGGTGTGTCAGACACTGCCCCAAGGCGTGTGTCAAATTTTATATGTCCATGTTGCGTGTCCGTGTCGCAGTGACCCCCGAAGTGCAGGGCACGCACTGTGCCTGCGCGTGCGTGTGCACGACCGTGTGTACACGTGCCCGACACGACACGACACGACACTAAGACCTGGCACAATCATCAAAAACGTGTAAGCGAGGTTAAATACTAATTTCCTATTCAAACAAAAACTAAAAAGCACACGAAATGCCCATTGAGGCATTTCGACAAACACAATGTAAACATCACTGATACGTGTCCAAAATGGACACGAAAGGACACGAAACTTGGGAAACCCTATACCTATAGAATCAGGACACCTAGGGCTAGATGAATATGCAAATTAAACCTAGTTTTAATAGGTAGAATAGATTGTACCTATTGGTTGTTCTTCACACAAAAAGCCTCTTCTAATGAGTTCTTCAAAGCCACCCCAAATCCCCAAATTGATGCAAATCTGAGATTTGACTCCACCATCAGCAAGAAAACATTAATTAGATCATGATGGAAGAAACTACAATAAAAAAGGAGGCCTATTGATTAAACTAGGAAGAAATTTAAGGAGACTCACCTATTCCCTTAAGAAATGAAGAGCTATTAAAGAAAGGGGCACAAATCCCAAAGAGGCATTATATAGGCAAGGGGGGGGGGGGGCTCTTGGCTGGTCATAAAGTTAGGGTTAGGGTTTTGGGATTCAATCCAAGGGCTCTCATCCCATCTAGCATATTCAAAGGTCAAAATCAAGGTCCCCCTTAATCAAATTACAACCTAGTCATTCTAACTAGTCATGACTAACCATGACCAATTCAATTTCTAACTTAGTCTAACCATGACTAACTAGGATTAACCTAGGTTAGGTCAATTCTAGGTTAGGGCTAAAACAATCACATGGCAATTAATTAAATAATATTAAACCACACCATTTAATATAATATACATTAAATTTCAAATAATTTTAATAAATTCAAATAAATTCAAGATAACCAAATTACCCTCAAGCTAAATGTACTAAACAAAATCTCTACCCACATGGTTAGGCTCTAGGGGAGACAGTCACTATGGCTCACTAGCAAAACACCCTAAATCACAAGTCATGACTCAAGCAGTTTTTAAATTGTTTTAAAAATTATTAAAATCACCAAAAATCATATTATTAAACTAATTACCATAATTAAATAATTTAAATACAAAATTTCAAAATTACCCTCATTTCAAAAACTGGGTGTTACAATCCTACCCACCTTATAAAAATTTTGTCCTCGAAATTTATGATGGTAGCAGTCCTTCTAGGTCAAACACCCCACAATCAAAGTCTCACTCATACCGTCAGATAATCATATGCGTCTGTCCAAAATTATGATACTCAAAATCTTCGTCGTACTAGTGAGCAAGGCTATGATAATCACAGAGTCCTCGACTAAGGCACATACCTCTAGAATCATGGTATTTAAAATTTTCGCATTGCCGCATGCTTGGCAGCGAAAACCTTAAATTCCCACACCCGAGAAATACGTCCTAAATCTGACTATATGTCCTCACTATGCCAGCTAAACACGACCATCGAAGATTCTCAATTCCACAACCAAGGTGACCTAGCCCATATGATTTATCCCAGAAGAAAAAAAACTATCATAACACAAGAACAACAGGGCAGAATTGATAATCAACAAGGAACAGAAGAATCAAAATTTCAAGGCAGTTATAAGAGGCAACTGCAGAAAATGGAATCAAGGAACGGAACCTGCAACTAGATCTCCAACGGCCTGAGCATCCTCGACTGTCCTGGCAAAAGATCGTCCCCGCTGGCCTCCCCTGGCCTGCTGCTGATGCTGCATGTACCTCTGCTGCTGAGTTGGTAAGGGTAATCCCGTCTGCTGGTCTACCGGAGCCCTAGCTCCTGCTTCCTGAACTGTTTGTCCTGATGACTCGGGACACTCTCTCAGACGATGATCGGATCCTCCGCAAAGCAAACATCTGCCCAACCTCTTTCGGTATTCGCCCCAGCCATGCCCTGGTCTCTTACAGAAGGGACAAATAATAACTAGCTACTGTTCCGGGGCCTGCTGCTGAATCTGTGGCTGCTGCATCTGCTGAAAGGGTACACGGTCCTGAAACTGCCGCTGCTGAAGGTAGACCCTCGGTTGCTGATACTGCTGCTGGAACTGCTGCTGAAACTGCGGAGGTAGCATCTGCTGCGGATACTGCTGCTGACTCTGCAATTGGGGCACCTGCTGCTGAATCTGTAGGTGGGGCCTCTTGGCTGGGCCCGCACTACCACTGGCTCCCTGAGTATCTAGCCTCCTCTTCTCCTTCAGTCCAAGATCGTCCTCCGTCGTCATGGCTCCTACTAGAATCTGCTCGAAAGTGGCATCGCGGTCGCTCTTGGTATATGACTTGATTTCCCTGATCAAACCCCTGCGGAACTTCTTTGCCTTCCCGACCTCGGTAAGATCCTCGATGAATCTGCTCAAACGGCTGAACTCTCCAGCATACTCCTGAACGGTCTGGTTCCCCTGAACCAAACTCTCGAACTGCGCCTCCAGAGCACGGAGAGCTGTATCAGGAAAGAATTTCTCCTTGAATAGTTTCTTGAATGCTGCCCAAGTCTGACCGGCTGTACCAACCCTCGGGTCCGTCTGGTACCAGGTACGGGCCAAGTCCTGCATCTGACTGGCGGCTGCCTCGATCTGCAATCCTGCTGGTATCTGTGCTAATCTGAATATCTCCTCAATGTGCTCTATCCAATCGTCAGCGTATATGATGCCCTCTGTACCCTTGAAATCTCGGGGTCCCATCTTCTTGAAGGATTGGATGTCTGGAGTCCTCGGCTGATACGACTGCATCTGACCTCCCTGTGGCTGAGCAGCCACTAGCTCTACTGTCATCCTGACTAACTGATGAGTATCCTGCATGCTCTGTCGGATATCAGCAGACTGGCTCTGCTGTATCTGTTGCTGAAACTCCATGAATCGCTGGAAGAGGGCAAACATCTGAGCCGCATCTACTGTCCCTGAAGGTAACTGCTGCTGGTACAGATCTGGGATGACGGGAGAAGACCTCCGGACAGGTGGAGGTGCACTCCCAAAAGCTACAGAAGCTCCTATATGAGCAGAAATAGGGGGTGCTGTGGTCCCAGCATCCACAATCGGGTGAGGGGTGGTAGGCCTCTCACCAGCGTCTGCTGAGCCAGAGCGATGCGATCGTGTCTCAATCACCATCCTGGAGACAGATCAAACAAGGAATCAATACTGAGATAGAAACGATAGTTAAAGGGAGGACAGTTATTCAAAGAAGTATCAGAAATTTAGATAGCAGGAATTCAGTTAGAGTTTTTCCTAATGTGATTGAGTACCTCAAAATAACTCCTAATCCTACTGCAGGCTGTAGTGGTACTCTAGTTCGAATACCCCTATACAAACTCGACCTGCATGGGCCACCACTAAAAACGTGTCACGACCCGCACCCGCCGTGAGGGTACGAGTACGTAACAGCGCGCAGCCTACGCCGCAGTGTCGGCGGTAGAACGTTGTTCTAGGTCATGAACTATAACTAGCTAACATGTAATACTCTCCAAGGGAGTCCAACACAGAGGTACAACTTAATCACAAACTAAGGTAGAATGTAGCACGAATGGAAATAGATAAGAAACTCCTCAACTGAGGCACAATAGAAGAATAACAATCTCAACATCTACCAGTCCAATATCTCTAAGAATATACAACTCTGGAAATAAAACAACAGCTATACATGAAAAGAGAACAGGCTAAGCTATCTGCACTAAGCAAGGGTGCCATCCTCAGTGGCTGCCTGAACCTCCCCAGGGGTCCAGGTCGCGAGTGTCATCTAGGCAAGCTCCAAAGTAAGGGGTGTAGGGTTCCTCATCATCCTCTATAAAATTTTCAACAGGTCCAGTCAGGACGGGAGCGAGCACAATACATCTCACGCAGATCATAACAGGTTAGAAAATATAAACATGCAAGAGAGTACGATACATGAAACTGAAAGAAGATACATGATATAAACAGGGAGAGAACTGTAATAGAAATATCTACTATAAGTAGAGAGCTACCAGTGACTAGTGATTTAGAGTACAAAGTCGACATATGAACGGCTTGATTTGCACATGGCTATACTAAAGAGGTGTACATGGCTATTCTACTTTGGAATTGTTCACATGACTATTTATACTCCCCCAAGCCCCAATCAATACACAAGGATCCAGACAGGTTATGTTACGCATATGATTTTCACATGAAGCCCATAGATGGGTATACATGAAGTATTCACGAGGCTCAGAGAACTGAGTGCACATGAATTCCACACAAAGGCCCACGAAGGGTGCACATGAAGTATAGGTTATATACGAGATTCATGGGAAACACGACCGATCATGATAGCACATGAGAGTACACAAGCAAGCACGAACGAGCATGAAGCACATGATAAACATGGATAACAGGAGAGCGAGGAATACACGATGTACATGAAACACATGGCACAATGTATCCGATGCTCCCGAGGGGGATAACATCTCAAGCAAGGATCCATATAGTATCAATCCGTGATAATGTCGTGACAGCATCAAATAAGGTAAACTAGAGCAGGAATATAATTCTAAGCAAGTTATGAAATGATCAGAGAATGTACTCGCCTGGTATCTGAATAGCTGTGAAAATGTACTGTCCGAGATGAGGTACCTGGCTCCTAGTTAGAGCAACACAAGTCACAACAAGTCTAAAATGATATAATGAAATCCTACTATGCATTCTACATGATTCTAGGTCAATCTAGACTAAAGTTAACTCTTGGTCAACTTTGGTCAACCCTAGAAGTCAAACTAGGTCAAGCCTAAGCCAAACAAGTCTAACAAGTCTCACTAGGCCTAACCAAGCCTAGGCTAGCACTCACACACAATCTCAAGGCTAACACAAGCTATTAATACACCATACACAAGTCAAATTAGACTGGCACAACCCAACACCATGTGTATATATTCCATATACACAAGGCTGCACATTAGTACTCCCATAGGCTACACTACAAGGCCATATGCCATAGGCTATGCTACCTAGGCCATGAGCCATATCATATATTAGGCAACACATGTATCAGGTACCATTTACACACATACCAATTATCTCATGCATACATACACATCATCTAACACACAATGCCTCTATATTACATATAGCTATACATCAACATACATCAACCTTACACACATTAGATATAGCTATAGAGGGAAAGGGGAAAGAAGAGTAAGGCATGACAAAACATTCTTAGTTGTAATTAAAACTCAAGTTTAAGTTTTCAAGAGCCAATCCAAGTTCAGTTATCAAAACACATTGAAAATCAGAAGTTCACACATCCAAACCCAATATAAAATGAAATCACAATTATCAGTCTAGAAAAAATCAGTTTATGTGTGTGTGTCATGTGAAGGTGTGTGAAAGACAGTTTTCCTGTGTGTGTGAGTATAGATAGAGGCTTGTAGGTTCTCAGTTTTGTGTGTGTACAATATGCATAGCCATGTGAGGGAAATAACATGTATGTGTATATGGATATCTTGTGTGTGTGTGCTGTGGGTGTGTTCAGGCAGAGGAGAAAACAGTGTGGCAAATCAGTGAGAAGGGAAGGGCAATGGAAGACAGCCCAACCACCAAATCTCATGTTTGCAATATGGGGATCACATTTCAGTTTTAACCCTCCCATATATATATCAGATTTAACAGTAAAAACAGTCCAAGAACCTATAGAATTTCTCAGTTTTCTAATACATTAAAACATTTCAGATTTACTACACAGAATTCAGTGTACAACAACTCATGATACACAACCCTATCTCATTGCCCTATTCTATACAACATGGCATTTCCCTGCTGTTCTAGCAGTAGTATCCCCTTCCCTTCACAACTATAATGCACACACAAGGATTACATATAATATATACACTTGAGTGAAGAGTGACATGTGTGTGCACATATGTGTGTGTGTGTGGAGTGTGAGGAAGTAACATAGGCTAGCAGGAATGATGTAAGTGTGATGGTGTGTGTTCAGATTTCTGAGGAAACAATCAAAACAGTGTGACGGTAAATAGGAGATCAAATGTGTGTGTGTGTTAGAGACATAGGCATGTGAGTGATAGATAAGTGAGGGACAAACAGTGAAGTGAGTGTAAAACAGTCCTAACTAACTAGGAAACTGAACCAAAACAGTAAAATAGTTCACAATTGAATCTCAGTTTGAAACCATATCCCCAAAGCAGTTAAACTGTCCAACAGTTGTGTCTCTACCAGCCCCAGGTCAGTGTGGATACATGCCATTTCAGTTTATCAAGAAGGGACCTAAAAATAGTTATCAACTCAGAATTTAGTAATCACAAAAAGAGAAAACAACACACAACAGTTCAAATAGCCTTAACTGAAATCTCAGTTTTTAGGAATTGTAAGAAACCATGATTCAGTTAACTGATTTCAAAACTCAATCAATATGTCAAAATCTCATTCCCACATTCAAAAGCCAAATCGAACTAAGATACTTCACTTTCCTACATTAACAAACTTGTAGGAATAAATTTCAGTTGAAAACATCATCCCCAAAACAGGAAATTAAAAGGTTTAGAACTGGAATCAATGTATCAGTTATTTGAAACTTAAAAAAAATGTCAATAACTCATTCACAAAACCAAAGGCAATTTTGAATGAACAATCTTAGCTAATCATGCATTACAAACATGTGGGAGATTAACAGGGACTGAACATCAAATTAACAGGGAGTTTTAGTGAAGAATAAACTGGAAAAAAACAAGTATCAGTGAAGTGACAGTGTTCAACAGGAAATTCGAAATTTCGAAATCAAAATCATATCTAAATACCAAACAAAGGGTTGGTACCAAGTTCACACATGTGAGGGTACTGTAGGGTGTCCTCGTGTCCAGGAATTGGACACGAATCGTGTCTAGAATACAACATGAACACAGAACCAAACAGTGCACTATTAAGCATCGTACACGCGTGCACGCGCGTATAACACGCGACACACGACACGACACGACACGTGGGTGTGCACCTAGGTTCGCCTAGGGTAGGGCTAAGGTGTCATCACCCTGAATCCCCGTGTCGAGTCGCACGGACGTGTCGAAACATGCGTATCAGAACGCTGCACACACGCGACACTGCACAGTGAAGAAACCAGTACGACATTGATTCCTCTCTCGACACGCCACGTAGTCACTTGAAATTTGACATGTGGCGTGTCAGACACTGCCCCAAGGCGTGTGTCAAATTTCACGTGTCCATGTTGCGTGTCCGTGTCGCAGTGACCCCCGAAGTGCAGGGCACGCACTGTGCCCGCGCGCGCGTATGCACGACCGTGTGTACACGTGCCCGACACGACACGACACTAAGACCTGGCACAATCATCAAAAACGTGTAAGCGAGGTTAAATACTAATTTCCTATTCAAACAAAAACTAAAAAGCACACGAAATGCCCATTGAGGCATTTCGACAAACACAATGTAAACATCACTGATACGTGTCCAAAATGGACACGAAAGGACACGAAACTTGGGAAACCCTATACCTATAGAATCAAGACACCTAGGGCTAGATGAATATGCAAATTAAACCTAGTTTTAATGGGTAGAATAGATTATACCTATTGGTTGTTCTTCACACAAAAAGCCTCTTCTAATGAGTTCTTCAAAGCCACCCCAAATCCCTAAATTGATGCAAATCTGAGATTTGACTCCACCATCAGCAAGAAAACATTAATTAGAACATGATGGAAGAAATTCCAATAAAAAAGGAGGCCTATTGATTAAACTAGGAAGAAATGTAAGGAGACTCACATATTCCCTTAAGAAATGAAGAGCTATTAAAGAAAGGGGCACAAATCCCAAAGAGGCATTATATAGGCAAGGGGGGGTCTCTTGGCTGGTCATAAAGTTAGGGTTAGGGTTTTGGGATTCAATTCAAGGGCTCTCATCCCATCTAGCATATTCAAAGGTCAAAATCAAGGTCCCCCTTAATCAAGTTGCAACCTAGTCATTCTAACTAGTCATGACTAACCATGACCAATTCAATTTCTAACTTAGTCTAACCATGACTAACTAGGATTAACCTAGGTTAGGACAATTCTAGGTTAGGGCTAAAACAATCACATGGCAATTAATTAAATAATATTAAACCACACCATTTAATATAATATACATTAAATTTCAAATAATTTTAATAAATTCAAATAAATTCAAGATAACCAAATTACCCTCAAGCTAAATGTACTAAACAAAATCTCTACCCACATGGTTAGGCTCTAGGGCAGACAGTCACTATGGCTCACTAGCAAAACACCCTAAATCACAAGTCATGACTCAAGCAATTTTTAAATTATTTTAAAAATTATTAAAATCACCAAAAATCATATTATTAAACTAATTACCATAAATAAATAATTTAAATACAAAATTTTAAAATTACCTTCATTTCAAAAACTGGGTGTTACAAGGACTGTCCATATTTCTAGCAGTCCTATGTACTGTTAGGACTGCCATAAATCGTGGCAGTCCACTTGTACAGCAAGTATAACACAGGACTGCCGCACTTTGTGGCAGTCCTTTATACATCTAGGATTGCCATAAAGTACGGCAGTCCTGTGTTATACTTGCTGTACAAGTGGACTGCCACAATTTCTGACAGTCCTATGTACTGTTATGACTGCCTGAAACTGTGGCAGTCCACTTGTACAACAAGTATAACACAGGACTGCCGTACTTTTTGGCAATCGTAGATGTATAAAGGTTTGCCACAAAGTACGGCAATCATGTGTTATACTTGTTGTACAAGTGGACTACCACAGTTTCAGACAGTCATAACAGTATACAGGACTGCCAAAAATATAGACAGTCCTGCATTACACTTCTTGTTTATTGTTTGCTAAGTATTATTCGATTGATATTAAATATTCATAGTCACGAGCCGAATCCGAAGACGAAGAACGTTGACGTTGAGCCTGAAAGAAAACGTCCTACCGTATCGGAGCGGAAGGCACGTGAAGCTGAGCGGGTTCGCGATAAACCAATAACGATAAGAGAACCGGAGGCACCCTCTCAGATTACAATACGTCGAACCAAACGCGTTGCAAGTAAATTGAAGCAACAGAAGACTCGTCCTGATTCTTCCTCCTCCGATGATGATTTGGCCATTGTTCATAGAGGAGGGACGATTGTTCCAGACCTTCTCACGAGAAGACCGCTTCTGATAGAGCTGATCGGGAAGTGAGCCCAATCGGTTGCTCTCTATTGAAGTCTCTGCCTAACCACATATATTACCAAATTTGGAAGGATCTGGCAAGTTCATTATCTTAGATGTAAATTGACTTTTGAAAATAGTAGTTATATTTTATATTTATATATTCTTTATTTTGTTTTATTTTCAGAAAAGCTCGCGTATCTTGCGGGTCATTAACCACGTTAAGATGTGCAGTACATGGGATTTTGACAATTTAAAAGAAGGTGTGAAGGCCAAAATCATCCCCACTGGCTTACAACATATTACGAAACACTCGTATAAGATCTTGGATCACGCACTGATCTCTGCGTTTGTGGAGCGGTGGCATCCCGAAACAAACAGTTTCCATTTCTCATCCGGGGAGTTGACGATCACCCTCGACGATATCCACCATATTTTGGGACTTAGAGTTGATGGTCGTCCAATACTGATGAATTATTCTACGGGCGACTTTGAGATGTATAACGAGATGGTAGAATTGGTCGTCAATTCACTCGGTATTGAGGCAGAGAATTTTGTCAGTCTCCCCGAGTTTAAGAAGTTGTATGGAGTTCCTTTGAGTTTTCTTAGGAATACACGCATTGATGATGAGGACGATGAAAATGACGATAAGGATGACGCCAACGACGATGTAGTGGCCCGGACATACATGTATTTTATCTTGGGGGCCGTCTGCATTCCGGACAAGTCCGGAATCTCAATTCACGCCAAATATGTAAACAATTTTATGAACTTAGGCACTGTGGATCAAATATCCTTTGGAAGCGGTATACTAGCTTATCTCTACCGCGAACTTGGGGCTGCATCTCGAGTCGGATCGAAGACTATAGCTGGTTGTCAAACTCTGCTCCATGTGAGTCAATTATATCGTACTTTGTTTATAGTTTAAATCAAATTAGGTCGATTAATATGTGTTCATTCTACATTTCATGTACAGGCATAGATATACGAACATTTTTCGACGCTAAAGATGGCTACTCTTAACAAAGACTATGATGAGCAGTTAACTAGGATGTGCAAGTGGAATCCAGTTAAGATAGATAGCAGACATCCGCATACTTTGGCTTCCCTGCGTGTCGTACTTGAAGATATGAACGAAAAGGAGGTGAGACAATGCTAACTTAAATTTTTATTTACTTAGGATTTCATTCTAGTGAAACAATACTTACTTCTTAAGTCTTGATTACTTATACTATGATGTAGATTATTTGGCATCCATATCAGGATCTTCGAAATAGTTCTCATCCGTTGCAAGGAGTTTCACTATTTCAAGTTCTGATATCCTGTCATAAAATTGAGGAGCTTCATATGCTAGACAGAGTGCTTCCTCAGTTTGGCTACGTGCAAACTATACCGAGCATATTGAATTTGAGGACTTCTTCAAAAGGGACCAAAGTATCAACCTATGTCCCGCCGAACTACCGTTGGGGCTCTTACTTCTTCACTGAGTGGCAACGTCACATAGTCAGTGAAACTCAACGATGTCCGGTGGTACAGATGTGGAATTGTAGTGATGACTATATGAATTATTATGTAGAGGCCGGACATGGTACGATGTTGAATCCAGATACGCGAGGTGAGGAAGTGCCGATAGCTGCTCCTCTACCAAACAAGGCAGGCCTGCTTGATGCACTGCAAAAGATGGCAAGTAGTAGTGTCACGACCCGCTCCCGAATAATCGGACACGAGTCGGACACGCCCAGCCTTCGTCGTTAGACACAACGAAGTAAGTTGTACCAATCTAGGGAAAATCTAACCAGATAAACATGAACAAGTACAAATCACAACATCTATAAACGAATCCCAGAATCCAGTACAAGTCTAAGAATTATTACATTTCCAGCTGATAGTCTCATATACAAGAAATATAGACTACTAATGGGCCAAGTGCTCGGCTTCCTCAGCCTCTAAGTCCAGAGCAACTCCAGCTGGCTCTACTGCATCTATAGGCTCTCGGCCATAGTAAGTGTCACATAGGGCCTACATCTCACCTGCAACATATCCTAGTCAGGAGCGGAGCAAAGTACAGTTCTAGGTAATGAACAAGAATATCATAAAATGGAAAATAAGTACAGGAGAACATGAATATGAAATACAGGAAATGAACATGAAAGTACAGGAATGAAAGTACGGGAAGTAAAGTACAGGAATGTAACTATGAACCCTGCATTACAAGATATTACATATGCACAATATTTGAAATACAACTAGCCTATGTGACCGGCTGGGGTGAGTACAGGAACATGTACAAGAGTACATGAATATCGGTACGGCTTAGGACCTGCGTGCACGATGTGAGGCCTAAGTTATTTACATAAATTTTAGAACCGAGGTTTGGTCACATAGCTAGTATATTTTTCTTCCCCGATACAAGTAAGTACAAGAACATGAAGGTACAAGATATCGTGTCATGACGTATCACAAGAAAAGTACAGGAATAATGTAAATGAACATGAACCATAGAATGTACTTGCCTTGCTCCGAAAAATCAAAGGTAATGAGTGGAGCTGGATGTCCTCCTGAGTTAATAGGTACAAGTTGGTTAATATATAAACAAGATCTAATTAATTATCTTGTAACTTCTAACCATGTCTAACTATAAGGTATTTATAAGATATACTAGTTGGTTAAGTTCCAGCCATTATCTATTTAACAATTTAACTGTATCCACAACTATTCATAATTCAATCTATATGCCAACATTTGTTTAATAAATAATAATGTACTGCCAGACTACAACTATTGAACAACCTATACTCAGTATCTATTTAGGTGGTGCACATCCTTTTTAATACACAACCCAACCTATTCAAGACCTATAGAGACATAACACTCAACTTTCTAAGCTATAGCCAAATATAACATTCAACCCAGTAACTGGCTTTAAACATTGGCTACTAAAAACTGAATGGTTCCCCACATTCTTGAACCCACATGCAATCTAAATCTACTTCTCCATTCTAGTATCTCATATTAATGTTACAAAATCAAGCATAATGTATATATGTACATTCAACCTGAGCATAAAAATAGGGAGGTCTGACTTAATTGATTCTAAAACTTGTTGCAGAAATCAAACGAAGATATATAAAATAAGGAAAGTTATCCAACAGCTAATAAATTAAATCTAGGATTGCTACATCATTCTAATATTACAACTCTTCAGTAATGGAAAGTGCAGAACTCAGTCTCCCAAAACCTAATACTATTTTATCACTGCAATTCTAAATGAAGGTTCAGTCCTTCGACAGGTCTGCATTTACCAATACAAACTAATCCTCAAAAACCAACTATAGTGAAAACCCAACTTACTGTACTGTCACTCCCGTTTTCCGTTATACGTATTTTTTAGGATACGTATACAGATTTCTGACAATTGTCAGGTGGCCCGTAGTTAGACTTGTCTTGCTTAGCCTAGTCTTGGTTTAATCTTGACTTGGTTTATTTGACTTGGCTTGGCTTGGTTTGGTTTATTTTGGGTTGAGATGAGAGGGGTTGCTATATAAATCAACTCCTTCTCTCTCCGCCATTATTTGTATTTACTTCTTCATCTTCTTCATTTACTCCTCCTACCTACCAAGCCTAGGCAAGTGCAACTTGCTTCATGATGGATCTCAAGTTTTATTGTTTCATTCGCTTCTTTACTTGATTCTAAGCCTCTTTAGAACTTGGAGTTTTTTTGGTTTCCATGGATAGATTCTTGTAGATCTAGAGTTAAAGTTTTTTTTTGTTTTTCTTGGTTTTGATCTCTAAAAATTTGGTATTTCCAAAAACTAATGGTTCTATGTTGTAGAGTATTCAATTTCATGCAGTTTTGTCTTTTGTTTCGCTTGATTTCGACTTCGGATGAGGAAGTTATGGCCATGGCAAGTTTTTGAAACTTTTATGGCTGAACTTGCTGTTGGGGACGATGACCCCCATGCGCCCGGGAGGCCATGCGCCGTGAAGTTCTGGCAACGCATTCTTTGACTCTGAGTGTGTCATGCGCGTAGTCTTTCTACGCGCATGTACTGAAGACGCAGCGTGAGTTCTGATGCGCGGATGCGTAGGAATTCTGATGCACGGATGTGCTGATGCGCGAATGCACAGGAATTCTGATGTGCGAATGTACTGATGCGCGGATGTGCTGATGCACGGATGCGCAGGAATTCTGATGCACGGATGTGCTCATGCACGGATGCCCAGGAATTCTGATGCGCGGATGTGCTGATGCACGGATGTGCTGATGCGCGGATGTACATAAATTCTGATGCACGGATGCGCAGGAATTCTGATGCGTGGATGTGCAGAAATTCTGATGCACTGATGCACAGGAATTTCCATGCGCCAAAATTGCATTATTTTGCTGTTTTTGCCCGTTTAAGCTGTTTTGTAGCTAGAATCTTGAAAAACTCAAAACATGAAAGTTGTAGATCTTTTCCTTGGCTTAAAAAATATGCCACTAGTTATTTTATGCAAGTTTCTCTCATTCGTGATAATGTAAGAATAGAACACGATAGTGGCCTGTTAAGGCGCACTCTTAACAAGTATCGTGTAACATGATAATTCTTGATAGTGACCCGTCGTGGTGCACTATTGACAAGTAACTTGACATGATAATTTTTGATAGTGGTCCGTTGTGATGCACTCTTGACTTGACAAGTAACCTAACATGATAATCATGATATGCCTTGCTAAGTAACTCTTGTCTTGACACCGTGGGTGTTTGTGTCTGTATAAACTACATATTTCATCTTGCATCATGTCTAGGATATGAATTCCTGATTTCCACGGTCAGGAATTCATACTGAATCTGACTAGGATAATGACTAGAGTGATCAAGTAGTTCATGAAGAGATTTCCCAGCTACAGGCAGTCCCGTTATCTGGACGCTTTAATTGGACTTGTAGCCTGTCGTCGAGTAGGGCACATTTCTAGCACACTGTCATGTGTTGCACCTCTAAGTCACCTAATCCAACTCTCTCAACTTGTGACCGGATAATCTGGATTAAGACTGCAGGGCTTGTGGCTGTTGGAACATCTCGATGCATCTTGTTAGTAACTAAGCTTGTGATAACCCTAGTTAGTTAAAGTATCAAGCCGTACTCTTTGCTTGGCCGTGAATGATGGATGGATGGAGCCCTATCTTGTCTAGTCTTGCCTAGATCCAGTACATGGCTATCACAGTACATGCTTGTTTATGCTCTACTTTATCGATAATTGGTTAGAGACTAAGTTTTGTTCAGGTGAAGAGTTACAACCCCGGTCCTTATTTGGTTTACGGGTTGTAACTTGGCTACCGGAACAATCCTTAGTTGTCTTATCATTTATCACCTTGTTTTCCCTAACTCATGTCTGCTATTATCCTTTATGTATAATGTGCTAATATACTGGTTTTAGTTCTTAAGTGAAGCCTCCCTTGTGGCACTTGCTCTTTCTGGGGTCTGACCCAGCTGGTTTTATATGGCCAGATTTTGGAGTAGCTCTCGAGGATCTGCCTGTCTTCCAGCAAGATGGTGACCACTAGGCGTAACCCTGGCAATGAGTGGGTTCTTATTTTGCCCTCCCACTCTCTTGTAAAAATATTCTTTTGAGGCGTTTAGCCGCCGAACAAGTGTTAGCTCATTTGCAACTTTACTTACTGTCTTCATACTGGCTGTAACATGATTGACAAATCCTAGGGTTGATCATGTATGACTGAAACTCTTGCTAGTCTTCACATTTTGTATGACTAGCTTCATGATCATCTGAATATGTAATGTTTGGGATACCTTACTTTGTATGTCTGATGATCTAACATCTTGTAACGTTTACTTACTTGCTTGAGATTAGGACACTAGGCTTGTTCATGACCATAAGAGACTGTTGGCTTGTAGATAAACCCTCATGCATTTAGACAGCCGTGACCGTATATCGAGGTATATTATACTTCAATGTACGTAGTTAGCTGTGTTTGTCCCCCTCTCTCCAGTATTTTGGTTCTGGGCGTGACACGGTTTAAGTGGTAGCATATGCAAGTCTTGTAAATCAAGATGTGTGGGGGTTTTATCGAATAGATGTCTCAATCAGCACTCGCCCTTGATCTCTACTTGTGTCTTCTAATCCTTCCGAAATCTTGACCTAATCACATGTTTATATCCTCGATCTATCATGGTCCTTCCTTATTGTTTCCCATGTCGTTTCTTCAGCGGTATTGTTCCTGGTCCTACCGATCAGCAAGGCGAAACACCTCCAGTGGACCAGCAGCAACCTGGAGACCAAGTCCAGCACTCTGGAGTGGCCTTCCGAGTCATGCATTCTGGAGATCCAGAGCCTCCAGTTCAGCCAGTCCAGCCTACAGAGCCAGATAACGGAACCCTGGTGGGTCTCATCATAGAATTGCTTGTATATCAAAATCGTCGGGGCGATGTCCTGCACCAAATAGTACAAGATGCCATAGACAGAGTTGGTTACCAAAGGAATAACACGGCCAACAGCTTCAAGCGTCTGAACCCTCCCTTCTTTGACGGCACTGAAGATGCTACTGCTGCCGATGCATGGCTTCAGGACACAGAGGTTATCCTGGAAGCAGCTAGGATTCCTGAGAATGAGAAGGTGGCCGTTGTGTGCCTATAATTATTAGACTTAGCCCGCAGCTGGTGGGCGATGCTAGCAGTTGGATTACCGATACCTGTCTCATGGGCGGTGTTCAGCAACAGTTCCAGACCAAGTACTTCGATGCAGTAGCTCAGTATGATCTGCAGGCGAGATTCACCAATCTTAAGCAGATGGGAAGGACGGTCGAAGGTTATGCGGCCAAGTTTTCTAGACTTAGTCAGTTTGCTTCCACCTTGGTGGCAACCGAATTGGATCGAGCCCAACGATTCCAGCAGGGGCTCCACCTAGAGGTTATCATATCAGTGGAGCAGTTTGAGCACCAGACGTTTGATGCCGTCTTACGAGCAGCAAAGAGGCATGAGTATACTTCTCAGAGGATTGTAGATAGAAGCGGAGGGCGGAAGAGGTCTCGTGGGCAGATGTCCCAGTCATCAGCACCAGCCCCGACAGCTAGGGCTTTAACAATTGGAGCTCCTAGGAGGGCGACCACAATTTCGTCGGTTCAACACTCGACACCGACGTATCCTCAGCAGCAGAAGCAGAAGCAGTCTTTCGCAATGGGCTGCACTCATTGTGGGAAGCCAGGGCACGTAGTATCAGAGTGTCGTAGAGCACAGGGATTATGCTTGGCTTGTGGGGCACCGGATCAAAAGATAAGGTTATGTCCGAATAGAGCAAGTTCATCATCCTCAAATCTAACCAGTCCATCAGTTAGGGGTCCAGTACCAGTGCAGCAGTAGTACCAGCCTCCGAGGCCATTGTCGCCTCAGGCTCAGCAGTATAATCAGGCCCAAGCTCAGATCCAGAACAGGCAGAGAGGTCACCAGCAGAGGGGACCAGCATCAAGAGGACAAGGTCAGGCTATAGCTCTGACCGTAGTAGAAGAATTGGCATTAGGTGAGGTGGTAGCAGGTACCATTCTCGTCAACTATTTTCCAGCATCAGTATTATTTGATTCGGGTGCATCGCATTCATTTATGTCTGCACGATTCGCAACAAGAATGGGACTGGAGCCCGAGTTATTATCAGTAAGGCTCAATATACTTACTGGTAACGGTCTTGTAGGAGTAGATAGAGTATTTTTCTCATGTCAAATCGTAGTTAGCGGTAGAGAGTTTCCCGCTAGATTGATAGAATTTTCGATGGCCGACTATGATGTGGTCCTAGGAATGGATTGGTTGAAGGATCAATACGCAAGAATAGACTGCCATATTGGCAGGATTATTTTTGGTATTCCAGGCGAACCAGAGTTTTTATTTTCCAGAAGCGAAGTAGAACCTTCTCCACCAGTATTACGGATGGCAGTAGCAGAAGCAGTTCAACTTCCCAGAGTAGTAGAAGAGTTTTCTGATGTATTTCTCGAAGAGCTTCTAGGTATGCCACCAGAGGGAGAGATAGAGTTCACTATCGACTTGATTCCAGGGACGGCACCAGTGTCAGAGAGAGTCTACAGGATGGCACCTTCAGAATTAGAGATCTTGTACAAGATGATTGAACAACTCAGAACCAAGGGATTCATTCATGCTAGTGGATCACCTTGGGGAGCCCCGATGCTTCTTGTGAAAAAGAAGGATGGTACGTCAAGATTATGTGTTGATTATCGTACCTTGTACTCTGTGACAATCAAGAATAGATATCCTTTACCAAGGATAAATGATTTATTTGATCAGCTCAGTGGGGCAGCGGTATTCTCGAAGATTGACTTACGGTCATGGTACCATCAGATCAGAGTCAGAGAGAAAGACATCCCGAAGATAGCATTCAAATCTAGATATGGACATTGGCAGTTCCTTATTATGCCATTTGGAGCGACCAATGCGTTCATGGATCTCATGAATCATACCTTCATGCCCTATTTGGACCAGTTCGTGATAGTGTTCATAGACGACATCTTAGTCTATAGCAAGAACGAGGCAGAGCATGAGCATCATCTTCGTGTAGTTCTTCAGATTCTCAGGGAGCACCAGTTGTACGCGAAGTTCAGTAAGTACGAATTTTGGCTTGATCGCATTTCGTACTTAGGTCATATCATCACCAGAGGTGGAGTGGAAGTTGACCCCTAGAAGATAGTGGCTATAGAGTCATGGCCAGTATCTAGCACCGTCACGAAAGTTCGAAGTTTTCTGGGATTGGTCGGCTATTACCGGCGATTTGTGTCAGACTTTGCTCGGATTTTAGCACCATTGACGCATTTGACCCGTAAGGACGGGCAGTTTGCTTGGACAGCAGAGTGTCAGAGTTCCTTCGAGAAGTTGAAGCAAAGATTGATGACGGCTCCCATTCTCACGCTTCCAGATGGGACTGGAGGATTTTCAGTTTATTATGATGCTTCCGGAAGAGGATTGGGATACATCTTGATGCAGCATGGTAAGGTAGTAGCTTATGCGTCATGTCAGCTTCGTGATCATGAGAGGAATTATCCAACCCATGACTTGGAATTAGCAGCGGTGGTTTTTGTACTCAAGTTGTGGAGGCATTATTTGTATGGAGATCGGATGGAGATTTTTACCGACCACCAGATTCTTAAGTATGTGTTTACCCAGAAGGATCTCAATATGCGTCAGAGAAGATGGCTAGAGTTACTGGTGGATTATGACATCAACCTGCCGTATCATCCTGGGAAGGCCAATGTAGTTGCAGACGCGTTGAGCAGAAGAGTAGGAGCTTATTTTCTAACAGCACAACCAAAGTTATTAGCAGATCTACAGAAGATGGAAATAGAAGTAGTTCTTCCTACCAATGTGGCATTGATGGCCAACATGCAAGTTCAGTCCAGCATAGTTGAGAGGATCAAGATGGCACAATTAACAGATTCTAAGCTTCAACGGCTTTAGAGCAGAGTGTGAAGCAGGATGAAGACTAGAGTTATGCATTCATGAGGACGGTACACTGTGACATGGAAGGCGTTCTTGTGTACCCAGTGGTGATATCAGACAGGAGATCATGGCAGAGGTTCACAGTTCTCAGTATTTAATTTATCCCGACGGTACAAAAAATGTATCGTGATATTCGCCAGCATTTTTGGTAGAATGGCATGAAGAGGGAGATAGTCCGATTTGTCTCTCATTGTTTAGTTTGCCAACAAGTTAAAGCTGAACATCAGAGACCAGCTGGACTTCTTCAACCTTTATCGATCCCAGAATGGAAGTGGAAGCATATCACTATGAATTTTGTAACTGGATTACCTAAATCTCCAGCTGGAAGAGATGTTATCTGGGTTATAGTTGATCGTCTCATGAAGGTAGCTCATTTTCTCCCCTTTAGAGTTGGTCAGTCGACGGATCAGTTAGCAGAGATGTACCTCAGTCAGATTGTCAGATTGCATAAGTGCCAGTTAGTATCATATCAGACAGATATTCAAGATTTATATTGCACTTTTGGCAGAGTCTTCAAGAGAGCTTGGGGACTCATCTCAAGTTCAGTTCAACATATCATTCGCAGACAGATGGTCAGTCAGAACGCATAATTCAGACTCTTGAAGATATGTTACGATCATGTACACTCGACTTCGGTGGTTCGTGGGAAGATTACCTGCATCTCGTAGAGTTCTCTTATAACAACAGTTTTTAGGCCAGTATCCAGATGGCACCCTTTGAAGTACTGTATGGCAGGAAGTGTAGATCACCTCTAGCTTGGGATGATGTCGGCGAGAGGTGGATGCTTGGTCCAGAGATGATTACGCAGACAATCGAGGTGGTCAGACAAGTCAGATATCACCTTCGAGTTGCACAAAACCGTCAGCACCATTGGGCCGATTCTCATCGACGCCCGCTTGAATTTTTTATTGGCGACCATGTATTCCTTAGGATCTCGCCTACCCGTGGCGTCATTCGATTCGGATTACGGGAAAAGCTTAGCCCTAGGTATATAGGACCGTTTGATATTCTTGAGCGAGTAGGTGATGTGTCATATCGTCTCGCTCTTCCACCGTCATTACGTGAGGTACTTGACGTATTCTATGTATCCCAATTACGACGGTATATCCCAGATCTGAGCCATATCTTTGATCATTCGGAATTGGTTGTTGGTACCAACCTTTCGTATGAGGAAAGGCCCGTATCCATATTGGACCGAAGGGAGAAGATACTCAAGAATAAGACTATTAAGTTAGTCCGTGTTGCTTGGGGTCATCACTCTTTAGGTGAGTCAACGTAGGAGCGTGAGGATGATATCCGCTCACGATATCCACACTTGTTTGACTCATAAGGTATAATGTCTTCCTTCTGCCTTATGCTTCTACCTTCTTGCTTGTATAAATGATTGCTTAGTTGACTGCTAATCGTAGATTGCCAGTATTAGTATAGCTTGCCCCGACAACTCTAGCCTCTTGATTAAATTTCAAGGACAAAATTCTTTTAAGGTAGGTAGAGTTGTCACTCCCGTTTTCCGTTATACGTATTTTTTAGGATACGTATACGGATTTCTGACAATTGTCAGGTGGCCCGTAGTTAGACTTGTCTTGCTTAGCCTAGTCTTGGTTTAATCTTGACTTGGTTTACTTGACTTGGCTTGGCTTGGTTTGGTTTATTTTGGGTTGAGATGAGAGGGGTTGCTATATAAACCAACTACTTCTCTCTCTCCTCCATTATTTGCATTTACTTCTTCATCTTCTTCATTTACTCCTCCCATCTACCAAGCCTAGGCAAGTGCAACTTGCTTCATAATGGATCTCAAGTTCTATTGTTCCATTCTCTTTTTTATTTGATTCTAAGCCTCTTTAGAACTTGGAATTTTTTTTGTTTCCATGGATAGATTCTTGTAGATCTAGAGTTAAATTTTTTTTTTTGGTTTTAATATCTAAAAACTTGGTATTTCCAAAAACTAATGGTTCTATGTTGTAGAAAATTTAATTTTATGCAGTTTTGGCTTTTGTTTTGCTTGATTTCGACTTCGGATGAGGAAGTTATGACCATGGCCAGTTTTTAGAACTTTTATGGCCGAACTTTGTTGTTGGGGACGATGACCCCCATGCGCCCGGGAGGCCATGCGCCGAGAGGCCGTGCGCCATGAAGTCCCGACAACACATTCTTTGACTCCGAGCGTGACATGCGCGTAGTCTTTCTACGCGCATGTACTGAAGACGCAGCGTGAGTTCTCATGCGCGGATACGCAGGAATTCTGATATACGGATGTGCTGATGCACGGATGCGCAGGAATTCTGATGCGCGGATGTGCTGATGCGCGGATGTACAGGAATTCTGTTGCACGGATGCGCTGATGAGCGAATGCCCAGGAATTCTGATGTGCGAATGTGCTGATGCGCGAATGCGCAGGAATTTTGATGCGCGGATGTGCTGATGCACGGATGCCCAGGAATTCTGATGCGCGAATGTGCTGATGCGCGGATGTGCTGATGCGCGAATGCGCAAAAATTCTGATGCACGGATGCACAGGAATTCTGATGCATAGATGTGCAGGAATTCTGATGCGCAGATGCACAGGAATTTCCATGCGCCAAAATTGCATTATTTTGCTATTTTTGCCCGTTTAAGCTGTTTTGTAGCTAGAATCTTGAAAAACCCAAAACATGAAAGTTGTAGATCTTTTCCTTGGCTTCAAGAATATGTCACTAGTTATTTTATACAAGTTTCTCTCATTCATGATAATGTAAGAATAGAGCACGATAGTGGCCTGTTAAGGCGCACTCTTGACCAGTATCACTTAACATGATAATTCTTGATAGTGACCTGTCGTGGTGCACTCTTGACAAGTAACTTGACATGATAATTCTTGATGGTGGTCCGTTGTGACGCACTCTTGACTTGACAAGTAACCTAACATGATAATCTCGATATACCTTGCTAAGTAACTATTGTCTTGACACCGTGGGTGTTTGTGCCTGTATAAGCTACATGTCTCGTCTTGCATCATGTCTAGGATATAAATTTCTGATTTCTACGGTCAGGAATTCATACTGAATCTGACTAGGATAATGACTAGAGTGATCAAGTAGTTCATGAAGAGATTTCTCAGCTACATGCAGTCCCGTTATCTGGACGCTTTAATTGGACTTGTAGCCTTCCATCGAGTAGGGAACATTTCTAGCATACTGTCATGTGTTGCACCTCTAAGTCACCTAGTCCAACTCTCTCAACTTGTGACCGGATAACCTGGATTAGGACTGCAGGGCTTGTGGCTGTTGGAACATCTCGATGCATATTGTTAGTAACTAAGCTTGTGATAACCCTAGTTAGTTAAAGTATCAAGCCGTACTCTTTGCTTGGCCGTGAATGATGGATGGAGTCCTATCTTGTCTAGTCTTGCCTAGATCCAGTACATGGCTATCACAGGACATGCTTGTTTATGCTTTACTTTATCGATAATTGGTTAGAGACTAAGTTCCGTTCAGGTGAAGGGTTATAACCACGGTCCTTGTTTGGTTTACGGGTTGTAACTTGGCTACCGGAACAATCCCTTAGTTGTCTTATCATTTATCACCTTATTTTTTCTAACTCATGTCTGCTATTATCCTTTATGTATAATGTGCTAATATGCTGGTTTTAGTTCTTAAGTGAAGCCTCCCTTGTAGCACTTGCTCTTTTTGGGGTCTAACCCAGCTGGTTTTGTATGGCCAGATTTCGGAGTAGCTCCCGAGGATCTTCCTATCTTCCAGCCAGATGGTGACCACTAGGCGCAACCCTGGCAACGAGTGGGTTCTTATTTTGCCCTCCCACTCCCTTGTAAAAATATTCTTTTGAGGCATTTAGCCGTCGAGCAAGTGTTAGCTCGTTTGTAACTTTACTTACTGTCTGCCTACGGGCTGTAACATGATTGACAAATCCTAGGGTTGATCATGTATGACTGAAACTCTTGCTAGTCTTCACATTTTGTATGACTAGCTTCATGATCATCTGAATATATAATATTTGGGATGCCTTACTTTGTATTTCTGATGATCTAACATCTTGTAACATTTACTTACTTGCTTGAGATTGAGACACTAGGCTTGTTCATGACCATAAGAGACTGTTGGCTTATAGATAAACCCTCATGCATCTAGACAGCCGTGACCGTATATCGAGGTAGATTATACTTCAATGTACGTAGCTGGCTATGTCTGTCCCCCGCTCTCCATATTCTGGTTCTGGGACATGACATGTACTGAACACAAAAAGTCAATACAACAACGAGCCATCATAGAATTAAACCAACATAAAACTAACGAGCAGTACTTCTAGGTTGAAAACACTGCAGCCAACTAAATTAGATCCCCATCCTTCCTGCTCTTATCTCGACCCCTCCAAAACCTATTCGAAACCTTCCTGGACACAACTCTTCTTTATCACGAACTGGACACGTAAGAAAGCTTGGACACAAATGCAGATAGATACTCACATAATACTACTCAGGAACTTACTCCCAGAACCCTGATGTAAATACAACAGCTATCCAAACCATAAAATAGAAAAATAGGTTTCAAAATGCAATTTAGAGAATCAATAAATAACAATAATACAACTATATTGCAAAATAAACAATCATATGAGCCTCAAAATGTGCAAGGTTATGAAGGATAGACACCCGACACTTCTTCTGAAACACAAGCCTACAGCGTCACAGCTACACGAACACGGATCCAATAACAAACTTAGCAGAACGCAACACTGGACACAACCCGAACATGATACGAGCCAATATAGAGTCTCGGACACGTTCAGCAGCAAATAGGCATACCCGAACACACGTACAGTATGGATACGACACATGAAACAAACACCATCATTGTATTACTATCAACACCCAAGTGAAAAACTGCGTATATAATGTTCTGATCAGAAATTACCTGAAAGAGAAATCTGAATTACAAGTGGACACAAAACGGATAAGATCCTATCAATAGACACGAACACTTGAACTCATCCAGTCGATCACGGACCTGCCCAAATCCTTCGTCAAACTTAAGTACAGAGCAAATTTTATCTAACACAAGGAGGGATAGACGTTACCTAACTTTTGCAGGGTTGTCCTTGTGTCGAATACAAACACTACTGAGTCCAGATCTAACTTTGAACCCTTAGGAACAAACGATCAACTATCCATATATGATTCACGTTCTCTCGCTCTATCCATACATTATGAGAGACACTACTGAGTCCAGACCTACCCAAACGATCTAACTTCGAACCCTTAGGAACAAACGATCAACATGTCCAAACTATCCTTCATCTACCATTTGCACTAAGTTTCGCACACAACTATCCATATATGATTCACGTTCTCTTGCTCTATCCATACATTACGTCTGGGGCTACCCCCGCTAGGTAACTTGTCCAGACATCATGCTTAATCTCTCTCGACACAAGAGGTCAACTTGAGTCTACGATGCTCAAAGGCAACAATCTTTCCGACCCAAGGTCTCTCACGATACGCCCACCTCCTATTCTCGACCGAGTACGAATCCTTTACTCAATTCTCGAATCAATCCCGACTACTTCGTTTCGTAATATCGATGGTGCGCTCAACACACATAGCCTAACCTTTACTCAAACTGATCTACGACACAACTTTTAGGGTCATTCTACTATTCGTCACTCTCGCACATTGTAAAATTCTTGCAATTGCCTTATCGCATCATTATGCTAAGTACATTCCTTAACATCTATTTTATCGTTGGCCAACCAAGTCTATTTATATAATTATTCGATCGATCATAATTTTCTTTTCAGACCATATCATTCTAGTCGTAGGCTACTCGCTAACTTCCGAAACACGATACTCACTCGCTTATACTTATCCTCAATATGTACTATATTATCATTCATCATCGACGTAATTTCTCATACGACTTCCGTAGGGTCGTCCTACGGTCTTCAACATTCATTGATTTGGCGGTCAAGTCTTCTAGGGTCATCTGTCCCAAAACTACGCTCGATAATTGAAGATCATCAACGAGGGACAATTACTACGAACCATGCTATATCCTATCGCGAAGCCAAATAAATTCCCGACCATTCCTATGGGACTTTATCCAATCCGACATAATTTACCAATCCACAGTTTATCTACCCCCGCACAATTGATGCGCCGTTAACTACTTGAATCACTTATGCACATTGCGTGCCATTACTACTCGAATCACTCATGCATTACCGTCGACTATTTTCACTAGTCGTATGATATCTACTCGCCTCAAGCCCGAGTTTTACCTATTTTTGATCATTGTTCGGCACATTCCATACCCATCAAAACCATCCTCGAATAACTTTCGCATCAAACCATAAGTCAAATCCAATTTTACCATGCCTTGTAAGTTTGATCATCCCCGCTGTATGAATCACCATACCAGCGCTCACGCAGAATGATCGCCTGAATTTGGCGTAACCCATGTGCGATGCTGGAGTTGCATTCACATAAGACAAGAATGTCAACATTGTGGTTATCCTCGAAACAATCAAGCACTTTTCTTTCATCTGAACCAGCAACAACTTAACTTGCTTCTTATTCATCCAACAACAATGATCAACATAATTTTCGTTCATTCGATCAGAATATCCCCGAGTTATTGCATATCATCTTTGATATGCCACAATACCATCGTCGATATGCACAACTTGAACATCTTCCTCTCTCATAAGCTCAAATTCGTTGCAATCACTGTCATTTTTCGAACTCGAATACGAATCAAGTCTTGCACACATCAAGATCCATTCGGTTGTAACTAACTACCACCATCGCGACACAATTTCCAATTCACATATTCATTCTCATATCCCTAACTCGTACTTCCAAATTGTGCTACCGATTCCTCGCGCTAACTCAAATTCGTTCACACGGTTTCTTCGTACCTACTCAACTCGTTTCGAGTAAATCTTCGTACTAACTCAACGTAAATTCGACTTAGTCGACTATTTTCTCGACACAACATTCCCTCGCTGTACTCAGCCAATCGTTCAACATATACTTAACGAATCCTCATCCATGGATATGACTTCGAGCATAATCGTTCAACTCAATTCATCGAAGCATACTTGCATCGACTTCTATCAAGTCATTCCTACTCGAGTCTCGGTACTACTCTGTCCTTTTGAGAATAAACCTATCGTAATCGACACAATCGTTTCGATGCAATCTATTGCAAGTCACCATACGGCTTAACATAGCTATCGCTAAGTGGTATTCCATATACCACTCAGGATCAAGCCTATCGTTATCGATACAATACTTCGCTACCCTGATCGCACATGTGGTATTGCATATACCACTCGAAATTGAATCATTACTCGACATCACACTCTGCATAGGTTCGACATCTATTTTTCAATCAACTATCCCGTATGGCGATCTTTTCCGATCCCAGCTCTAGCGTTCACTTACTCGAATTGGTACAACAACTAGACCAACATGCACAGTCGTTCACTTAAGTTTGACATACATTCAATGTAACCGTTCCTTGGCGATCATATCGATCACACACGCAACATTCGCTTATTCAAGCTCACGCGACATTCGGCCAACATAAACGTTTGCCTACTCAAACTCGACTTAGCGACCAACTCGACACGTTACTATCGTATCCGCGATTTTCCAATCTCACTCGTTGCAACTCATGCAACGCTTTTATTCTCGATACTTAAGGTCATTACTCAATCTCGCTTAACATATCGCTATCCATCCGCATAGCCATACAACATGTATCATATCATGTCGACTCGTTGTACCGATGCAACGAACGATTTATGACTTGCTGCACTCCGTGCAACCAACAATACGTATCTTTTCGCACTTCGTGCGACCAACAACACATAACTCCTCGTACTTCGTGCGATCCATAATACTTATATTATTGTACTTCATGCAACTAACATCACCATATTCGTTATACTTCGTGTGACTAGCGACTCATAACTTTGTTGTACTTCGGGAAACCAATATTTCATAACTCGTTGCACTTCATGCAACCAACATTCTCCGATGGCACCCGGAGATCACGTGATAGTCATGACATACTTGTGGCAGACGTACACACTTAATATAGACTTATTGTATGGAACATCCAATGTAGCATCGAGCAGATCCATGAGCCATGCAGTTGCAAAAATAACTTAGAATCAACTGAATTCAATAGCGAAGCAACTGAGGGTCAAGAGATTCATTCACGGTCCAGAGGATGTAACCACTCTGATACCAACTTGTCACGCCCCGATCCGAGAAATCGCTCATCCTCGCTAGATTCACCCGAATCATCGTCCTCGCTGGGGCGTGATGCCGTACGAGCCTGAAGTTGCGCTCGTGCAAGGCAAGATAACAGGTTCACATAGTGTTTATCTCAAATTGATAACATAAGCAGCAGAAGAAAACAGAGTATAATATAAGAATCTCTTTTATTGATAACGAACTGAAGATTACAAAGGCTCTGAGTAGCCCAACTTAATATGCCAATTGGTTACAACGCTCATGATCTCTCTAGCTCACAAAGGATTACATTATTCCATATATTATGCCTCTTTATAGCCAACAAGTAGTCTTCGGCCGAACATCTCCATGTCGTAAGTTCGAACGCCAATGTGGCAGCTCCTCTTGAAACGCTAAAGACCATGCCTCGGCGCGTCCAAGCCAAGCCCCGCCCCGAGCTGATCATAACCTGAGCCTGCACACAAACTAGTGGGGGATTAGTGCTTTCATCCTCGCTTTACACTGATCAAGACCCGCTCTCACCCAAACCAAGCACTAAGTATATTTAGTGAAACATGCATCTTAATTTATGATCTTTCTATTTAGCCTTAGGATCAGTTTTATGGCAATATTCACGCATAGCGACTTATCATAAATGTGTCCAATACCGTGTCCCTGCAGTAGATACAGTTAGACATAACATAAATATAACATAGTGATCGTGCTCATCCCCGTCCCATTTTGCCTAGCCTGCAATGGTTAGAACTTTACATAAACAATCATACATTTCACGAAACCAACCAACCATACTTAAACATATGTATAAGGGTAGCAGGTCCTGCGCCTGCACCCAACTATAATCTCAGTCCACCGGCCCTATCTATATGAAGGTCACGGTGTTTCACACCGTAATGGACTTGGCATTCTTATGTGTAAGCCTATGATCACTTCGATACAGGTTGCTAGCCCAATATCCGAAGGATCCCAAACTTACTGATATTATAGTTTATCATAGCACTGGACGGTCGTAATCTGTCCTAATGATGTACACCATAAATACCATACATAATTTTCTCCTAGGCCGAACGGTCCCAGTACCCCAGTCGTAACCGTTCGAGGGAAGCCGCACCAGTTCACGGGCCATCCAAGTCCATTGACCATATAATACGCATCATAGCAACAAGTCATATCATACCAACCAATCTCGTGTTCCATAAACATAATCTACCATCTCTATCTCACGTCCCGACGACATCATGTCCCAACACATCCGTATTGATACACGATGCCCAACGGCTTATACTTCTCGTACTTATATTCAACACATTCCGTTCATAAGTTATTCACATAGCCTACTTTCGTAGTCACTTAATCATTTCCTAGCTTTTGTGCACGAGGGCACGCTTAACGCCGTAATCGATGTTCTAGGCCTAGTGTTCAACGTTCTCGGAGTCGTGCACGTGATGCACATGTCGGTATTGTCTTTCAATGTTCTACCATCACCATCCTACCGCGACCCGTACATTTGATGTACGTCGCTTCAATTGTTCAGTGTTTAATGTTCTATCTTAATATTCGACACATACTAAGACTTTTACTCGCCCGAGCCACACACGCTAACTCAATAGCTAAATTTCATGCAATGAATACATTTTATTAGACGTGAAGGAATAGAGAGAGAGAGAGTCAAGAACCCGTCCACCTTAAGTCGATACGCCTTGACGTTCTGCCGAGCTGAAGCGGCTCGATTCCATAACTTGGTCGCATAGCTAACTCTCGGACTTAGCCATTCCTTTGAACTACTCGGTTGATTTGGTCTGTCGTGCCCATGCCATACTCTATTGCAAGACGACGATTTGGTTTCGCGAACACTTTACTGAATAAGGCAAAATGCCGACCTCTTATCGTCCAGCGTAAAAGCATAGCCTACACACCAGATCAACTAAAATCAGCACTTGCTCAAACGGGACTTATCCTTTGCATCGATTCGATTCATAGATTCCTATCGACTCAGAGCTTACTGTAATGCCTATTGTTCGTATTACGTATCTGGGAATACGTGTACATATTTTATCTTGTATTGCATGTCTTTTTGCTTGGTTTATTGGGTATTTTTCCCTTAATAGGCCATGGTTCATCTTGGTTCGGTTTGGCTTGGGTTGGTTCGGCTAGGCTTGGTTAGCCTTGGTTCATCATGAACCAAGGATGAATCCCTACCTACCACCACCAACCCCATTTATTAACCCTCTCTTCCTCCTCTATCCTCATTAATCTCCTTCTTCTTCCATTTATTTCTTCACCAACCTGTGAGAGAGAGAGAGAGAGCTCTAGGCAAGTGCAACTTGCTTCATGGAGGAACTCCCATTTTATTGCTTCATTCTCTTCCTTACAGCATTTTAATTTACTTTAGTACTTGGCATTTCCACTTTTCATGTCTAGATTCTTGTAGATCTAAGTTTTATGTCATTTTCAGATAGGCTGTTACGACGGCTCCCTGACATGACATGACCTGTATTAATAACCTGGACACCGTAGACGATTGTGCTTGTACAAATAAACCAGTCTTGTCTTGCATCATGTCTAGGATGGGACTCCTGAGTACCACGGTCAGGAGAACCTACTGAAATGGACTAAGGTTAACAACTAGATTAATGCATTAGTCATAAAGAGATCTTCCAGCTACAGGCAATCCCGTTACCTGGGCGCTCCTGGGATCTGTAGCCTGCCGTCGAGTAGGGCACATTTCCAGCACACTGTCATGTGTTGCACCCTTCAAGCTACTGAAGGGTACATGCGTTTCCTGGACGATGTATCCACCTGAATTCAACCCCTAATTTTCGACCTAGGTAACCTGGATGGTCTGCAGGGCTTGTGGTTATGGAATAATCTCACTGCATTTTGTTAGTAATTAGGCTTGTGACAACCCTAGTTAGTTAAAGTATCAAGCCGTACTCATTGCTTGGCCGTGATTGATTGAATAAGGAGTAACCAGTCTTGTCTTGATCCTGTACCAGATTGTTACATGACCTGATTTTCTTATATTATCTTGCCGATAAATGATGGAAAACCAAGTTCCGTTAAGATGAAGGGTTACAACCCCGGTCCTTGTTTGGTTTACGGGTTGTAACCTGGTTATCTGAATAGTTCCATGGTTATCTCGTCGTTTATCATCCTGACATGTTTTCTTTAATTCCAATTTTTAATATTGAATTATACTTATGCTAATTGCTGGTTTTAGTTCCTAAGTGAAGCCTCCTTGTGGCACTTGCTCTTTCTGGGGTCTGACCCAGCTGGTTTTGTATGGCCAGATTTCGGAGCAGCTCCAGAGGATCTACCGACCTTCTAGCCAGATGGTGACCACTAGACGGAACCCTGGCAACGAGTGGGTTATTTTTTGGCTCTCCCACTCTATTGTAAATTTATTATTTTGAGACGTTTAGCCGACGAGCACCTGTTTAGCTCGATTGCACTTTACTTACTTTCTGCCTACGGGCTGTAACATGATTAACAGATCCTAGGGTTGATCATGTATGACTAAACTCTTGCTAGTCCTGACATTTTGTAACGACTAGCTTCATGATCAGCTGAATATGTAATATTTGGGACGCCTTATTATTGTATATTTAATGATCATACATCTTGTGACTTTTACCTACTTGTTTGTGATTGAGATACTAGGCTTGTTCATGACCATAGGAGACTGTTGGCTTGTAGTAAACCCTCATGTATCTAGACAGCCGTGACCGTATAGCGAGGTGGGTTGCACTTCAATATACGTAGCTGGCTATGTCTGCCCCCGCTCTCCAGTATTCTGGTTCTGGGGCGTGACACTTACCATCGGCCATCGTAACTCTTGCATCAATTTGCATCGATACTTCATCGGGTCAACTTAACTCTTCGAGTCAACGACTCATCATAATGCACCGTATGGAGCAGAGCATTACAGATAGGACGTTACATGAGTTTTGCAGGGTTGTCCTTGTGTCGGATACAGACACTACTGAGTCCAGATCTAACTTTGAATCCTTAGGAACAAACGATCAAACACCTATCATTCAAGAACAATGAATTAAACCGTGAGTTCAGCATGATTTCTCCGAAAGTTAAAAATTAAGGATCGATGACCGAAATAATTTCCAGAGATCAACTCGAATTATCCAGAGAAAGAGTGATTGAATTCCCATTCTCCACCATTTCCAAATCCAATAAACTATCAAGAATTTATCACATGATCCATCAATTAATTTCTCAAGGAATCAAGGGTCGATGAACTTATTGGTCCTAATCGACAACAATCTCGTTGTTGAAGAGTGGAAGCAACGAGAAGAAGAGGTTGACGAAGCCGTCGTCGTTGTGGCCACGTCCTGTGGTCGTCGGAGAGATGCTCGCACGTCATCGGAGGAAACTTCTGGGAACCGCCGTGTGCGCCGAGCTCGACGCTCGGATCATTGGGGAAGACGAAGTCGTCGATGACCGTCACGCCTCTGGGAAGCGCAACGTCTAATCGCTGGAGACGGGAGAACCGTCAGAGAGAAAGCCCATCGTCGTTGCCATCGTCCCCGAGCTGACCGGAGAATTAGGGTTAGGGTTGGCTCGGTTTGGGGAAAATTTGGGAAAACCATGGAGAGAACTTGAGCTCTTCAAGAGTTCAAAAATTAATGAAAATGAGGGGCTTCTTCTCTCCTGGCCAAAAAAAGAATGGCAAATTAGCAAAAAGCCCCCCACCAAATTGTTATTTTACAAAACAACCCTTCCCCTTTTCATAAACTGCACAATCATTCCAATTTCTGTTAGATAGGTGGTTACAAGTTGTTAGGGAGTGGAAACCACTCCAAATAATTTGAAAATTAGTTATTTGCTAAAAATATTCAAATCTCCCTCCAAAGCAATCATGAAATATTTAGAAAAATATTTAATCCCAAATTATTATTATTTGAAATGGTTTAAATCAAACTCATTATTATTCATTAAACTAAAATATTTCTCGAAAATAGAAAGGTGGAGTTACAAATCTCTCCCCCTTAAAATAATTTTGTCCTCGAAATTCAAAGGGTACAGTAGGCACAGTTATCATAAAAATTTAGACTGGTCAATTAAGTTGGTCATACCATAAGGTTAAATTTAGTCATGACAAAATATATTATCTGGCACGATCAACTAAACAGGATCCAAATCAAAATTGAGGCATGGTAGAAAAATGGTCATGATCAATACTATTCAGTCACGGTTTCAAATTATCAGACATGATTGATAGGAACAAAAGTATAATCATCATAAAATATAGGCACGATCAGGATTTCTGGATATGATCAGAGGTAGGGTTTGGAAGGATTTAGCATGGCAAAATAATCAGTGAAGTGGCAGGATCAATAATGACCAAATTGGTCAGGCACTAATCGAGACAAGATTTTAATTAATACCTTGCACGATAATTTCATACCGAAAATTAAAATGATACAATCCACAATAATCAAAAATTAAACAAGCACGTGATGGAATGAAGTTTCAATTATTACTTAGAGGTGTAAAATCATGAAGCGCACGATCTTCGAAGCACGATTTGAATTGAAAGTTAGTCACAAATAGACTAGAGCAAGATGGGAAAATCACGGTTGGATAGACATGACTAAGATTGAAGTTTAGATAACACACGGTCGAAATATATGCACAATTTTTAAAATCCAGTTAAACGGAATCAAGATCTAACTATGTGTAAAATCAACGATCCATCAATAAAATGCAAGGAGAAAAATTGCAAGAGTTGAGGAAAAATATGGAACTAATTAGGAGATATCAAAATCAAGTCAAGGTGAGTACATGGATTTATCATTCAAGGAAAATCAATAATCATATGAAAGAGGAATATAGTCTCCATGGTACCGGAGAACATATAGATATTTGAAATCACTTTGCTTAGAATCCCTACCCCGCCAGTATATATCTGACGGCAGTAGACTTTCGGCATCGAGACTCAAATAACAATATGTCACAGAATATTCTGTCAATCTTATCCATTTTCAAATAATTATTAACGAAGCAACTCAAGAGATCAAAATATAAAGATTTTGGATATGGCCTCAATAATACCCGAAAATCGTATGAATGTCTAAAATTACTTCAACTTAGAGTTCATGCCTTGCCAGTGCGCAGCTAACTGCAGTAAATACGTGGTTTTCGTAGTCCAGATAATGACTGCAGCACGCAACTGCCACGTCCCAGTAGATCATCGAATAGTCTCTTAACCTTATCCATGGGAATTTAAAATTTTAAGAATTCAAAATTAGTTTCGGTAGTCCAAGTCAAAAATGGTATTATCTGCCTGTTAGAATACAAGGGTTTATTAGGTGCTAAGAAGCAACAACGGATCCAATCAAGGAGTAGTGAGTACTAAAAAGGCAACAAGGAAATTTTAAACCTCAACAGTGAACAAAGTTTCAAATGGTAACCGAATTGTCAAATAAAACATGGGATGGTAACAAGATTCCATATATGGGACGTTATCCTGAAAGGATAACAGAGTCTCGAAGGATGAACAGAAGCAAAGAATCAGATAGAAGACAAAGTTTCAAATTAAGAAATAAAATTTTGGATAGAAAATCCCAACGAGGAAACAAGGTTTCAAATAGTGACTAGAAAACAGGTTCTAATAGGAAACAAGGTATTGGATCATAGATATGAAACAAGCGAATCTCAATAGTAAACAAAATTGAAAATAGAGAACGGGTCCCGAATAAAGTCAAGAATAGGAAATAGAATCTCAAACAAGCATCAATAGAAGTGAAGGTTCAAACAAAGTTTCAGAATGACATTTCGAGTAGAAATAAATCTCGAATAATAGAAGTTCGATTAGTAAACAGAGTATCAATAAACGAGTAGAAACAAGTATCCATGAAACAAGCAAAATCTTGGACATGAGACAAGGTCGAAACAAGTAGTGGACAAACAACTCTTGAATAGAAAATCAAAGTCATGAAAGGGGAATAGGCAAACAGTATCAAGTAATGGATTTCAAACAAATATCGAATAGTGGATATGAAACATGTTTACTGAATAGGAAACAATATCCCGAAATAAATTTTGAATATCAACCAAGGTTTGAAAATAGGAAACAAGAAGTTTCAAGAAAGGATCTAGGTGCTAAGAAAAATTTAAGGGAAGACTGGATTGTGAATCAAGATACATAGTTTTCTCCAACCATGCAAAAGAAACTTTCTGTCTTCAGTCTATCTTTAGTATTCCTCCGGGACTGGAATCTCTTCAATCTTCTTTAACTTTTCTGACGTAGAATTGTCCATGCGGTAGTGCTCCATGTGATTGTTGAATCTGGATAGGTGGATCCCTTTGCTGTAGTCCTGATGCTCTTCGTGCTTGTCCTTGGGTCGTGTGATCAGCGGTCTCTGGCAGTCCTTGACTTGGTGGGCAGGCGATTCGCAGTTCAAGCATAGGCTCAGTCTCTTGCAGCACTCGTCATAGTAGTGTATTGAGTGGCAACAGAAATTGTAAAAGATCATCAGCTAAATCTCCTGCTGGGACTGAAGTGTAGTAGTACTGACAGGAATATACGGCTGCTGGTGTGCTGGCTGTTAAGATCTGCTTCTGATGATACAACTGGTGATGTGACCGAAGAAGCGTCGACTGAGTGTTGCGACGCTTTGTGGATCCATAGCAGTTGCTATCTCCATCATAAGTCTTTATGTCTCTCATGGGCTTCAGTTTTCGATTTCGTTCTATTGTCTGTGCTACATTCTGGATCTCCTAGCTGATAGCTCCAATCTTCATGGGAGTCGGGTCCTCAGGGACTTGGATGATCTTCAGTTGTGACTCCATGTTCTCGATCTTCTCCTCGATGCAAGATATACGCTCGGTGTCGAAGAAATCCAAGAATCCGAGAGTTTGAAAATCAGAAGTCCTTCCTGGCTTGGAGGGTGTATCCATAAGTCTGGCTTAGAAAAGGAATGGCCTGCTCCCTCTGGGTGTCTAGGAACTCTTCAAACATCTTCATCAACTGCGTACTACCCATGGGGATAGTAGGGTGATAGAAAGTAGTGGGGGCTCGAAACCTTCAAGTGTAGGTGGATCAACCGTTCCAGTGTTGCGTGCTTGAATTATCTAAAAAATAGAAAACTGTTAAAATGTCCTAACCTAAAAACAACATGTGTTAATAGAATATTAATATACCCGATGTACCCGATTTTCTATGCTGTGATCAAATTTCCCTAGTTCAAATCAAGTCCCCCCAATAGTACACCAATACCTAGGTACTATTAGGATAGACCTGCATGGGCCACCACTAAAAACATGTTACGACCCGCTCCGAATAATCGAACATGAGTCGGACATGTCCAGCCTTCGTCGTTAGACACAACGAAGTAAGATGTACCAATCTAGAGAAAATCTAACCAGATAAATATGAACAAGCAAAAATCACAGCATCTATAAACGAATCCCAGAATCCATTGCAAGTCTAAGAATTATTACATTTTCAGCAAATAAAAAGTAAAGTCCGATAGTCTCAAATACAAGAAATATAGACTACTAATGGGCCAAGTGCTAGGCTTCCTCAGCCTCTAAGTCCAGAGCAACTCCAGTTGGCTCTACTGCATCTATAGGCTCTCGGCCATAGTAAGTATTACATAGGGCCTCCATCTCACCTGCAACATATCCTAGTCAGGAGCGGAGCAAAGTACAGTTCTAGGTAATGAACAAGAATATCATGAAATGGAAAATAAGTACAGGAGAATATGAATATAAAATACAGGAAATGAACATGAAAGTGCAGGAAGTAAAGTACAGAAATGTAACTATGAACCTGAATTACAAGACATGACATGTACACAATGTTTGAAATACAACTAGCCTATGTGATCGGCTGGGATGAGTACAGGAACATGTACAAGAGTACATGAATATCGGTACGGCTTAGGACCCGCGTGCACGATGCGAGGCCTAAGCTATCTACATAAATTTTAGAACCGGGGTTTGGTCATATAGCTAGAGTATTTCTCCTCCCCGACACAAGTAAGTACAAGAACATGAAGGTACAAGAGTATAAGATATCGTGTCATGATGTATCACAAGAAAAGTACATAAATAATGTAAATGAACATGAACCATAGAATGTACTTGCCTTGCTCCGGGAAATCAAGGGTAACGAGTGGAGCTGGATGTCCTCCTGAGTTAATAGGTACAAGTTGGTTAATATCTAAACAAGATCTAATTAATTATCTTGTAACTTCTAACCATATCTAACTATAAGGTATTTATAAGATATACTAGTTGGTTAAGTTCCAGCCATTATCTATTTAACAATTTAATTGTATCCACAACTATTCATAATTCAATCTATATGCCAACATTTGTTTAATAAATAATAATGTACTGCCATACTACAACTATTGAACAACCTATACTCAGTATCTATTTAGGTGGTGCACATATTTTTTAATACACAACCCAACCTATTCAAGACCTATAGAGACATACGTGGAGTTACAAGTAGTATGTCGAATTAATGTTTACCAGTATAGTAACCCGGCTAATTTTAACCCTTATTTTTTCCTTCAGGCTTCCAAAGTAAGAAACTTGGGAAAAAGTCTCATGCTGTGCAAGGGAGAGAACTACGTGGACGTTGCTAACCAGATGCAGAATATCGCATCGGACTATCCATTTCTCGAAAACGAGCGACGCACTAAGATGCGTCATGAGACAAAATGACTTTGTTGTATTTGTTTGAACAATTTATGTTTTCCTTATTTGTTGTAATGTGTTTTGAATACTTAATATCGTTTTTGTTGTAATATGTTTTGAACACCAACATTTTGTTGTAATATGTTTTGAATACTTAATGCCGTATAAGTATCATATTGCGTTTGAGCATCCTACTTGATTGAGTATCGTTTGAGCGTCGTATTTGATTGAAGTATGTGATTAAGTATCATGTATCGCAAAGTTTTAACTAGGACTGTCCAGTTCTCTGGCAGTCCTTCATGCATGATGGACTACCAGAGAACTGGGCAGTCCAAGTTTAAACTTTCTGTTAGTTAGGACTGCCCAGTTTTCTGGGCAGTCCTAGTTCACAGCAAGTTTTAACTAGGACTGCCCAGATCGCTGGCAGTCCATCATGCATGACGGATTGCCAGAGGTATGGGCAGTCCTAGTTAAAACTTGCTATGAACAAGGACTGCCCAGGAAACATGTATGACGGACTGCAAGAGATCTTGGCAGTCCTAGTTAAAACTTGTTGTGAACAAGCACTACCCAGTTTCCTGGGCAGTCCTTGTTCACAGCAAGTTTTAACTAGGACTGCCCAGATCTCTGGCAGTCCGTCATGCATGATGGACTGCCAGCGATCTGGACAGTCCTAGTTAAAACTTGCTGTGAAATAGGACTGCTCTGGTCCTAATTAAAACTTGCTGTGTACTAGGACTGCCCAGGAAACTGGGCAGTCCTTGTTAAACCTTGCTGTGAAGTCAAATGTGATACTCAAACCAATACTCAAATATATTTGTGATACTGAAATATATTTGCGATACTCAAATATAAATGTGATACTCAACTCCGCTTTATATTTTCTAATAAGATACTCATACCAAAACCGATACTCAAATGTGATACTCTAAAATAAAGTTTCCAAGTAGTAATATAAACTTCCTTCTTTCTGTTTACAAAATGTGACAAAAGATATAAACTTCCTTCTTTCTATTTATAAAATGTGACAAAAGATATAAACTTCCTTCCTTCTGTTTACAAAATGTGACCAAAGATATAAATTCCTTCTTTCTGTTTACAAAATATGACAAAAGTATCGGTATAGGACCCACTATCAGTCAATCAATACATCGTAGTGGTCTTTCGGCCTTGGTATAGGTTCTACGTACTTTGTTATCTTCTTGTAGACATTGATCGCATCGGTGTAGAGTGTCGTCCAAGCGATCGATTCTTCCGGAGCATATTTATACCAGAGTGGATCAGGGGAAGGAATAGACTGTGGCCGATCAACCGCGGGATGACGAAGTGATTATCATCAAGTCCAATGGCATATAGAGTGGACATAGTATAGTCTGTCGGAGGAGCGGTCATTGGGAAGAATGTGTGGTTACTTCTCTTGGACAGAATAATAATTGGGATCTTGTACCTGTAAGCGAATACAAATACTGTATAAGTATTTATCAAACTTTTTACGTTAGTAAGAATGTGTTGGTATGTTGTACCTGTTAGCGAATAGATATGCAGCAGAAGGGACATCAATGTAATGTTCCTCTCCAGTAGTCTGATTGCCGCACAGAATGCTTATCAACAATTCTCCAACTGTATCTGGGCTTAGTAATTTACTGTAGAAGGGAAGATGAGACTCCAACTCCTCGTACAGCTCTGTTCTAACCTGTTTCCATCCGTTTAACGGAATAGCCTAGATGTCTTGCAAGAACATGGTACCCACAATGTCCATCTTTAGGCACGTACTCCCGTATCGCAGGATAAAATATATGAATGTACATGTCGAACGTTGATCATAGGCATGACTGGCAATTGTCTCCAACGTTGACCAAATGTAGACCAAATGTACTCCCGTATCTTCAATAAACCATAGGCATGACTGATAATTGTCTCCAACATTGATCAATGACCACTACTGGAATAAGTCTACATTGACGTCGATATTCGTTGATCTCATGAGCACAAGAAAGGCCGAGAGAATGTCGATGTGTACAACCACATTCTTCGGTATCAAAACCAGCTGAATTCTCTCGAGCAACCTCATCAAATATCAACACCAATGCATAGTGAGACAATACATGGACTAAATCAGACAACAAATTTTCTTTCCTATGTTCGTGCTTTATAATATTCAGGCTCATCTGAAATGAAGCCTTTATCTCGTTCACCGTCGAATTGGTCATTAGATTTATCGACTGCCAAAATGACACAAAACTAGTGACCGATGAATGTAGATATTTCTTCAGTGTTGAGTGTGAACCTTCGGCACGGTTGGTAGTGGTCGTGCCGTAATGCTTTATCTTATTCGTCCATGCTAAGACGAAATCTTCTTTATGTGGATCAACCCATGTGTCTTTGATATAAGATATACATGGCTTGTTGCTACTTTCCCACTTCTCTTTGAACTCCAACCATGCTTTGTCAAAAGCGTCTACAGTACTTGCTCACCACACAAGGGTCCAATCGTTGTAGAATTCTGTGAAGCGGTCCATATCAAGTTTGCCATCTACTTTTTCAAACCTGCTCTTGCATTGTGCTTGAATATTTCAATTAATATACCCTATGCATAGTAGTCTACGAGCATGAAAAAATACGATATATATAGCATTCATCAATACATATTCTCGATCGGTGACAAAAACAGACGCCTCTTTGTGTCCAGTATAAAGTGTCTTCAATTTGTTCAATGCCCATGTATAGTCATCTACGGTTTCATTCTTCAATAAATAAAATGCAACTGAAAACGATTTACCCGTTGATGTGAAGCCGACAATGTAGAAAAGTGGCATCTTGAATTTGTTAGTCTTGTACGTGCAATCAGCCACCAAGACATCGGCAAAGGACCGTGCCAAATGCGTACAATCCGGATGTGCCTAAAATATAGAAGTAATTTCATTAGACGGCGGATGTCTTCTATGGTACTCCACATAGTGATTGTCGGTAAGTAACTTCAAAACTTGTTGTATCGCCATTCTTTCTCTTAGGGTATTTGTCATCGGTCTCGAGAGTGTATTGTAGATTGTCCTCATCATAGACTTATTCTTTTTATTCTTCTGGTGCACCGCGGAATAAATTTGTTTCGGGGCAACTCTGGATATGGACAATTCTTCAACTAACTTCTTCTCCTCTTCGTTCAACCTTCCAGCATAGGGATGACCAGTAAGTGTCTCCGCCAGCGTATGATTGTGCATCCCATTTCTGACATCAACTATCCACTTTCCATCATGTCTTGAGACAAGCACTATCTTGAAAGGATAACCACACTTTCTAGACCCTACCGCCTTCTCCGGGACTTTTCTTGGACACATTCTTCTTTCCTGCGATGAAGCCTAAATGTCCCACATCTTTCGCATCCAAGCTCAGCAGTTTTATGACACGACGGGCCTCAAATGACCTTGAAATGACAAGGACTATGTTTGCTTGCCTTCCAACTTGTCTGCACCATTCTAATGCTTCTTCATAAGATTCAAAGGTGACATCCGTTGAGAATATATTACTCAAGTCAATGGAAATAGGAGGTGGTATGCCCTACATTAAATTTCAAAAAAAAATTCCAATCACAATTAAAAAAAAATTACAATATGAACAACTTCAGGACTTTCAAGAAAAATTGGCATTCCTTCAGGACCGTACAACAGGACTGCCAGACAGTTTGGCAGTCCTTCTTGTTCTATAGACTGCCAGAAAGTCTGGCAGTCCTATTTTACACTAGTTCTACACATAGACTGCCGCATAATCTGGCAGTCCTTCGTGTTTTATGGAGTGCAAGAAAGTCTGAAAGTCCTGTTGTACAGTATTTCTATAAATAGACTGCCGCATAATCTGTCATGCTCCGATTTGGGAAATCTTTTGTCCTCGCTTCGATTCGCGCCGAATCGTTCGTCCTCGCTAAGGCATGATGTCGTACAAGTCTGGTGTTACACTTGTACAAGGCAAGAACGTGTACTGTTATATCAGTTAAAAACATTTGAAACCCAGCCACATTTCATAAACATTGAGGACACAATATAGGAAGAAGAAATACTCATTTTATTGATATTTGTAGTCAGAATACAACTTTTTTGATAATATTTGAAATGCCCTTTCGGCTATATTGATTCATGAAAAGAAGTACAACTGATAGGCTACCATGAAATAACTTCTCATTCCATACATCATGCCCCTTTAGTAATTTGAAATGTAAGCAGCTATCTTTGAAAACTCCGTAATACTTTGTGCGTCTTTAGGAAAAATAACTTGAAAGGAAACAGCAGTTCAGAAAGCTTTAATTGTGATGTGCGCACGAGCCATCTCCAGTACCTGTGGAGGAGGGGTCAGCACATTATAACAATGTGCTGGTGAGCCCCGTTGGCCCACTCAGCTAAACCAACATTTTATTAATGACAAGCATTTTAAAGATTTGAGCTTATTAGGGACAGGCAACATTTAGAGTGAATCATAAATAAGGCAACATGGAATTTCATGAAACCATGTTTACTTTACCATTGGCCGAATCCAGCTTTCTTGCATAAGATACAGGATAATAATAATATACTTACCGCCCCTGTATAAGACATTGATTAGCATACATCCTTACAACATGACCATTGGTGTTAGTGCACCATTTCGGACGTTGCCATATAGGACTTCGAAAGGTAATCGACGCGTCATTTTACTCGAGTTGCAAGACCTAATGAAATTTCCCGATACCACGTACCCTTAAAGTACGTTTACAATTCCTCCATGGTCGGATCGGCCCCAGCACTGGGCATACCGTCCGAGGGAGCAGTCACCCCTTGTATACAAGTTGTCCCCGGTCATGAGAATGTGTGTTCGACTCAACAATTATAGTGTGCATAGAATATTGAAGTACTAGGCACATATTCATTCTCAATATTTCATATTCCACCATCATAGGCATCAATTCATTTCATTTCCATGTTCACAGGGACGAGCATAATCTCAATATTGTTAACAGTGTAATCGATTCATTCAATATCATTCTCTAGCTTCTTAGTGGTATTGACTTGTGGCATTAACAACTAGATATCGATCAACGGATGTTGCAAGACAATTATTTGATTGGCATGAAGGAATAGTGAGAGGGACAATACCACCACAGAGATCTACACTCACCAATTTAGAGAATCGCAGAGAGAGAGAGAGGAACACTTGCACGCTTAGCCTTCCGTCACGCGTCAGTCTACATTGGCACCAAAAGCTTGGTTAATATTCCGTCTCGTTATGTTCTCTTATCTCAGAATTATCAAGAATGAGTGCTATACAAATCGATGAAAACGAGCAAGAATCAAATCATCGAAAATCATTCATAAAAGCATCCATCAAAACCAAGCAACAAAACCAGCAACAAAATATCCAGAAAAAACTCTTGGACGCATTTCAAGAGAAACCAATCTATTAGTTGGAAAGGTTTTTATGCACTTGTCCGTGATCGATTCTATGTCGACGGTAAGTTTTCCCAATACTCGGTTCCGACCGAGTTAGCCAAGCCACAAGCCTTACATAGTGAACCGCTAGGAGCGGGACACTTCATAATATACCATTAAGAAAAACTTTCATCCTCGAAACTTAAAGCAAAAGTCCTACCTCAAAATTATCAAACAACGAGGGGTATTTCACCCGCATCTCCTCTTCTAGTTCCCACGTCGACTCCTCGACAGCATGGTTCTGCCACAGCACGTTGACTAAAGACACTGTGCGATTCCATAAAACTTTCTCTTTCCTGTCCAAAATCTGGACAGGCTCTTCTGTGTAGGATAGGTCAGCACTCAGCTGCAACTGATCGAAGTTTACTACATAACTTGGATCATGTATGTACTTCCACAGTTAGGATACATGGAAGACATCGTCCAGAGCCGGAGGTAATGCAAGTCGATAATCCACCGAGGTTACCTTCTCTAAAATCTCGAAGGGTCCAACAAATCTCGGGCTTAGCTTTCGTTTCATCCCAAACCGCATCACACCTTGCATGGGTGTGACCTTCAAGAAGACTTGATCGCCCACCGTGAATTCTAAGGGTCGTCGATGAACATCTGCATAACTCTTTTGTCGGCTTTGAGCAACCCTAAGCCTTTCCTGAATTAAGCGGACTCTCTCAACGGCCTATTCCACAAGTTCTGGTCCGAGCACTTGCCGTTCATCGACTTCATCCCAGCATATCGATGATCGACATTTTCGTCCATACAAGTCTTCGTACGGGACCATCTGGATACTTGCCTGATAACTGTTATTATAGGCAAATTCTGTTAGTACGAGATGCGCGTCCCAATTTGTCTTTGAATCGAGCACGCACAATCTCAATATATCTTCAAGAATCTGATTTACTCTCTCTGTCTGACCATCAGTCTGCAGATGGTATGTCGTACCGAAATTTAACTTTGTACCCATTTCCGAGTGCAGACTTATCCAAAATTGCGATAAGAATCGCCCGTCTCTATCCGACACTATAGAAGCTGGCACTCCATGTAATCGGACAATTTCATTTATGTAGATCTGAGCCAACCGTTCTACGCCCCACGTAACTTTTATTGGAATGAAATGAGCTGATTTGGTCAATCTATCCACGATAACCCAAATCGCATCATTCCCTTTCTGAGTTCTTGGCAAGCCGATAAAGTCCATACATATATTATCCCACTTCCACAGTAGAATAGCCAAATTTTATAGTTCTCCGCCTGGCCGTTGGTGTTCGGCCTTCACACATTGACAATCTAAGCATTGTGACATGAATAGCGCCACATCCTTCTTCATGCCATGCCACCAAAATGTTGTGCGCAGATCCTTATACATTTTCGTGCTTTCCGGATGCAATGAATACTTTGTAAAATGAGCCTCGGTCAGTATTTCCTTCCTGATATCCTCATCCTTAGGGATGCACAATCTTCCCTTAACACGAATAGTTTCATCTTCAACTGTAAAGTCCGACGCCTTTCCTGCTAGAATCAACTCGCGTATCTTTTGTAGAAATGAGTTATCCTTCTGAGCAATCTTAATCCTTCCCTGGAGACTTGGCTCAAGTTACAACTGAGCCAACTGCACATTCTGCGGACGAATCCTAAATTCGATACCCATCTCTTCAAGATCTCGTAGTACCTCCTTTGCTATTGCTAGTGACCCAATAAATTTTCGACTCAAGGCATCAAATACCACATTTACTTTACCCGGCGTGTAGGAAATTGTCAAGTCATAGTCCTTGATCAATTCTAACCAATGCCACTGTCTCAAATTCAACTCCTTCTGCGTAAATATGTACTTTAGGCTTTTGTGATCCGTGAAGATCTTGCAGGACACATCATAGAGATAGTGTCGCCACAAACGCGAACACAATCGCCGCCAGTTCTAAGTCATGAGTTGGGTAATTATTCTCATGCTGTTTGAGTTGTCTCGACGCATAAGATATTATCTTCCTACGTTGCATGAGAACACATCCCAAACCAAGTCCCGATGCGTCACTGTAGATCTGAAATCGCTCAGAGCCTTCCGGAAGTGCTAAAATTGGAGCCGTGACGAGCCGCTGCTTGAGTTCCTGAAAACTACTCTCACAGTCGTCAGTCCACTTAAATACGACTCCCTTCTGAGTGAGGCGAGTCAAAGGCGATGCAATTCTTGAAAAGTCTTTCACAAACCTACAGTAGTACCCGGCAAAACTAAGGAAACTACGTATCTCACTAGCTGATGCAGGTTATTTCCAGTCTACAACTGCCTCAATCTTCTTTGGGTCAACGGCAACGCCTTCTGCCGAAACAACATGCCCTAGAAACGACACGTTGTTCATCCAAAATTTGTACTTGCTTAGTTTTGCATACAGCTGATTGTCTCGCAGCGTCTGAAGTACTCTCAAGTGTCCGACATGAGTCTTCATGTTCTTTGAGTAGATCAAGATGTCATCGATGAATACAACAACAAATTTGTCTAAGAACAGTCGAAACACTCTATTCATTAAATCTATAAAGGCTGCTGGAGCATTAGTCAAATCGAATGGCATGACCAAAAACTCATAGTGTCCATATCTTGTATGGAATACTGACTTAGGGACGTCTTCCGGTCTAATCTTCAACTGATGGTATCCTGAACGAAGATCGATTTTTGAAAACATGGTCGCCCCTTACAGCTGATCGAACAGATCATCTATCCTTGGCAAGGGATACTTGTTACGGATGGTTGCCTTATTCAGTTCTCTGTAATCGATGCATAGCCGCATCGTCCCATCCTTCTTCTTTACAAATAGCACTGGAGCTCCCTATGGAGATACACTTGGGCGAATGTACCCCCGGTCTAGCAATTCTTATTGTTGTACCTTTAGTTCCTTTAATTCTGCCGGAGCCATCCTGTACGACACCTTTGATATCGGGCGAGTATCTGGGAATGTATCAATTGTGAATTCAATTTCTCTATCCGGCGGCATTCCAGGTATCTCGTTCGAAAACACATCGGGGAACTCTGCCACAATTTTGGTCTGATTCGAGCATATACTCTTCGTTCGAGTGTCTTCAACAAAAGCAAGAAATCTCTCACACCCTGAGTACACATGTGCCTTGCCGTAACTGCTGATATTACCATGGGTCCTTGGAATACCGAGCCGCACGAGTAAGAGAACTTCATTTCTCCGGGTAGGCGATACACAACTCTCTTATCCGTACAGTCGATTGTTGCATGGCAGGCGCTGAGCCAGTCAATTCCCTAGATGATGTCGTACTCTTTGATGTCGAGTACAATTTCGTCCAGAGATAAAGTCTTGCCTCCAATTTTAATGTTGCCGTCCCTACAATTCAAAGTTGCCGGCATATCTACTCCCGAAGGAGTGCTAACACACAAAGCTGTCTTTACTTGAGCTATACAAAATTTATTTTCTATTGCAAAATCAGACGAGATAAAGCAATGAGTAGCACTAGAATCAAAAAGTACTCTTGCAGGTGTGCCTTTGTACAGCAACGTACTTGTTATAACATTCTCTACGGTCTGGGCTTTTGCCTGAGTCAAGACATAAACCCTTGCTTGCGCACCTTGTTGCTGATTTGGTGCATTCCCGGTTGGTGCTGGTAAGGCTGGTGGCGCTTGGCCACGATTCTGATTGTTATATTGGCTCCGGTTCTGATTATTGTTATGCCCACGATACTGATTGTTGTTATGTCCACGAGGAGGATACTGATTTCCTCTCCAGCCTCCGTATTTAGCTGCCTTATGGCCCATGCCGCCACATTTATAACACCCCGTACGACACTCTTCAGTACGGTGTCCCACTCGGCTGCATTTATTGCAACGTGACAACTGTTGTTGATGCCCTCTGTTGTCATCGGTATTATGACGCTTAGGTGCATCATTCCTTCCCGCAGCCCAAGGTTATTTCTGGTTGCTGCCTTGGTAGTTTTGTGTTGTTTTGCGACTAGCGGGCAGATGAAATATCTCCATCTCGAGGGCGGTTTCATATGCCTCCCTGTAAGACGTACATTTCCAACTTAGCACATCCCGTTGCATGCCCTCATTCAAGCCTTGCACGAATCTTCCTCGCTTCGCGTCATCATTCGGGACCATGTATCCAGCGAATACAACTCTCTTCAAAAATTCAGTTTCATAATCATCAACAGACATACTGCCCTGTCGGAGTTCTATGAACTCATTCTCTTTCTGTTGACGGACAGCTGGTAGAATGAATTGCAGAATGAAAGCCTGTTTGAAGGTCTCCTAAGATATCTTCATATCCTGACTATTTCCGCAAAGTGTCTGCCTCTGCAAAATCTACCATTCCTGGGCTTTGAGACAAAGTAGTACAGCAGTACACTCCACTCCCTTGCTGCCCTGTATATCCAGTATTCGAAAGTAGCCCTTAGTGTGTTCAAGAAGCCCATCACCTCATCTGGCTCCTCTCTCCCATTAAACTCAGGCAGGTCGCAGCTCTTGAATTCGGAGAACTTGAAGCTCGTTCTCTTCCGTGTCGGCGTTTCAGGTTTCTCTGCCGGCAGTTCTACGGTCTCGGTTGCTGCGACCTTTGTAGAAATATTGGAATCGGCCGTCAGCTTGGTGACAATCTGAGTTAGATTATCCACTTGCTTTTATTGAGCATCTAGCTACTCCTGAAACTGATACTGAAGCTGCTCTTGAAGCGCACGATGTTGAGCTTCGCTCTGCTTCCTTTGAGCCTCTAGTTGTTTAATCAGTTTCCCCATTGGGTCAGACGATGAATTCGCCTTTACGCTATCACCCTTGGTCATTCTACAACGAAGAAATAATTCCATTAGCACTCATAAAATATTTATGGGCTTATTCTATGGAATATTATTTCATGTCAGCACTATCGACACCATCAATCGAGAAAATTTGCATCAAGACTTCATTTTTGAAAATATTTTTGAAATCTAAGGAATTAAAACCTTGTTCTGATACCAACTTATCACGCCCCGATTCGGAGAATCTTTCGTCCTCGCTTCGATTCGTGCCGAATCGTTCGTCCTCGCTAAGGCGTGATGCCGTATAAGTCTGGAGTTGCACTTGTACAAGGCAAGAACGTGCACTATTATGTCAGTTAGAAACATTTGAAACATAGCCACATTTCATAAACATTGAGGACACAATATAGAAAGAAGAAATACACATTTTATTGATATTTGTAGTCATAATACAACTTTTTTCGATAATATTTGAAATGCCCTTTCGGCTACATTGATTCATGAAAAGAAATACAACTGATAGGCTTCCATGAAATAACTTCCCGTTCCATACATCATGCCCCTTTAGTAATTTGAAATGTAAGCAGCTATCTTTGAAAACTCTGTAATACTTTGTGCGTCTTTAGGGAAAATAACTTGAAAGAAAACAGCAGTTCAGAAAGCTTTAATTGCGATGTTCGCCCGAGCCTTCTCCAGTACCTGCGGATGAGGGGTCAGCACATTATAACAATGTGCTGGTGAGCCCCATTGGCCCACTCAGTTAAACCAACATTTTATTAATGACAAGCATTTTAAAGATTTGAGCTTATTAGGGACATGCAACATTTAGAGTGAATCATAAATAAGGCAACATGGAATTTTATGAAACCATGTTTACTTTACCATTGGCCGAATCCAGATTTCTTGCATAAGATACAGGATAATAATAATATACTTACCGCCCCTGCATACGACATTGATTAGCATACATCCTTACAACATGACCATTGGTGTTAGTGCACCATTTCGGACGTTGCCATATAGGACTTCGAAAGGTAATCGATGCGCTATTTCACTCGGGTTGCAAGCCCTAATGAAATATCCCGATACCACGTACCCTTAAAGTACGTTTACAATTACTCCATGGTCGGATCGGCCCCAGCGCTGGGCATACCATCCGAGGGAGCAGTCACCCCTTGTATACAAGTTGTCCCCAGTCATGCGAATGTGTGTTCGACTCAACAATTATAGTGTGCATAGAATATTGAAGTACTAGGCACATATTCATTCTCAATATATCATATTCTACCATCATAGGCATCAATTCATTTTATTTCCATGTTCAAAGGGACGAGCATAATCTCAATGTTGTTAACAGTGTAATCGATTCATTCAATATCATTCTTTAGCTTCTTAGTGGTATTGACTTGTGGCATTAACAACTAGATATCGATCAACGGATGTTGCACGACAATTATTTGATTGGCATGAAGGAATAGTGAGAGGGACAATACCACCACAGAGATCCACACTCACCAATTTAGAGGATCGCAGAGAGAGAGAGAGGAACACTTGCACGCTTAGCCTTTCGTCACGCGTCAGTCTGCATTGGTACCAAAAGCTTGGTTAATATTCTGCCTCGTTATGTTCTCTTCTCTCAGAATTCTCAAGAATGAGTGCTATACAAATCGATAAAAATGGACAAGAATCAAATCATCGAAAATCATTCATAAAAGCATCCATCAAAACAAAGCAACAAAACCAGCAGCAAAATATCCAGAGAAAACTCTTGGACGCATTTCAAGAGAAACCAATCCATTAGTTGGAAAGGTTATTATGCACTTGTCCGTGATCGATTCGATGCCGACGGTATGTTTCCCCAATACTCGGTTCCGACCGAGTTAGCCAAGCCATAAGCCTTACATAGTGAACCGCTAGGAGCGGGACACTACATAATATACCACTAAGAAAAACTTTCGTCCTCGAAACTTAAAGCAAAAGTCCTACCTCAAAATTATCAAACAGCGAGGGATATTTCACCCGTATCTCCTCTTCTAGTTCCCACGTTGACTCCTCGACAGCATGGTTCTGCCACAACACGTTGACTAAAGACACTGTCCGATTCCATAAAACTTTCTCTTTCCTGTCCAAAATCTGGACAGGCTCTTCTGTGTAGGATAGGTCAGCGCTCAGCTGCAACTGATCGAAGTTCACTACGTGACTTAGATCATGCACGTACTTCCACAGTTGGGATACATGGAAGACATCGTACACATCAGCCAGAGCCGAAGGTAATGCAAGTCGATAAGCCACTGAGGCTACCTTCTCCAAAATCTTGAAGGGTCCAACAAATCTTGGGCTTAGCTTTCCTTTCATCCCAAACCGCATCACACCTCGCATGGGTGTGACCTTCAAGAAGACATGATCGCCCACCGTGAATTCCAAGGGTCGTCGATGAACATCTGCATAACTCTTCTGTCGGCTTTGAGCAACTCTAAGCCTTTCCTGAATTATATGGACTCTCTCAACGTCCTATTCCACAAGTTCTGGTCCGAACACTTGTCGTTCATCGACTTCATCCCAGCATATCGATGATCGACATTTTCGTCCATACAAGTCTTTGTACGGGACCATCTGGATACTTGCCTGATAACTGTTGTTATAGGTAAATTCAGTCAATGTGAGATGCGTGTCCCAACTTGTCTTCAAATCGAGCACACACAATCTCAACATATCTTCAGGAATCTGATTTACTCTCTCTGTCTGACCATCAGTCTGCGGATGGTATGCCGTACCAAAATTCAACTTTGGGCCCATTTCCGAGTGCAGACTTATCCAAAATTACGATAAGAATCGCCCGTCTCTATCCGACACTATAGAAGCTGGCACTCCATGTAATCGAACAATTTTATTTATGTAGATCTGAGCCAACCGTTCTACGCCCCATGTAACTTTTATTGGAATAAAATGAGCTGATTTGGTCAATCTATCCACGATAACCCAAATCGCATCATTCCTTTTCTGAGTTCTTGGCAAGCCGACTATAAAGTCCATACAGATATTATCCCACTTCCACAGTAGAATAGCCAAATTATGTAGCTCTTCGCCTGGCCGTTGGTGTTCGCCCTTCACACACTGACAATCTAAGCATTGTAACACGAATAGCACCACATCCTTCTTCATGCCATGCCACCAAAATGTTGTGCGCATATCCTTATATATTTTCGTGCTTCCCGGATGCAAGGAATACTTTACGAAATGAGCCTCGGTCAGTATTTCCTTCCTGATATCCTCATCCTTAGGGATGCATAATCTTCCTTTGACACGAATAGTGTCATTTTCAACTGTAAAGTCTGATGCCTTTTCTTTTAGAATCAACTCGTGTATCTTCTGCAGAAACGGGTCATCCTTCTGAGCAATCTTAATCCTTCCCTGGAGACTTAGCTCAAGTTGCAACTGAGCCAACTGCACATTCTGCGAACGAATCCTGAATTCGATACCCATCTCTTCAAGATCTCGTAGTACCTCCTTTGCTATTGCTAGTGACCCAATAAATTTCCGACTCAAGGCACCAGCTACCACATTTCCTTTACCCGGCGTATAGGAAATTGTCAAGTCATAGTCCTTGATCAATTCTAACCAACGTCGCTGTCTCAAATTCAATTCCTTTTGCGTGAATATGTACTTCAGGCTTTTGTGATCCGTGAAGATCTCGCAGGACACACCATAGAGATAGTGTCGCCATAATTTCAACGCGAACACAATCGCCACCAGTTCTAAGTCATGAGTTGGGTAATTTTTCTCATGCTGTTTGAGTTGTCTCGACGCATAAGATATTGTCTTCCCACGTTGCATGAGAACACATCCCAAGCCAAGTCCCGATGCGTCACTGTAGATCTGAAATCCACCAGAGCCTTCCGAAAGTGCTAAAATTAGAGCCGTGACGAGCCGCTGCTTGAGTTTCTGAAAACTACTCTCACAGTCGTCGGTCCACTTAAATACGACTCCCTTTTGAATGAGGCGTGTCAAAGGCGATAAGATTCTTGAAAAGTCTTTCACAAACCTACAGTAGTACCCGGCTAAACCAAGGAAACTACGTATCTCACTAGCTGATGCAGGTTGTTTCCAGTCTACAACTGCCTCAATCTTCTTTGGGTCAACGACAACGCCTTCTGCCGAAACAACATGCCCTAGAAACGACACGTTGTTCATCCAAAATTTGCACTTGCTTAGTTTTGCATACAACTGATTGTCTCGCAGCGTCTGAAGTACTCTCAAGTGTCCGACATGAGTCTCCCTGTTCTTTGAGTAGATCAAGATGTCATCGATGAATACAACAACAAACTTGTCTAAGAATAGTCGAAACACTATATTTATTAAATCCATAAAGGCTGCTGGAGCATTAGTCAAACCGAATGGCATGACCAAAAACTCATAGTGTCCATATCTTGTATGGAATGCTGACTTACGGACGTCTTCCGGTCTAATCTTCAACTGATGGTATCCTGAACGAAGATCGATTTTTGAAAACATGGTCGCCCCTTACAGCTGATCGAACAGATCATCTATCCTTGGCAAGGGATACTTGTTACGGATGGTTGCCTTATTCAGTTCTCTGTAATCGATGCATAGCCGCATCGTCCTATCCTTCTTCTTTACAAATAGCACTAGAGCTCCCCATGGAGATACACTTGGGCGAATGTACCCCCGGTCTAGCAATTCTTGTAGCTGTACCTTTAGTTCCTTTAATTTTGCCGGAGCCATCCTGTACGACACCTTTGATATCGGACGAGTATCTGGGAATGTATCAATTGTGAATTCAATTTCTTTATCCGGCGACATTCCAGGTATCTCATCCGAAAACACATCGGGAAACTCTGCCATAATTTTGGTCTGATTCGAGCCTACACTCTTCATTCGAGTGTCTTGAACAAAAGTGAGAAATCCCTCACACCCTGAGTACAGCATGTGCCTTGCCGTAACTGCTGATATTACCATGGGTCCTTGGAATACCGAGCCGCACGAGTAAGAGAACTCCGTTTCTCCGGGTAGGCGAAACATAACTCTCTTATCCGTACAGTCGATTGTTGCATGACAGGCGCTGAGCCAGTCAATTCCTAAGATGATGTCGTACTCTTTGATGTCGAGTACAATTGCATCCAGAGATAAAGTCTTGCCTCCAATTTTAATGTAGTCGTCCCTGCAAATCAAAGTTGCAGGCATATCTACTCCCGAAGGAGTGCTACACAAAGCTGTCTTTAGTTGAGTCATACAAAATTTATTTTTCGTTGCAAAATCAGACGAGATAAAGCAATGAGTAGCACCAGAATCAAAAAGTACTCTTGCTGGTGTGCCTTTGTACAACAATGTACCTGTTATAACATTCTCTGCGGTCTGGGCTTCTGCCTGAGTCAAGACATAAACCCTTGCTTGCGCACCTTGTTGCTGATTCGGTGCATTCCCGGTTGGTGCTGGTAAGGCTGGTGGCGCTTGGCCATGATTCTGATTATTATATTGGCCCCGGTTCTGATTATTGTTATGCACACGATACTGATTATTGTTATGTCCACGAGGAGGATATTGATTTTCTCCCCTGCCTCCGCATTTAGCTGCCTTATGGCCCATGTTGCCACATTTATAACACCCCGTGCAACATTCTTCAGTACGGTGCCCCACTCAGCTACATTTATTGTAACGTGACAACTGTTGTTGATGCCCTCTGTTGTCACCAGTATTTTGACGCTTAGGTGCATCATTCCTTCCCGCAGACCAAGTTCGTTTCTGGTTGCTGCTTTGGTAGTTCTGTGTTATTTTGCGACTAGCGGGCAGATAAAATCTCTCTATCTCGAGGGCGGTTTCATACGCCTCCCTGTAAGACGTACATTTTTGACTTAGCACATCCTGCTGCAGGCCCTCATTCAAGCCTTGCACGAATCTTCCTCGCTTCGCGTCATCATTCGGGACCATGTATCCAGAGAATGCAACTCTCTTCAAAAATTCAGTTTCATAATCATCGACTAACATACTGCCCTGTCGGAGTTCTACGAACTCATTCTCTTTCTGTTGACGGACAGCTAGTAGAATGAATTATGGAATGAAAGTCTATTTGAAGGTCTTCCAAGATATCTTTATATCCTGACTATTTCCGTAAAGTGTCTGCCTCTGCAAAATCCACCATTCCTGGGCCTTGAGACGAAGTAGTACAGCAGTACACTCCACTCTCTTGCTGCCCTATATATCCAGCATTCGAAAGTAGCCCTAAGTGTGTTCAAGAAGCCCATTACCTCATCTGGCTCCTCTCTCCCATTAAACTCAGGAGGGTCGCAGCTCTTGAATTTGGAGAACTTCTCGTTCTCTTCCGTGTCGGCGTTTCAGGTTTCTCTGTCGGCACTTCTACGGTCTTGGTTGCTGCGGCCTTTGCAGAAACATTAAAATCGACCGTCAGCTTGGTGACAATCTGAGTTAGATTATCCACTTGCTTTTGTTGAGCATCTAGCTGCTTCTGAAACTGATACTGAAGCTGCTCTTGAAGCGCACGATGTTGAGCTTCGCTCTGCTTCCTTTCAGCCTCTAGTTGTTTAATCAGTTTCTCTATTGGGTCAGACGATGAATTCGTCTTTGCGCTATCACCCTTGGTCATTCTACAACGAAGAAATAATTCCATTAGCACTCATAAAATATTTATTGGCTTATTATATGGAACATTATTTCATGTCAGCACTATAGACACCATCAATCGAAAAAATTTGCATCAAGACTTCCTTTTTGAAAATATTTTTGAAATCCATGTAATTAAAACTTATTCTGATACCAACTTGTCACGCCCCGATTCGGAGAATCTTTCGTCCTCACTTCGATTCGCGTCGAATCGTTCATCCTCGCTAAGGCGTGATGCCGTATAAGTCTGGTGTTGCACTTGTACAAGGCAAGAACGTGCACTATTATGTCAGTTATAAACATTTGAAACCTAGCCACATTTCATAAACATTGAGGACACAATATAGAAAGAAGAAATACTCATTTTATTGATATTTGTAGTCAGAATACAACTTTTCTCGATAATATTTAAAATGCCCTTTCGGCTACATTGATTCATAAAAAAAAGTACAACTGATATGATGCCATGAAATAACTTCTCATTCCATACATCATAGCCCTTTAGTACTTTAAAATGTAAGCAGCTATCTTTGAAAACTCTGCAATACTTTGTGCGTCTTTAGGAAAAATAACTTGAAAGGAAACAGCAGTTCAGAAAGCTTTAATTTTGATGTACGCCCGAGCCTTCTCCAGTACCTGTGGAGGAGGGGTCAGCACATTATAACACTGCGCTGGTGAGCCCCATTGGCCCACTCAGCTAAACCAATATTTTATTAATGACAAGCATTTTAAAGATATGAGCTTATTAGGGACAGGCAACATTTAGAGTGAATCATAAATAAGGCAACATAGAATTTTATGAAACCATGTTTACTTTACCATTGGCCGAATCCAGCTTTCCTGTATAAGATACATGATGATAATAATATACTTACCGCCCCTGCATAAGACATTGATTAGCATACATCCTTACAACATGACCATTGGGGTTAGTGCACCATTTCGGACGTTGCCATATAGGACTTCGAAATATAATCGAAGCGCCATTTCATTCGGGTTGTAAGCCCTAATGAAATGTCCCGATACCACGTACCCTTAAAGTACGTTAACACTTCCTCGGCCCCAGCGCTAGGCATACCGTCCGAGGGAGCAATCACCCCCTTGTATACAAGTTGTCCCCGGTCATGCGAATGTGTGTTCGACTCAACAATTATAGTGTGCATAGAATATTGAAGTACTAGGCACATATTCATTCTTAATATTTTATATTCCACCATCATAGGCATCAGTTCATTTCATTTCTATGTTCAAAGGGACGACCATAATCTCAATGTTGTTAACAGTGTAATCGATTCATTCAATATCATTCTCTAGCTTCTTAGTGGTATTGACTTGTGGCATTAGCAACTAGATATCGATCAACGAATGTTGCAAGATAATTATTTGATTGGCATGAAGGAATAACGAGAGGGACAATACCACCACAGAGATCCACACTTACCAATTTAGAGAATCGCAGAGAGAGAGAGAGAGGAATACTTGCACGCTTAGCCTTCCGTCACGCGTCAGTCTGCATTGGCACCAAAAGCTTGGTTAATATTCCGTCTCGTTATGTTCTCTTCTCTCAAAATTCTCAAGAATGAATGCTATGCAAATCGATGAAAACGGGCAAGAATGAAATCATCAAAAATTATTTAGAAAAACATCCATCAAAACCAAGCAACAAAACCAGCAACAAAACATCCAGAGAAAACTCTTGGACGCATTTCAAGAGAAACCAATCCATTAGTTGGAAAGGTTCTTATGCACTTGTCCGTGATCGATTCGGTGTCGATGGTAAGTTTTCCCAATACTCGGTTTCGACCGAGTTAGCCAAGCCACAAGCCTTACATAGTGAACCGCTAGGAACGGGACACTACATAATCTGGCTGTCCTAGTTACTTCTTGGACTGCCATGTTTTGTGGCAGTCTTATTTTACAATAGTTCTACACATAGTTTGCCGCGTAATATGGATGTCCTTCGCGTTTTATGGACTGCCAAAAAGTCTGGCAGTCCTATTGTACAGTATTTCTACACATAGACTGTCGCGTAATCTGGCAGTCCTAGTTACTTCTTGGACTGCCATGTTTTGTGGCAGTCCACCTTTACAGACTGTTTGTTTTAGGACTGCCATAATATTTGGTAGTCCTAGTGTCCAAGTCTTCGGAAGAACTTTATGTGTCGACTACGTATTTGGTCGGTCGGAAATTTACCGAGAGTTCTTTGGATATTTTGTCGTGTTCTTCGGAAGATCGGGGTTCCTTGATTGATAGACGTGATGATCCACTTTCTTCCATAATTTCTACATTGGGACAAAATTATAAGATTATTTCAAAAAAACAAATTATTTAAGAAAATTTGTCATTTAGCTGACGTAATCGTACCGAATATACTAAGAATCTTCTTTGGAGAATCTTCTAGAGTTTGGAGAAATATGGGGTTGAGAAAAAAGTGGGGACCAGAACTAGGGTTTGGAGAAAAAGGGGGAGAGAGAAGGAAGAGTGAGGAAGAAGACAAAAATTATAAGAGTTATCTTTTATACCTACCACTTGTACAGCCCTGAGTAATTTTTTCAGTGGTAAACTTGTAAATAATGAAAAAGTAACACTTGGCTAGCCCCGATCAAAATATTATGTGCCCTTATAATTTGCCTTATTTTATATAGGCTACAATTCACACGGGTTGGATCGTACTTAAACTCAATCCAAACACAATAAACAGGGGTGGTCCGTGCCCAGAGCAGGCCGGGCGATAGCCCTTGGCCCCCTGACAAAAGGAGGCACCACCATGAAACTATCTACAATAGAACTAGTATATTTTGTGTGCCTTTTTTAACAAAAAAATAATGTGGTGTAGTGGTTATAATGCTACACTTATATTTAAGAGATCTTTGGTTCAAATCTTGACTACAATAATTTTTTGTTTTATTTATACTTTTTTTTACATTATGTATGGGGGCCATTTTGGAACTTCGCCTCGAGCCCCCATCAGCTCAGGGCCGGCCTTGAATAAAATAAATCATAAACCTAAGTCAAACCCGACTTCGGGATTCAACATATGAAGTCCAAGTTCAGACGTATAGAAAAGGAACCAAAATTCCTCGAGTTGGTCGGATCTATCGGGTTTATCGGACTCTACTATTATATTTGAAATAATTTTAGACAAGATTAATATTTTAAACACATAATCAAATTGGAATAAGCCTCAATCATTACAAAATACAAACTGAAATATTGAAGATAAGGAGATGAAGTGTTTGGGTGAAAAAAAAATTAGCATATGTACGTCGGTTTTCGATTTCTTTGGATAACCCGACACATTAAGACGAGACCAACCCGATTTTTAATCGGGTTCAATTATTTTAATCAGAGTCCGAGTATTTTCAACACTAACTTACCCGATAGGACTCGAGTTTAGCCCATCTGAGTTGCACCCATAATTTTAGGACTATTAAAATCTTGAAAGTTCTGATTTTATATAAACTGTTAAATTTTTAACAATTATGAATATGTCATGAACTACCATGATTTTATTATTTTTTTAGAACTGTCAGAATTTTGACGGTGCTAGTAATGTCAAAAATTGTAATAGTCCATAACAATTTTTGTAGTGACTCTATCATTTGTCAAATTTTAAATAGGAGAGTGTATACTTCTTATATGTTTCTTGTACTACCATATGATATAGAAAATTATTTATACATTTAATATCTTTAATCTATATACTAATATATACAATTCGAATATGAGAATTATCATTTTTCTTTTTGGTATAACATTTTTGTTGCCTAAAAATATCGTTTTTAAAGATTAAAAGTTAATAATAATCGTACACTAACAAAAAAAATTATACTAGTTTGAAATCATCATAATTCGCTTTCTTTATTTCTCTCAGTGTGCTCATTTTCTTTTTTCTTTTTTTCTTTTTGAAAATTGCACATACAACGCGCATGCAATGACCAATAGTTAAGTATTGTTCTTTTATCAATCTGACTACAATAACTCAAATAACATTTTGCAATGTGATTATGACACGATGTATTATTTTTTACATTAAATTTTTTTATTTTTTCTGTTTAAGTTCTTGAAAAAAATTAAAAAGTTTAGATGTATGTAATTCAACGACCAGTCCTCTTAAATTTTTGGTTCTTTTATGGTGCCATCTATTGCTATGTTTATTTTTAGGCTAAAATAATTTGATATCCTCACCTACCCAAAATTTTTAACTTGATATCCTCAATTTTGATAGGTGCTAACTTAATACCCTCAACTATATAATAATTTTTATGTTGATATCCAAAATTTTAAAAAAATACAAAAATACCCCTCCCTTTCTAACCCACAACACCCTCTCTCCCGTCCCCTCCTTCTCTGGCAACACCTCCCCTCTGGCCACCCTACCTTTTCGCGACTGCTATCACGACCCGCACCCAGTGTAGGGGCACAAAAAGTGGGTACGTCCAGCCTACGCCGCAGTGTCGACGGTAGAACGCTGTTATAGGCCACTATCTAATCAACAACTCACGCAATTATATAATATACCTGTCACAATCTCAACTCCGAATGGAGAATAAGTATAAGATATGATAATACTCAATCACAATCTAAGCACGATAAGATAACACATGAGTCTAAAAACTATATGAAACTCAAGCAACTTAAATAAACTTCCAAACAACATCTCAAACAATCTCAAATACAACTCAATTTTCATTTATTACAAACAAGTTCTAAAAGTGAAACTAAACCATAAACTAGTAATCTACTCCAAACTCTAGTAGTCCTCTTGGCTAGCTGTGAATCTCCAGGTTACCTATAATATTTTTAACAGGTCCAGTCAGGACAGGAGCGAGCACAATACATCTCATGCAGTTCATATCATGTTAGGAAATATAAAGCATGCAAAAGAGTAAGATACATGAACTGTAAGAAGATGTACATGAAAACGAGAGAGAATTTATAACTGAAAATATATACAGGATAAGTAAAACTGCAAGTACTAGTGATTTAGAGCAAAATATGGTTATGTAAATGGGTTAGGTTATACAATAACAATGGTAACTCCAGCATACGTGAGTGTACAATAGACATATACAATAGTTGTACAAGATGGGATTTTGATCACATAACCATTTCCTACTCACTCTTCCCAATCAATACACAAGGATCCAATCCAGTTATGCTACCTTGTACAATAATTTCTCCATGAAGCTCATGTGATCATGAGAGTACAAGATGCACAATGAGTATACATGAATAGGGGTGTACAACAAATATAATATGTTCGTGAAACGCAGATCACAATATGTATCTGTTGAACACAATGGAGATAACATCGCAAGAGAAGATCCATATAGTACCAATCCGTGATAACAATCGTGCCAGTATCAAGTAAAGTAATCTAGAGCAAGAATACAAGTCCTGACAAATATGAAACGATCAGAGAATGTACTCGCCTGTCACCCTGAATGACTGATACGAATAGATGTCCGAACTGGTATCACAGAGTCCTATTTAGAGCAACACAGGTTATAAAGAGTTTAATTTATATGGTAATTAAAATAATAATACAATCTACATGAGTCTAAGTCAATCTAGGTGAAAGTCAACTCTTGGTCAACTCTAGTCAACTATAAAGTCAAACTAGGTTAACTCTAGTCAACTGTGGTCCAACTAGCTAGGGTTGGGTCAACAATGGTCAACTAGTCTAGGTTAGTCAATTCTAGGTCTAAACAAACTAAGTATATGCAAATCAAGTATCCAAGATAACTACTAACTCATAGCCAAAGTCACTTGCTAAACCAAGCACAAAACTAAGCCATAAGCTAACAAGGCACACAAACTTAGTCATATAATGTATATATATTATTCACATTCATATATATATATATATATATATATATATATATATATATATATATATATATATATATGAAAGCTATATATAGGCACATACATATATATATACATAGAGAGAGCGAAAGAGAGGTAAAAGAGTAAGCGAGTGTGTGTGACATGTGTGTGAAAGAATATGTGTTAATGTTCTCAGATTTAGTGATAGGTAGGTGTATGTGACATGGGATACATGGTGTCAAAAGATGTATGAATGCATGTGTGTAAAAGGTTATAGGTTAACTCAGTTTATAGAAATACATACATACATACTTACATTACATACATGCATACAAACATATCATATATATATACATACATTGCATACAGGCCTACATACATATTACATATGCATACTTGCATTCATTCATGTACCTATACATACATACATAGATGCATACATACATATTTGAATACATTATATACTTGCATACATTATATTTCATATATGCATACTCTACATTATATTACATTTACATATCATTAAGTTGCATACATATACTTATTTTCATTACATACATGTCATTCATGCATATTACATAAATACATACATCTATACATAATATAAATTGTATACAACATGGAAAAATAGAAGAGAAAAAAAGGGGGAAACGGAAATGGAAAGGGAAGGGAAGGAAAAATGTAAGGAAAAGAGAAAACAGTGGGCATATACATGCTTGCATCATATATTATACATTACCATACAAGCTATCATTATATATTGTATTACATTATATATACATTATGCATTCATATCTATCATTACATGTATACCTTGCATTCATATCTAGCATTCATTATATACTTTCATGCATACATTGTATATCATTCTTTCATTCATGCATTTATGCATTGCTTACATACATTACATTGATTGTATTCCTACATGCTTGCATTCAACCGTATATATATTAATGTAAAGAGGATACATATCATATATATATATATATATATATATATTATTTTATTTATCTAACATATCATGTATTATATACTCTATATTCATTTAGTATCCATACTACATAGGCTCATAGGTTACACAAAATATCTATGTCGTATAGTCACTTTTCTACTTAAAATCAATACTATACCAATTGACCCTTCACTAAATTCTAGGATAAAGTACGTCTTAGCCCTTTGTGTTAGCTTTTCGAAACTTTAAATGGAACGCATTTTCGTGTCTGGAAGCTCCCGGAATCGCAAAAACACCGAAACACGTTTGTCTTTCATACAGCTGACACTCAAATAATTTTACAGAAAGTTTCATAACGAATTTGGCTTATTAAAATATATATTTGAAAAGCTAACTTCGATACGGTTCTTTTAAGAAAAACGGAAGATAAATCCGAGTTCTAAGCTAAAAGTTATAACATTTCTAAGTTGCTTTGGTTAATAAAAACGTGGATGAATATTATGACGAATTTGAGTTGTTTTGGACAAAAAAATACATGTAGGCCAAGATACTTGGATACCAACATAGGTATCCAAATAAAAGTCATTCTAACCATCCTAACTAAGACCAATCCACTCTCTGACTATTCTAAAACTAAATTTAAATATCTATTTAAACTATTATCATACATACATACATATAGGGTGTCTTAATTTGGGATCTATCAAGTAGGACACAAGACACATATCTAAAATCCTCAAGAGAGCTCCAAATGGTCTCAAATTTGAATCTAAATGGGGTACATGCATGGGGGTGGATCCTATGGGTTCAAAACTAACTAATATGCATAGGAAAACAATTTAGAGGGTTGGTTTTACCTATTGGGAGTGGAATCCCAATGATACTCCCAAGGACACGACTCCGACACGAAGATCTTCCAAAAAAGACACTCCTCCTTGCACTTTGCTATAAATCCTTGCTAGCACCTCCTCCTTGGTTGAATGAGAAAAAATGATGGAAGATTAGAAGAAGAATGGAGGGATTTGGAGATCAAAATCAAGAGGAAAGCTCTCAAGTTTGGGGAAAAACAAATTAGGGTTCTATGTAGAGGTAAAAAGAGGCAAGGGTTCTCTTAAGGATTCTATATAGGAAGGGGGGACACTTGATGGCTGGTCATTAGATAAATTATGGTTAGTTTTACATGTAGATGAGTGGCTAGGGTTGTCCACCCAATTCCAAGCCTTCCTATTGGTTCAATTAGTCATAAGGCTTTCTTTTTCACAAATATCCTAAGGGGTAAATATCCTACTATGAAATATCTAGATATTGTTAATCTAACTTAACCATTAAGTCTCTAACATTCTAACTAAATCTCCATGAGCATCATTAACATCTAGGTTTAGTCAAAACTAGGTTAGTCTCTAACAATTCAATTAGCACAATATTAATTAATCAAAATTTATTTTCATTAATAAGTCAAAAATGACCAAAATACCCTTAGGCTAAAAAGTCACAATTAGTCATCCTAATCACATGGTTAGGTCCCCATGGTCATGGTTAGTCTCTAGGTCATGCAGTCTCTAGGGTTACACTAGTTAACCATCAAAATCACAATTCAACATTTTAAATAGTTTTAAAATAATTAAAAATTACCAAAAAATCATAACATGGTTTAAAAATTATTATTAAATGATTATAATTATAAAATTTTAAAATTACCCTCATTTCTGAAAACTGGGGTTGACAACTCTACCCTTCTTAAAAAATTTCGTCCTCGAAATTAAAATGGTCGTACTCCTTCTAGGTTAAACCCCCAACAATCAAGGTCAACAAATTCTATATCTAAAAACATGCAAATTGTGGTCCTACTAGTCGTGATATCACGATCTTGATCAGGGTCACTATACTATCTATCACAGCACAAAACATCATGACAGGTACTAATGGAATCACACAATAAGATGAAAAGAAGAACATGAAAGAAAGACCTGGCAACCCGTCACTCGTAGCGTCGGTCTACTCGACTGTCAGCACAAAAGCTCTGCCCCTCTGGGGTATATCCCTATGATGGTGAGGGGCACGGTGCTGTGCTACAGGTGGCCTAGCTCCCTCTATCTAATTCCATGATACTCAAGTAATATCCATATTGATATTCCACTCAATTATACTATGGCACCATCTATATGGTATCTATTCTGCAATCTAATAATCATACCCGTCTATCCAGAACCATATTACCAGAATCCTCGTCACACCAGTAAGTATGGCTGCGATAATCCATAGAGTCTGCAACTAATGTACATACCTCTAGAATCATGGTATTTAAAATTCCCATATCCGAGAAATACATTCAAAATCAGACTCTATACCTTCGTCTTGCCAACTAGTATGACTGTAGAAGACACTAGATTCTATAACTAAGACAACCTATCCCAAAAGATTTATCTTGGTAGAAAATCAAGTCAACAATGAACACCAAGAATCAAATTCAATAATGAACAAGGAAAGGTAGACAGAAACTGTCGGAATTGAATTTTGAGATAGTTCATAATGAGATCCTCAAGGGTTATCCCAGGAATCTTCTCAAGTAGTCTTAACTATGATTGAGTAACTCTCTATACTGCCTATCCTATATCCTAGCAGCAGGCTCGTAGCAGCACTCTAAGTCGAGCACCACTACGAAATCGCACTAGTTGCGACTCTGAACTGCATGGGCCACCAGAAAAATGTGTCACGACCCGCACCCAGTGTAGGGACACGAGAAGTGGGTACGTCCAGTCTACGCAGCAGTGTCGGTGGTAGAACGCTGTTCTAGGTCACTATCTAATCAACAACTCACACAATTATATAATATACCTGTCAGAATCTCAACTCCGAATGGAGGACAAGTATATGATACGATAATACTCAATCACAATCTAAGCACGATAAGATAACACATGAGTCTAACAACTATATGAAACTCAAGCAACTTAAATAAACTTCTAAACAATATCTCAAACAATCTCAAATACAACTCAATTTCCACTTATTACAAACAATTTCTAAAAGTGAAACTAAACCATAAACTAGTAATCTACTTTAAGCTCTAGTGGTCCGATCTAGGCTAGCTGTTGTCACGCCCCTATTCCAGAATACTGGAGAGCGGGGGCGTACATAGCCAGCTACGTATATTGAAATGGAATCCACCTCGCTATACGGTCACGGCTGTCTAGATATATGAGGATTTAACTACAAGCCAACAGTCTCTTAAGGTCATGAACAAGCCTATTGTCTCTGTAGGAGCGTAAAAAGTGCTTCAAAGAAAGAGTCATCTCATTCGTAAGTGGCCTGCTTTACGCCTAACAGAACGGGTAATTTCTTTACGCCCAAGACAAGGCTAATTGTATTACGCCTAAGCAGATTGATCAGTTTACGCTTGGGTCTGCACCGGTGATTTTACGCCAAGGACTGAGCAGCCTCTTTCACACTGGACAAAGGCTATCAAATCTCGCATTTAATGCAGACTTTGACATGAAGATATCAATGATGGCATTTACCACAGAGTTCAATGGAATTTGTCTCATACAAAGACCATTGTTGTCGTTTATAGAGATCGAGCTACCTTACGCTCACTGAATGGTTTCTTTTACGCACGGAGGTTTACATGAGTCCTTACGCTCATAAAAAACAATGTGTGCGTGAAGTCTATTTGAGCCATTTTACGCTCAAGGTTATTCAATAACCACTTTACGCTGGAAATCTATGACAGAGCTAGTTTACGCTCATCCTTTTACGCCCTATTCGTTCTGGCCAGTTTAGAACGTGGTGTGCCTACGTGGTCTTCATGCCACATATTTCGAAGAACGTGTTTACATGTATCCTATTCTTACTAAAATGATGGGATACGTGTCAGCATATACAGAGGATGACTCTGATCGTGGATGGCAGTTGTTAGCGTAAAGACAAATTTTGATGCCCTTTTACGCACGGAAGCCCTAGTCTATAAATAGACTAATTTTTCACAGACAGAGAGAGACAGGAGAGAATACAGAGATCAGAGCTTCGAGATTTTGATTCTCTAGAGCATCCTTCTTCAACTTTTCTTCCAGAACAAAGTGAAGCAAAGCAGGAAAGCATTCGGTCTCGCCATCAGTGCCCAAGTACGTCGATACCTTTCTGGTGCATTAGTTCTTCCAAATTGTTCTACTTCAAGCAGTGATCTTCATCATCATCATATGGTCCAAGGAACAAAGTGATCATTTACGAATCAGACTTCCATAGCAATACTTTCCCATAATCAGATTAGTACTTTTTGTACTTTTCTTCTTGTTTTTGTTTTCAAAAGCCAATTCTTTTAAGGCATTTTTGTTAATCGAAACAAAAATGGCGACTCTGCTGGGGACGACCTTCTCCTTTGACGAGGAGGTGATTGCTCAATATGATGATGTTTCGGTCGGTTCGACCAAGAAGACTCTGGTGGTGCACTTCGACCAGACTGCCTATGAAGAAATGCTCCGAACTGGGGTGGTTCTCGTCATCCCAATGTTCAAAAGTCTCGCAAAGCATGAAAAGTTTGGATTCCCAAATCCAAAGTGATTTCTGATCTCTCTGCTGCTTCTGATGACAAGGGAATTCTTCCCACTTCTGTCGTAGGGGCTCCCGTTCATAACGAGGCAGTCCCTACTTCAAAGTTGCACTCGAAGTGTGACAATTTATCTCCCGTTTGTAACGGTGAAGATAACCAGGTTTCACGCCACCTGCGTAAAAATCAAATTTTATGCTCAGTGGGTAAGAACCAAATTTTACGCTCAGTTCATAAGAATGAGTTTCCCATTCGTAATGGGGCAGACTCTAAAGCTTGTGCTTCTGGGTGTAAGAATCAGTCTCCCGTCGGTGACGTGGTAGGCCCGAATAAATTATGCTCCTCACGTAAAACAAAATCTCCTGTTGATAACGTGGCAGATAACAAGATTTTACGTTCCATGCGTAAAGATAAATCTCCTGTCTATGACAGTATAGATGAAATTCACAATGATGCTCACATGTCAAATATGAATGTATCTAAACGTGTGCAGCGTAAAAATATTGTTGGTAAAACTTCTGTTCTACACCAACAACCTTCTTATACTGCTTTACGCAAGGTACCAAACTTACAAATCACACGCCAAGAAAATGGAGTCTTGCGTACTAAATCTCAAGATTTACGCACACAATTCTAAACGCGTAGAAATGTACAATATGGTTCTACGAATGCAGCCAGTAATCTTCTTTATACACAAGGGACTAAACGTTTTTCTACCCCAAATGTAATAAAGAAGAATACTTCATCCACTCCTTCTGACTTGCGCGAATTGCTGATGCAAAAGCGTAAGAATAGACAATCTCCGGTGACATTCCCCCAAGAAAAATATCGTTGTGAATACCACCAGGTTGTAATTAACTGTTGTTGTTCAGCTTCAAGACGATCGGTTTTTGATCGATTGAGTTTCAATACACCTCCACATCAAGCTGAAGACCAAGAACATGAGTTGCCATATGTGTCAGTCAACATGGCATCTCATACTAACGAGGACGACATCCAAGACGGAACACGTCCCAAACTCCAAGTCAACAACAGTTCAACAAGCTTCTTGATTCCTTTGAAGGAGTATATCAGAATACTCGGTCAAGAAGACAAAGACATTTGCAGACTTCTGATTCAGAGGCTGGGGGTACTCAATCTTTTGAGTCTGATACCGATAGCGTGGATTCGTACTTCTATACAAATCCTTCTGTATCTTCAAGAGAGGTTGAATCCTACGCTGTTGGAGATGAACCAGAGACGTCATCTGCTAATACAGAACAACGACTCAGTGTTGTTGAACAATCACTGAAGGATATGCTTAATATGGTGCAAAGCATGCATCAAATAATTTTGAATCAGCAAACTGCTCAACCGACAGTAGTGACACCGGCACCAGTAGCAGCACAAACTCAAGATAGTCAAGGGACTGAAATACCTTTGAACATTCAAGAGCCTGCTGCTAATCAAAATTATGCATCTCCAGATCCCATTATTCCAGAAGATGTACCATCTCCAGTGGGGGTCATGGTACCTCCAACGACTACTCAGTCAAATGCGCCTCCTCAAACCAGTGAAGCCATTCAAGCAGTGCGTGAACTTAAAGCACAGTTTGAAGTTTTAAGGCACAAAGATCAACTCCAGAGGTTAGGAATTAAACAACCTTATCCTCCTCATTGGAATGATGTGCCCTTTCCACCGAAGTTCAAGCCACAATCCATGGTTTTATTCGATGGAAAAGCATCTCCCAGCCAATATATCAATTACTTTGATATTATGACTGTACACTTGCAGAAAAATGATGCTCTTCTCACTCGAGTGTTCATTGGGTGTTTGACGGGTTCGGCTTATGACTGGTATCGTAGTTTACCTGATAACTCTATTTCGTCTTTTGACGAATTCAAGGCAATGTTTCTCTCCCGCTTCTATGAAGGAGGAATGGACATGAACATGTCCTCCTTAATAGAAATAAAACAAAAGGAGAAAGAAGATACTCGGACGTTCATTGAACGTTTCCGACAGGCTACTCTAAAGATGCCTCCTGGTATGCCAGATTCAGCGTTGATCGATACATGCAAAATGAATCTGCGACCATCCATTGCTGTCTTCACAGGTTCCCAATTCTCAGGTTGGGCTTCATTTATCATAGCAGCAGTTTCTGCCGAGACCAATGGTAGGTTAGCTCGCGAACATGGGATGATTTTCGCTTCAGAAGATAAGGGGAAGAAAAATAATCCTGGCAATCGTAATGTGAAAGGAAAAGATACTCTTATGGTCAATCTTTCCAAGAACAAAACAACGTCAGGTAATCAAGAATCCTCCAGGTCAAAGGAAGAATACTCTTTTGACGAAAGTGATATTCCAGGGATATTCCAATGTCTGGTGAAAAGTGGTAAACTTCAGATTCCAGAGCCAAAGAGGCCTAATGAGGTGAATCTGACCGACAATCCCAAGTATTGTATCTATCATAGATACATTAATCATTCTACCAGTACTTGCTATGTCTTAAAAAAGAAGATCCAAGAGCTGATAAATGGTGGCGCCATCGCTTTAACCAATGATGACCATACGGTGACAACCAATATGGTTTCTCTTCAGTTTGGAGATTTTCCTCCACAGCAAGTCCCAGATGGAATTATCCCAATTTCGAAGGCGACAATGAAGATTGTGAATATCCCGCCTGCCAGGGAAAAAAATACAGGATTGCTGCCTCTCACATTGAAGAATGGTGAAATCATGTGGGTACATCCTGACTTAGTGCCTGAACTGGAAAATGAAAGTAAAGCTTCAAAATCCAAGAAAGGCAAGAAAGTCAAAACTTGTAACATGATTTCTCATATTATTCCAGATCCTGATGACTCGGATCATCTATGGGACGGCCTCCCTCTAGAAGATAGACTGAAAGGACTAAACATCTGTCCTCCAAGTCCAGCTCCTCCTACCAAGCTTAAGCCTACTCATCAGCAGTGGCTAGCCATGAATAGTGTTCCTTTATACCGGGCACAACAAGTCTTTGCTGCTTATGAAAAAGCTCCAACAGGGATTTCTCCTCGTATCCCGAATCCTTCTCCTCCCTTAACTACAGAGACGTCTGTGTTTCATTCTCCTGTAGTTGCAGAGATTCATTCCTCTTCCTATGCTGAAACACTTGTTCAAAGTCCACTGCCTATCCATTTGTATAGTCAGCAATCTGTTATTCTCATGAAGAAGATGGGTTACGACTTTCAAAAGGCCGAAGGTTTGAACCATGATAAAGGAATACGTCTTCCTTTACAAATTCAAAATCAGAATTCTACCGCTGGATTGGGTTCTGAAGTCCCTCGTAACAATCCTCACAAGAAGAAGGCTAAAGGAAGAAAGACTAAATCATGTAATATGGTACTTTCTTCTCCTGAGTCTGAGGAAGAAACTTTTACTGGTACAAGATCTGGAAAAGAATACCACAAAGACTATGAGGGATCTTCCAAAGAAGCAGAAGATGTAGTGGAAACACTACCGGTTCAACCTTCTTCTGTTCCTGCTAAACCGTCTGTGGTTGAAAAGGGAAAACAGAAGGCAGTACGCTTTGATATCCCATTAAGGTCTGCTTCCAGTCAGGGGGTGACAATGAAGCCTTACAAGTTCGATATTCTAGCTCAGTTAGCCAATACTCCGGCTAGATTGTCTATATTTGAACTGCTTCGCCTCTCCAGAGAAAGCAGAGAGACTTTGAGCGAAGCTTTACTTCAAGCAGATTCATGCTTAGCTCAACTCAAGACTCCCGACAATATGCCAGTGTCATGTCCATAATGTCATAGCGTGATGGAAGCAATTCCCAACATCATCTTTACACAAGAGGATATGCTATTGAAACACAACAAGCATGATAGGCCTCTATGCTACACTGGATATATCGGATCCACTGAAATTGATAGGATCTACATTGATCCCGGATCCTCAATCAGCATAATTCTTCAGAGTATGCTAAGACCCCTGAGGATTCCTACTAGTGAGCTGATTTACACTAGTACCACTATTGTTGGTTTTAACTCTGGCAAGAGTAAGCCACTGGGGAAGATTCGGTTGCAGATTCAGATTGGTGATCTTCGAACCATGGTAACTTTCTATGTTATCAACTCGGATGTATCCTACAATATTCTTCTTGGAAAACCGTGGATTCATGAGCACAATATTGTGCCTTCAACTCTCCACCAATGCTTCAAATATGTGGATTCCCAAGAAGTTGTGAAAACTGAATTTGCTGATATTAATCCTTTCAAGGGTGTCGAAGCCTACTTCTCTGATTCAAGGCTTTATAAATAAGAGCATACGAAAGAGATATCAGACATGGCTGAAGAATCATCATCTGAGGATCAGTCTATCAATGAAGATCCGCCAGAGGAACAACCCTTGAAGATCATGGTCAAGGGACGAATCCAATCTCAACTTGTCAATGATCAACCTTTGATAATCAAGGTTAAAGGAAGAACTCAAACTTCATCTGAGGAATCAATAAAAATTCCTGCTAAGAGCCAAGTTCAACCTTTTATGATCAAAGTTAAAGGGCGTACTTCTGGTACGAATGATTCAGAATCACCATTGATCGTTAATATTGGCAATTCTACGCAGAAGACGGATGATGGTCCACCGTTGACTAATCCGAAGCGTAGCAATCAGACTGTAAATGATGTAAATATTGCTCATCTCTTTGATATCAATGAAGATTTCCTTTTCGAGTATATGGCTGTCAAGTTTATTGAGAGAATGACTTTATCTTCTGATAATCAAAGTCATCAATATAAAGACAACATAGAGCCGGAAGAAATTTTATACATTGATCATAAAGAGAATTCTTTCCCTCCTCATGTTGATGTTGGACCTTATGCTCAAAGGTTCTTGACATCTTCTCCCTATCTGCTTCCTTTAGCCGCTTCATCACAAGCTTGCGTAACTTTCAGACGATACGAAGAATCTTATTTTGTGGTCCCATCTGATAAGAAAAACAAGCGCCAAATTGTATTTGGCCTGGCCAGAAATATCCCTGTTACTCAGACAGATGATCTGAAGGATAAAGATAAAGGAAGAATCCGAATTGACAAATATAGTCAACAATCTATCACGATCATTCAAAATATGGGATATGATTTAAAGACTATGCAAGGTCTTAATCAAGGAAAGGGTAGACGACTACCATTATGCGGTGATCCGTTTTACCAGAAGACTCGCCATGGGTTGGGATATGATCCGTCCCACATTTTTGATGACGATATACAAGAAGAATTCTCTTCTAGCTCATCAGATTCGGAAGAAATTCAATGACATCTGTCATATTATCCCACAGCTACCAAAGTTTGGTCAAGCTGACTATTCATCTCTTTTCATATATTTTGCCGGTTGGCACATAAAGTTGGATTGGTTATTTATCACGATCTTGAGTCCTCTGAATGAATATCAAATCTTCCTATATATCATGTTCATTTGACCTCTGCATAGATATTAATCTACTCTTCTTTGAGTTCTTACATACTATCACGTCCATATTACCTCTGATGGCATTATATATTCTCAAGAAGAGATTAATCTTCTGTCTCATCAGATGATTAATTGAATTTATTATTTCATCATGTTCTCATGACCGCTGGATGAATATTAAATCTACTTATCTATCATGTCCATATTACCTCTGGATAGATATAATGTATTGAGTTTAAAAGACTTGTCATGCTCCTATAACCTCTGATAAGTATCTCCTATCTCACACCTATTGTTCCAAATAAACGATAGGATCATAAAACATATATTTCATTCATCTTGGAAACATTGCAAAATGGATTACAAGAAATTCTTTTAAAATGGAGTAGAAATATCTAGAAGTAACTGCCGTAGTTCTTCTAGCCGTTTACCAAGAGAACTCATAACTTTCTTTGTAGCCTCGGCACGTCGAGCCTCAGGGGTGCAAATGTAAGAAAGCTTAGCGAAGGTGGTTATTAAACCCTCTTTAGCTTCATCGAGGGTCCTGATAGTTGATTCAGCCCCATAAGCTTTCTCTTCTAAAACCGAGCTCTGGGTAAGGTGCAGATTTCGAGCTTCGATCATCCTTTCTCTTTCAGCCTTAAGGCGAGCCAACCCTGCCTCGAACTCGTGGATTTCATGATTTTTGTTCTGAATATCTATGTTCAGAGCATCATAAGCTACCCTGTGACTGTGAAGTGAGGGCTTTATCCCAGCCAAGAACGCTTTCTCTTTGGCAACCTTCAGACTATATTCACGAAGAGATTCATTGTATGTAGCTTCCCGAGCAAGGAAATCGGCTGTTAAGGCTTCATATTCCTCCTCAATAAGACTTTCTACAGTTCTACTTGACAGCCTGAGATATTCTCTGATTGGTTGTTCAAGGTCCTCCACAATTTTCTCTAATTTGGCAGCTCTCTCTGCATCTCTGAACAGAGCAACATTATTGATGGTCGAAGCCATTGCCGTCTTCAGATTCTCATAATTGAGGCCATCGTTCAGGACCATTTTTATCAAGCTTGCCAAACTTTTGTAAAATGTGTCGGTATAAATCTCAACTAGGAGATTCATTTCTGTGCTGGAACTTGGCCTGGCGACAATATCCAACGGGTCTTTTTCTTGAAGATCAGAAGCAGATATCGGGGGTACAACAGCAGAGTGAGACGAAGTCGTCGTTGCTATCACCGTTATAGCCAATGGATCCCTAGAAGCCTCAGGGATTATATCTCCAATCGGTGTAACAACAGATGGGGATCGAACCGATAATGTCTGGTTCCCAAGGACTTCAGTATCAGCATCTTCAATATCTGTCGCCCCAGCCGTTTCTGGAGTTATGGCGGCGGTAATATCAATGGGTGTGATGACAACTACAGGAGCTAGTTCAGATTCTGACATTATCTTATCAGAAATTGGTACTGGATCGGTGACAACAGTAGAGGATGTTATCATTTCCCCAGCTTCGGTTGGAAGTTCAAGTATGCCTCCAGCATCTCCTCCAGTTGATGGTTCCACAGGATTTCCCAATGTTTCAGCTATGGCGAAGCTTTTTACACCTAATTCTTTGTTCAAATCTGGATCACCTCCAATAGTTTCATCATCATCTACAGTGGGATCAACTCTTGTCGTCTCTTGGTGCTGATCCTCAACAAGAGAAGACAATTCAGACTGTGCTTGTTGGGCCTCAAGCGACGGAGGATGGTCTTTTAGAGGCTCCATCTCAAGCTTTTGCACTCCCCCTTCTCCAACATCTGAGTTTCCTGAAGAGGAACCTTCCCCTTCAGATTCCTCATTTCCTTCATAGATTTCTTCTTCTTGAGGAAGAGGAATTACAAGCTTTGGTGCAATTATGACATCTGCAAAATGATCAAAAATAAGTTAATATACGAAACCTTGATACATAATTCCGTATAGGTTTTGTATAATACTTGGAATATGTGCGTTTTTTTCAAGATATGTGTCATAATCACCATCCCAGTCATCGTCCTCAAAGTCAAGAGCCGGTTCATCTGATGGAATGCGATCTTGATCAGCAGCAGATACAGTAGTAGTACCTTCCGTAACTTGTGCCTTGGACGGCAAAGATAAATGAAGCGAGGTGCTAAGACGTCCAGGAGACAAAAGTGTTACAGATCCTGATCCAACTGTCTGTGGAGGGGCTGAAGACCCTTCTCCAGGATGAACTAAAGAAGGACCGACGAGAGGATCTTCTTCAATATCCTCTTCTGGAGTGTGAACGCTTGTCTTGGAAGGTCCTTTTGTGGTAGACCTCTTCCTCTTTTTTAGAGTTTTTTCTGGAGACGTGGCAGCTGCACCTTGTTTTCTTTTGCGGCCTTTACCAATAATGATAGGTTCTGCAGCTGGTTCTCCAACTCCTGTCGGGATAACTACTAGAAACGGATCTGGGATGCCAGTGTCGTCAGGGATGTCTGCTGGTACCCTGACCTGCTCCTCAATATCTCCTTCTTTCGGCCACCTCAGACTACCCTTCATATTGTAACCATGGGCAAAAAAATGAATTGAAGCATAGAAGTGGGCATATGTATGGAGTATACGCAGTTCTGTGGTACTGGTGGCAGTCGAAATTCTAAATTTAGCACCAGTCCGAGCACTACCAAAATACCTCCATCCTCTAGCTCCGTCAAGTAATTTCCCATAGTAACGGAAATTAGTTAGAGGATTTCCAACATGAAGTTGGTCGTATCCAAATTGGCGAGCAAACCTACTGGGTAAGTATGGTTCGAACGCACAATTGTCTTCGTTTCTGTACATCAGATGAGACGGTCTGATGCACTGAAGCCACCTAAAGACTAACTGTGGCAATACAACTCTCCCGTCAACTTCATCTTCAAACTGGACACCGAAGCAGTCTGCCGGAACATGCGGCCGGGTACAAAAGAAGTTCCAACCGTATGAATAATTCAAGACCGCTCGGGTATCTGCTACAGTTGTTGCAATCCATGTAGCTTTGTTGAATTTTTGGAGAAAGACCTCCGCATCATCACCGGGGCCCGGCGATAATAATCTGCAGTTGTGATGCAACAATCAGCCCATCAAATAAGTGTAGGGCATCTCTACCCTAGGGAAAACTTTCCGATGAGGAGCATTGTTGATTAACTCCTCACCGAAGGTTCTCAAACCTGCATTTATCCGACACACCATGGCCGATAGCAGGTTGATCCTGACTTTAAATACCAGACGTATTGCTGGTCATAGTACACTGCGATGAATTCTGTCAACAGTACCAATACCCGGTACAACCCATCTTCTCAACCATAAAGAAAGAAAGCCTGCCAGCAAAGCTCTCCGAGAGATTTTTTGACTACCATATCTGAGGAAGCTCAAGGCTTCAGTTCCTACAGGAAATTCCCCAGTCTTCGTAGACAGATATTTATTCGGGAATTTGTAAGTAACCATCATATCCCGAACCTTGTTAGAAGGGATTGTCGAATCTATGTTGATTACTGGAGCTTTGTTCTCTTGAAACCTTTCTTTATCTTCCTTGGAGATTTTATCCTTGTGGAAGAAGAGATAAGTCGTCCACTTGTTGATATACGCCAGATGGGACGTACTTTCATGCATCGTGGTATAAGTCAGGTAATGGCACATCAGTTCTTCGTATGTCTCGACTAACTGAGGGTTAACTTCTCTGATCTCAGCAAGCTCCCTGTTGGAGGGAACGTATTCTTCATATGGGGCCTCCCCCATTGGCAGCTTCGAAATAAACTGCATCTCATGAAGGGCAAGGCCCATTTCACCTTTCGGAGTAGCAAAAGTTCCAGTTGAACTTAAATATAGCTCCATCAAGGCCATAAATAAGTTTCCATTCGCAGGAATACCATAGCTGGTGGAAGCTACTGCTTCGTATAAGCCAATATCTTTCAACTCTTCCTCAAAGTTCTTCATCATCCAAAGGCTTATCTGAATCCAACTCTGGTTGAATGGAGTCAACCATCCTGGCAGTCTGGAGTTGGTTTGAGGATATAATACAGCTTCCTTCATAAATTTATTGACAAACATCGGGGTTTGAACTGGCTGTATTAGGCCCGAATCTTCGCTTGGATTAGAGCCTGGCATAAGGCCAAAGATAGAAGTAACACCTCCATTGGGAACACTGGCAAAGTATCCCATATCATTGGCACGCTCTCTCTTGAAGACAATTCTATCCGGGCGTCCATGACTGTTGGGAGTCAAATTCCACAACATCTGTCGAGGATGAGTGGCATGGACGAATGCCGATAAAGGATAATCTCGGTCCATATCTGGAAGATACATAGCTCTATTCCCAAATTTAAAAACCCAAGACTCTTTCTTGGGGTGTGTCTGGGATTTACAATCAATGGCATCTCCAAACAAAAAGGCTGGTTTTGCGAAGTGTTGTCCGTCTAGTGAATTCAACAACTCCCCATTTATCATGGATAGCAACAATCTATCCCCTTGAGCTGCTATCAACTGTGCCCTCTCTGCCGGATACTCGGGGTTCGACTGGGAAAATTGGACATGAGATAAATCTTCCAAATAGTTCGAACCTACCATGCCAACTGATGATCCGAAAACTTCAGCGAAAGGGTGAACTTGCAGATCCACTGGTCAAATAACAAAAGAGATCAAGTTAGTTCGGAGTTTTTTAAGAGTTGAGGAAAAACTCATGCAGTATTGGTTCGACAAAACCTCTCAGAAAAGATTGATTAACTTCACGCTACCATACAGTGACATGAGCGTAATGCAACTTTTTACGCTGGCATATACGAACATGAGCGTAGTTAAGTTTTACGCTAGCATCTTAGCTGTGGGCACAAAAACAGATTTACGCTGACACGTGTAACGTGGGCGTATTCTTGTTAAATTTTACGCTAACACGTACAACGTGGGCGTACAATGTTATTTTAACTTTACGCTAACACGTACAACGTGGGCGTACAATATTATTTTAACTTTACGCTAACACGTACAACGTGGGCGTAAAGAGTTGAAAGATTGGTTTATCTTCTTCTCCGACGGATTTATTTTCTCTCAACTGAAGATTAGGGTTTTTACCTATCATAGGCGGAGCCACGACTGGGTTAGGGTTTCTTTGTGGTGGTGATGACTTCACATGATCGGTCGACGAGGAATCAATGGCTGGTTTCTTCCCCTTGCTGCCGGCGGCAGATGATTTCTTAGGAGCCATCAGATCAGAGTTTCGAAGAAAGAAAAGGCAAAGAGATTCAAGAAAATGAGTAAAAGTGTTTTCTCTCCCTAAAAAGCTCTATTTATAGAGAGATTCAAAATCGACTGTTGGATATCCCTATATTTACGCTGACTGTTGGATATCCCCGCTCTTACGCGGATGACTGTTGCATATCCCGAATTTTGCGCTCATCAAATCTCAACTTTTACGCTGCTGTTCAAAGTGTTTCAAATTTTGGAGATATTTGAAAACTTTGAAGGGGGTCTTGTAGGAGCGTAAAAAGTGCTTCAAAGAAAGAGTCATCTCATTCGTAAGTGGCCTGCTTTACGCCTAACAGAACGGGTAATTTCTTTACGCCCAAGACAAGGCTAATTGTATTACGCCTAAGCAGATTGATCAGTTTACGCTTGGGTCTGCACCGGTAATTTTACGCCAAGGACTGAGCAGCCTCTTTCACACTGGACAAAGGCTATCAAATCTCGCATTTAATGCAGACTTTGACATGAAGATATCAATGATGGCATTTTCCACAGAGTTCAATAGAATTTGTCTCATACAAAGACCATTGTTGTCGTTTATAGAGATCGAGCTACCTTACGCTCACTGAATGGTTTCTTTTACGCACGGAGGTTTACATGAGTCCTTACGCTCATAAAAAACAATGTGTGCGTGAAGTCTATTTGAGCCATTTTATGCTCAAGGTTATTCAATAACCACTTTACGCTGGAAACCTATGACAGAGCTAGTTTACGCTCATCCTTTTACGCCCTATTCGTTCTGGCCAGTTTAGAACATGGTGTGCCTACGTGGTCTCCATGCCACATATTTCGAAGAACGTGTGTACATGTATCCTATTCTTACTGAAATTATGGGACACGTATCAGTATATACAGAGGATGACTCTGATCGTGGATGGCAGTTGTTAGCGTAAAGACAGATTTTGATGCCCTTTTACGCACGGAAGCCCTAGTCTATAAATAGACAGATTTTTCACAGACAGAGAGAGACAGGAGAGAATACAGAGATCAGAGCTTCGAGATTTTGATTCTCTAGAGCATCCTTCTTCAACTTTTCTTCCAGAACAAAGTGAAGCAAAGCAGGAAAGCATTCGGCCTCGCCATCAGTGCCCAAGTGCGTCGATACCTTTCTGGTGCATTAGTTCTTCCAAATTGTTCTACTTCAAGCAGTGATCTTCATCATCATCATCATATGGTCCAAGGAACAAAGTGATCATTTACGAATCAGACTTCCATAGCAATACTTTCCCAGAATCAGATTAGTACTTCTTGTACTTTTCTTCTTGTTTTTGTTTTCAAAAGCCAATTCTTTTAAGGCATTTTTGTTAATCGAAACAGTCTCAATCTCAAGCAAGTAATATAGTTACAAGATGTCAGACCACCAAATACACAATAAAAGGCGTCCCAAATATTACATATTCAGCTGATCATGAAGCTAGTCGTACAAAATACGAGGACTAGCAAGAGTTTAGTCATACATGATCAATCCTAGGATTTGTTAATCATGTTTACAGCCCGTAGGCAGACAGTAAGTAAATATGCATCGAGCTAACAGGTGCTCGTCGGCTAAACGCCTCAAAAGAATAATTTTACAATAAAGTGAGCGAATCAAAATAGAAAACCTACTCTTGGCCCGGGTTCCTCCTAGTTGTCACCATTGGGCTGGAAGTTCGGTAGATCCTCGGAAGCTGCTCCGAAATCTGGCCACACAAAACCAGCTGGGTCAAACCCCAGAAAGAGCAAGTGCCACAAGGTAGGCCACGAAATAAGAACGAAAGCCAGCATATCAGATCATAGGGAATAAAAGAAATGTACAAGTAGATAAAGAGAACAACAGACAATAAACGACTTGGGACGTGGAACCATTCCGGGAGCCAGGTTACAACCCTTAAACCAAACAAGGACCGGGGTCGTAACCCTTCGCCTGAATAGCACTTTGTCTCTACCCATTTATTGTTAAGATAAGTAAAACAATCATGTATAAGGGTACCAGGTACAGGGACTAGACGAGACTTAGACAAGGCTGGACACCATCCATTCACAAGCGGCCAAGCAAATACTACGGCTTGCTACTTAACTAACTAGGGTTATCACAAGCCTAATTACTAACAAGATGCAAATAAGAAATTCTAGTCCCAAGCCCAGCAGACTATCCAGTTATCCTTCCGCGGGTTGAGAGTATGGTTGGGTACATCGCCTAGGAGACGATATACCCTTAGGTGACTTAAAGGGTGCAACACTTGACAGTGCGCTGGAAACGTGCCCTACTCGTCGGCAGGCTACAAGTCCAATTAATTCACCCAAATAACGAGATTGCCTGTGACTGGGAATTCTCCATGAACTATAGTTTGATCTAGTCATTAGCCTAATTCATATTCAGTGCGAATTCCTGACCGTGGTAACCAGGGAGTCACGTCCTAGACATGATGCAAGACAAGACAAGACAGGTGGATTGCACGAAGCAACAAGAATGAACAACCACGGTATCAGGTTGATAATACAAGTCAAGTTAGCCGTCGTAACAGCATCAAGTCAAGTCAAGTTACAAGTTACAGGTTAAGTTACAAGTCAGGAGTACGCCGCCACGGGCCATTATCAAGTTATCCAGTATCAAGATTAATCATGAGTCACAGGTTACAAGTCAAGAGTGCACCCCATCGGGTCACTACCAAGAAGATCAGAAAGTACCAGGATCATAAATCACAAAAATCACGAAAACCGTACTAGTCGTAAGCAAATCATCGAAAATCCGTACCAAGTCGTGTTGGGCTAAGACAGTCGTGTTGTGTGGAACAAGATCACAAAACTCAAATCCACAAAGAGAAGCCAAGCCCAGAGAAAATAAACCAATTCACTATAGGCAAGTGGGTTGCGCAAGGACTCCTGAGATCAGGTTGCGCAGGGGTTGGACTGCGCAGGGGATCCTGATGTCAGGTTGCGCAGGGGTTAGACTGCGCAAGGGTTCAGTTGCGCTAGGTCAAATGGCGCTGGGTCAAGTGCGCAGGGGAATGGACCGCGCTAGGGTTAGCTTACGCAGGGGTTGGCTTGCGCAGGAGCCAAGCGCTGTGGAAAGTGAGCGGTGCTGCGGTCAAGTACGCAGGGAAATGGATTGCGTAGGGAGTGAGCTGCGTAGGAGCCAAGATGCGCTGGGAGTGAGCGCGGTTCTCCAAAGGGCGAGCTGCGCAAGGGATGGAAGGCGTTGGAGCTAAAGAGCGCCAGCGCAAGTCAGCTCAGCGCAATGCGCTGGCCGAGAAGGGGGTTGCGCGGTTCGCCAAAGGGCGAGCTGCGTAGTTCGGCCTTGCGCTAAAGAGCGCAGGCCGAGAGATCTTCTTCTCCAGGCTGAGAGCAAGGCCAAGAACACTAAAAATTTTCAATCTTCATATCTTGGCCAAATCAAAACCAAATTTAGATTTTTAAAGTTCTAACTTGTGTAAAATTGAATTCTCTTCCACATGGAAGCATCAAAACAAGCAAAAATCCAAGTTTAATAGATCAAAACCAAGAATTTCCTAAAATGGTTAAAACCTAGATCTATAAAAATGGAGACTCCAAATCACAAAATTCTAAGTTCTAATGTTGTTCACCATGGCCTAATCTAGCTAATGGACAAATAAAATGGGGTGCTTATTTGGTGGCAAGGTGCACTTGCCTATGGTGTTGGTGGAGGAAGAAAGAAGAAGATGAAGAAATTAATGGAGGGAAGTAATGAGGAGAGAGAAAGGTTGGTGGGGATTTTAATGAGGGTGGGTTGTGGTGGAATGAGGATGGAGTATAGGTTAAGGTGTTCCATTGGATTTAAAATCAAACCAAACCAACTTAAACCGAGCCGAGCCGAAACCGAAAATATGAGAAAATCCAAAATTCCGCAAGTCGAGAAAAATAAAATACATGCCAAAATCCAACTACGAGTATAAATACGAAATACGAAAAATGGGGGTGACAACTCTACCCACCTTAAAAGAGTTTCGTCCTCGGAATTTAATCAAGGAGCTAGAGATTGCCACGACAAGCTACACTAAGCACCAACAACTACACTAAGCAATTAAATCATACAATCATACATGCAATCAAGGAATAAAAACCATAAGGCATAAGGAAGACATTCTACCTTACGAGTCAAACAGGTAGGGATATCACGATCGGATATCGTCCTCACGCTCCCACGTTGACTCACCTAGAGAGTGATGACCCCAAGCAACACGGAATAAACTAATAGTCTTGTTCTTGAGTATCTTTTCTCTCCGGTCCAATATAGACACGGGCCTCTCTTCATACGAAAGGTTGGTACCAACAACCAGTTCCGAATGGTCCAGAATATGGCTCGGGTCTGGGATGTACCGTCGTAATTAGGACACATGGAATACATCATGCACCTCACTTAGCGACGGCGGAAGAGCGAGACGATAGGATACATCTCCTACTCGCTCCAGGATATCGAACGGCCCTATATATCTAGGACTAAGCATTCCCCGTACGCCAAAGCGAATGACGCCGTGGTTAGGCGAGATCCTAAGGAATACATGGTCGCCGATAGCAAACTCTAAGGGACGTCGATGAGCATCGACCCAATGGCGCTGGCGATCTTGGGCCACTCGAAGGTGATCTCTTACTTTTCTGACCACTTCAACTGTCTGGGCAATCATTTCTCGACCAAGCATCTGCCTCTCTCCGACAACATCCCATGCTAGCAGGGATCTGCACTTCCTACCATACAGTGCCTCGAATGGAGCCATCTGAATACTGGCCTGGAAACTGTTGTTGTACGAGAATTCCACCAAGTACAGGTGATCTTTCTATGAACCACCGAAGTCGAGCGTACAAGATCTCAACATATCTTCAAGAGTCTGGATCGTGTGTTCCGACTGGCCATCTGTCTGTGGGTGATAAGCTGAGCTAAACTGAAGGTGAGTTCCCAAACTCTCTTACAAGCTGCGCCAAAAGTGTGATATAAACCTTGAATCTCGGTCCGAGGTGATACTGATGGGCACACCGTGAAGCCTGACAATCTGCCTGAGGTACATCTCTGCCAACTGAGCCGTTGACTGTCCAACTCTGAATGGGAGAAAATGAGCCACCTTCGTGAGCCTGTCAACTATAACCCAAATAGCATCTTGACCAGCTGGAGATCTAGGCAATCCAGTCACAAAATCTATGGTTATATGCTCCCATTTCTATTCTGGGATCGGTAAAGGCTGAAGAAGTCCAGCTGGCCTCTGATGTTCAGCCTTAACTTATTGACAAACCAAACACCGAGAGACAAACCGGGCTATCTCCCTCTTCATGCCATTCCACCAAAAATGCTGAGAATGTCTCTATATATCTTCGTACCACCGGAATGAATAGAATATTATGAACTGTGAGCCTCTGCCATGACCTCCTGTCTGATATCTCCACTAGGTACACAAAAACGAGTGCCGTGTCGAAGTGTACCACCTTCATGAATGCACAACTCTGGCCTTCTTCCTGCCTCACACTCTGCTCTGAGTCACTGAAGCTTGGAATCTGCTGACTGTGCCATCCGAATTCTCTCAACTATGCTAGACTGAACCTGTAGACTGGCCATTAATGCCACGCTGGAAGGGAGGACAACTTTAATACCCATCTTCTGAAGGTCTGCCAATAACTCTGATTGCGCCGTCAGGAAATAAACTCCGGCTCTCCTGCTCAATGCATCTGCTACAACGTTGGCCTTCCCTGGATGATACTGCAAGTCCACATCGTAGTCCACCAGTAGCTCGAGCCATCTTCTCTGCCGCATATTAAGGTCCTTCTGGGTAAAAACATACTTCAGGCTCTTGTGATCAGTAAATATCTTCACTCTATCTCCGTACAAGTAGTGCCGCCAAAGCTTAAGTGCAAACACTACTGCTGCCAGTTCCAAGTCGTAGGTCGGGTAATTCTTCTCATGATCACGAAGTTGACGTGATGCATAAGATATTACCTTCCCATGCTGCATCAAGACACACCCCAATCCTCTGCCTGAAGCGTCGCAATAAATTATGAATCCTCCGGTCCTATCTGGAAGTGTGAGAATGGGAGCCGTTATCAAACCTCGCTTCAACTTCTCAAAGGATTCCTGACACTCTGCTGTCCAAGCAAACTGCACATCCTTGCGGGTCAACTGGGTCATCGGCGCCGAAATTCTTACAAAATCTGAAATGAATCGCCGGTAGTAGCCGGCCAATCCAAGAAAGCTACGAACCTCTGCCACTGAACTAGGTACTGGCCATGTCTCGATAGCCACAATCTTCTGGAGATCCACTTCCACTCCTCCTCGGGTAATGATGTGACCCAAGTACGAAATGCCCAGAACTCGTATTTACTGAACTTGGCGTACAACTGGTGCTCCATAAGCTTCTGAAGGATGATTCTGAGATGCTGCTCATGCTCTGCTTCACTCTTGCTGTAGACCAGGATATCATCTAGGAACACGATCACGAACTGATCCAGGTAAGGCATGAATATGCGATTCATGAGGTCCATGAATATGGCTGGCGCATTGGTCGCTCCAAATGGCATAACAAGAAACTCCCAATACCCATATCTAGATCGGAAAGCTGTCTTCGGGATGTCCTGCTCTCTGACTCTGATCTGGTGGTATCCTGACTGCAAGTCTATCTTCGAGAACACTGAAGCCCCTTTAAGTTGATCAAACAAGTCATCTATCCTCGGGAGAGGGTATCTGTTCTTGATTGTCACTGAGTTCAAGGTACGATAATCTACACATAACCTGGACATACCATCCTTCTTCTTCACAAGAAGCATCGGGGCTCCCCAAGGTGATCCACTTGCACGGATGAATCCCTTGGTCCTGAGTTCCTCAATCATCTTGTACAAAATCTCTAACTCTGAAGGCGCCATCCTGTAGACTCGTTCTAATACTGGTGCTGTTCTGGGGATCAAGTCTATAGTGAACTTGATCTCCCTCTCTGGCGGCATCCCTGGAAGTTCCTCTGGAAAGACATCTGGAAACTCTTCAACTATCCGGGGCAACTGTACTGCTGCTACTGCCATCTGTAATACTGGAGGAGAAGGCTCTACTGCGCCTCTAGAAAATAAAAATTCTGGCTCTCCTGGAATACTAAAGACAACCCTGCCAATGTGGCAGTCTATCCTAGCATACTGGTTCCTCAACCAATCCATGCCTAAGACTATATCATAGTCTGCCATGGGAAACTCTATCAATCTAGCGGAGAACTCTCTACCGTTAACTACGATCCGACACGAGAAAAATACTCGATCTACTCCCACAAGACCATTACTAGTAAGTATATTGAGCCTCACTGATAATGACTCGGGCTCCAATCATATCCGTGTCACGAATCGTGTAGACATGAATGAATGCGATGCACCAGAATCAAATAATACCAATGATGGAGAGGAGTTGACGAGAATAGTACCTGCCACTACCTCACCTGGTGCAACCTCTTCTTCCATAGCCATCATCATTGCCTGACCTTGTCCTCTGGCTGCGGGTCCCCTCTGCTGGAAACCTCTCTGCCTGCTCTGTACTTGGGCTTGGGTATACTGCTGCTGGTTCTGCTGATGAAACGCCTGGGCCTGAGGCAACAATGGCCTCGGGTACTGCTGCTGCTGCATAGGTGCTGGTCCCCTAACCGATGGACTGGTTAGGTTGGAAGAGGACGAACTACCCCTATTCGGGTAGGCTCCTATCTTATGATCTGCCGCTCCACAAGCCAGGCACAATCCCTGTGCCCTGCGATAATCTGCCACCACGTGCCCTGGATTCCCGCAATGAGAATATCCCATCACGGAAGTCTGCTTCTGCTTCTGCTGCTGCAGATACGTCGGGGTCGAATGCTGAACCGACGTCACTGAGGTCGCCCACCTCGGAGTTCCAATGGTCAAACTCCTAGCTGCCTGGGCCGGAGCTGATGATTGGTGCATCTGATTGTGGGACCGCTTCCTACCTCCGGTCCTATCCACGATCCTTTGGGAGGTATACTCATGCCTCCTAGCTGCCCTCAATACTGCATCGAACGCCTGGTGCTCGAACTGCTCGACCGCCAACAAGATCTCCAAATGCAGCCCCTGCTGGAACCGCTGGGCCCTGTCAAACTCGGTTGCCACCAAGGTGGGGGCAAACCTACTGAGCCTAGAAAACTCAGATGCATAACCGTCGACCGTTCTGCCTCCTTTCTTCAAGTTGGTAAACCTCGTCTGTAGGTCGTACCGAGCTACAGCGTCAAAATATTTCGTCTGGAATCTCTCTTTAAACACCGCCCAAGCAACTGGCACCGCTAATCCCACGGCCTGCGTCGCCCACCAACTGCGAGCTAAGTCCAGCAACTGTAGGCGTACCACCGCTACCTTCTCATTCTCAGGTGTCCTAGCTGCTTCCAGAACCACCTCGGTATCTTGAAGCCAAGTGTCCGCGGCAATCGCATCTTCGTTGTCGTCGAAGAATGGAGGATTCAAGCGCTTGAAGCTGTTGGCCGCGCTGTTCCCTGTATGACCGCCTCTGGTCAAAGCATCTTGAACTGTCTGGTGCAGGGCGTCGCCTCGACGATCTTGGGAAGCTAGTAATTCTCTGATAAGTCCAACCATGACTCTATATTCCTGTATTACAGGCTGAGCAGGCTGAACTGGAGGTTCCGGACCTCCAGGAAGCATGACTAGGAAGGCTACTCCAGAGTGCTGAGCTTGATCTTCCTGGCGCTGGGGTGCTTGCTGAGCTTCCTCTGGCTGGTTGGCAGGTCCAGGAGCCATGCCGCTGAAGAAGACGACATAGGGAACAATGAGGAAGGACCAGGATAGAACAAAGATGCAAACATGTGATCATGTCAAGAGTTCAGGGAGTTCGAGGATACGAGCAGAGATCAAGGGCGAGTACTGATTGAGACATCTATCCGGTAAACCCTCACATATCTTGATTTACAAGACCTGCATGGGCCACCACTTAAACCATGTCACGCCCCTATTCCAGAATACTGGAGAGCGGGGGCGTACATAGCCAGCTATGTATATTGAAATTGAATCTATCTCGCTATACGGTCACGGCTGTCTAGATGTATGAGGGTTTAACTACAAGCCAACAGTCTCTTAAGGTCATGAACAAGCCTATTGTCTCAATCTCAAGCAAGTAATATAGTTACAAGATGTCAGACCACCAAATACACAATAAAAGGCATCCCAAATATTACATATTCAGCTGATCATAAAGCTAGTCGTACAAAATGCGAGGACTAGCAAGAGTTTAGTCATACATGATCAACCCTAGGATTTGTTAATCATGTTTACAGCCCGTAGGCAGACAGTAAGTAAATATGCATCGAGCTAACAGGTGCTCGTCGGCTAAACGCCTCAAAAGAATAATTTTACAATAAAGTGAGCGAATCAAAATGGAAAACCCACTCATGGCCCGGGTTCCGCCTAGTTGTCACCATTGGGCTGGAAGTTCGGTAGATCCTCGGGAGCTGCTCCAAAATCTGGCCACACAAAACCAGCTGGGTCAAACCCAGAAAGAGTAAGTGCCACAAGGGAGGCCACGAAATAAGAACGAAAGCCAGCATATCAGATCATAGGGAATAAAAAAAAGTACAAGTAGATAAAGAGAACAACAGGACAATAAACGACTAGGGACGTGGAACCATTCCGGGAGCCAGGTTACAACCCTTAAACCAAACAAGGACCGGGGTCGTAACCCTTCGCCTGAATAGCACTTTGTCTCTACCCATTTATTGTTAAGATAAGTAAAACAATCATGTATAAGGGTACCAGGTACAGGGACTAGACGAGACTTAGACAAGGCTGGACACCATCCATTCACAAACGGCCAAGCAAATACTACGACTTGCTACTTAACTAACTAGGGTTATCACAAGCCTAATTACTAACAAGATGCAAATGAGAAATTCCAGTCCTAAGCCCTGCAGACTATCCAGTTATCCTTCCGCGGGTTGAGAGTATGGTTGGGTACATCGCCCAGGAGACGATATACCCTTAGGTGACTTAGAGGGTGCAACACTTGACAGTGCGCTGGAAACGTGCCCTACTCGTCGGCAGGCTACAAGTCTAATTAATGCGCCCAGATAACGAGATTGTCTGTGACTGAGAATTCTTCATGAACTATAGTTTGATCTAGTCATTAGCCTAATTCATATTCAGTGCGAATCCCTGACCGTGGTAACCAGGGAGTCACGTCCTAGACATGATGCAAGACAAGACAAGACAGGTGGATTGCACGAAGCAACAAGAATGAACAACCACGGTATCAGGTTGATAATACAAGTCAAGTTAGCTGTCGTAACAGCATCAAGTCAAGTCAAGTTACAAGTTACAGGTTAAGTTACAAGTCAGGAGTACGCCGCCACGGGCCATTAGCAAGTTATCCAGTATCAAGATTAATCATGAGTCACAGGTTACAAGTCAAGAGTGCACCCCATCGGGTCACTACCAAGAAGATCAGAAAGTACCAGGATCATAAATCACAGAAATCACGAAAACCGTACTAGTCGTAAGCAAATCATCAAAAATCCGTGCCAAGTCGTGTTGGGTCAAGACAGTCAAGTTGTGTGGAACAAGATCACAAAACTCAAATCCACAAAGAGAAGCCAAGCCCAGAGAAAATAAACCAATTCACTATAGGCAAGTGAGTTGCGCAAGGACTCCTGAGATCAGGTTGCGCAGGGGTTGGACTGCGCAGGGGATCCTGATGTCAGGTTGCGCAGGGGTTAGACTGCGCAAGGGTTCAGTTGCGCTAGGTCAAATGGCGCTGGGTCAAGTGTGCAGGGGAATGGACCGCACTAGGGTTAGCTTGCGCAGGGGTTGGCTTGTGCAGGAGCCAAGCACGCTGGAAAGTGAGCGGCGCTGCGGTCAAGTGCGCAGGGAAATGGATTGCGCAGGGAGTGAGCTGCGCAGGAGCCAAGCTGCGCTGGGAGTGTGCGCGGTTCGCCAAAGGGCGAGCTGCGCAAGGGATAGAAGGCGCTGGAGCTAAAGAGCGCCAACGCAAGTCAGCTCAGCGCAATGCGCTGGCCGAGAAGGGGGTTGCGCGGTTCGCCAAAGGACGAGCTGCGCAGTTCGGCCTTGCGCTAAAGAGCGCAGGCCGAGAGATCTTCTTCTCCAGGCCGAGAGTAAGTCCAAGAACACCAAAAATTTCCAATCTTCATATCTTGGCCAAATCAAAACCAAATTTGGATTTTAAAAGTTCTAACTTATGTAAAATTAAATTCTCTTCTACATGGAAGCATCAAAACAAGCAAAAATCCAAGTTTAATAGATCAAAACCAAGAATTTCCGAAAATGGTTAAAACCTAGATCTACAAAAATGGAGACTCCAAATCACAAAATTTTAAGTTCTAATGTTGTTCACCATGGCCTAATCTAGCTAATGGACAAATAAAATAGGGTGCTTATTTGGTGGCAAGGTACACTTGCCTATGGTTTTGGTGGAGGAAGGAAGAAGAAGATGAAGAAATTAATAGAGGGAAGTAATGAGGAGAGAGAAAGGTTGGTGGGGATTTTAATGAGGGTGGGTTGTGGTGGAACGAGGGTGGAGTATAGGTTAAGGTGTTCCATTGGGTTTAAAATCAAACCAAACCGACTTAAACCGAGCCGAACCGAAATCCAAAATACGAGAAAACCCAAAATTCTGCAAGTCGAGAAAAATAAAATACATGCCAAAATCTAACTACGAGTATAAATACGAAATACGGAAAATGGGGGTGACAGCTGTGAATCTCCAGGTTACCTGTAATATTTTCAACAGGTCCAGTCAGGACATAAGCGAGCACAATACATCTCACGCAGTTCATATCATGTTAAAAAATATAAAGCATGCAAAAGAGTAAGATACATGAACTGTAAGAAGATGTACATAAAAATGAGAGAAAATTTATAACTGAAAATATATACATGATAAGTAAAACTGCAAGTACTAGTGATTTAAAGCACAATATAGTTATGTAAACGGGTTAGGTTATACAATAACAATAGTAACTCCATCATACGTGAGTGTATAATGGACATATACAATAGTTGTACAAGATGGGATTTTGATCACATAACCATTTCCTACTCACCCTCCCCAATCAATACACATGAATCCAATCCAGTTACGCTACCTTATACAATAGTTTCTCCATGAAGCTCATGTGATCATGAGAGTATAAGATGCACAATGAGTACACATGAATAGGGGTGTACAATAAATACAATATGTTCATGAAACGCACATCACAATATGTATTTGTTGAACACAATAGAGATAACATCACAAGAGAAGATTCATATAGTACCAATCCGTGATAATAATCGTGCCAGTATCAAGTAAAGTAATCTAGAGCAAGAATATAAGTCCAGACAAATATGAAACGATCAGAGAATGTACTCGCCTGTCACCCTGAATGACTGTTACGAATAGATGTTCGAACTGGTGTTACAGAGTCATATTTAGAGCAACACAGATTATAAAGAGTTTAATTTATATGGTAATTGAAATTATAATGCAATCTACATGAGTATAAGTCAATCTAGGTCAAAGTCAACTCTTGGTCAACTCTGTCAACTATAAAGTCAAACTAGGTCAACTCTAGTCAACTGTGGTCCAACTAGCTAGGGTTGGGTCAACAATGGTCAACTAGTCTAGGTTAGTCAATTCTAGGTCTAAACAAACTAAGTATATGCAAATCAAGTATCCAAGATAGCTACTAACTCATAGCCTAAGTCACTTGCTAAACCAAACACAAAACTAAGCCATAAGCTAACAAGGCACACAAACTTAGTCATATAATGTTTATATATTATTCACATTCACATATTCATATACATAGATATATATAGAAAAGCTATATATATAGGCACATACATATATATACATAGAGAGAGCGAAAGAGAGGTAAAAGAGTAAGTGAGTGTGTGTGTGTGTGACATGTGTGTGAAAGGATATGTGTTAATATTCTCAGATTTAGTGATAGGTAGGTGTATGTGACATGGGATACATGGTGTCAAATGATGTATAAATGCATGTGTGTAAAAGGTTATAGGTTAACTCAGTTTATAGAAATACATACATACATACTTACATTACATACATACATACATACATACATACATACATATAATATATACATACATACATACATTGCATACACGCCTACATACATATCACATATGCATACTTGCATTCATTCATGCACCTATACATACATACATAGATACATAGATACATATTTGAATACATTATATACTTGCATACATTATATTTCATATATGCATACTCTACATTATATTACATTCACATATCATTAAGTTGCATACATATACTTATTTTCATTACATACATGTCATTCATGCATATTACATAAATACATACATCTATACATAATATAAATTGTATACAACATGGAAAAATAGAAGAAGAAAAAAGGGGGAAACGGAAATGGAAAGGGAAGGGAAGGAAAAATGTAAGGAAAAGAGAAAACAGTGGGCATATACATGCTTGCATCATATATTATACATTACCATACATGCTATCATTATATATTGTATTACATTATATATACATTATGCATTCATATCTATCATTACATGTATACCTTGCATTCATATCTAGCATTCATTATATACTTTCATGCATACATTGTATATCATTCTTTCATTCATGCATTTATGCACTGCTTACATACATTACATTGATTGCATTCCTACATGCTTGCATTCAACCATATATATATTAATGTAAAGAGGATACATATCATATATATATATATATATATATATATATATATATATATATGTATATATATATATATATAATATATATATATATATATATATATATATATATATATATATATATATATATATCATTTCATTTATCTAACATATCATGCATTACATATTCTACATTCATTTAATATCCATACTACATAGGCTCATAGGTTACACAAAATGCCTATGTCGTATAGTCACTCTTCTACTTAAAACCAATACTATACCAACTGGGCCTTCACTAAATTCTAGGATTAAAGTATGTCGTAGCCCTTTGTGTTAGCTTTCCGAAACTTTAAACGGATAGCATTTTCGTGTCCGGAAGCTCCCGAAATCGTAAAAACACCGAAACGCATTCGTCTTTCGTACAGCTGACACTCAAATAATTTTACAGAAAGTTTCAGAATAAATTTGGCTTATTAAAATATATATTTGGAAAGCTAACTTCGATACGGTTCTTTAAAAAAATAGAGATAAATCCGATTTCTAAGCTAAAATTTATGACATTTCTAAGTTGCTTTGGTTAATAAAAACGTAGATGAATATTATGACGAATTTGAGTTGTTTTAGACAAAAGAAACACATGTAGGCCAAGATACTTGGATACCAACATAGGTATCCAAATGAAACTCATTCTAACCATCCTAACTAAGACCAATCCACTCTCTAACCATTCTAAAACTAAATTTAAATATCTATTTAAACTATTATCATACATACATACACATGGGGTGTCCTAATTTGGGATCTATCAAGTAGGACACAAGACACATATCTAAAATCCTCAAGAGAGCTCCAAATGGCCTCAAATTTGAATCTAAATAGGGTACATGTATGGGGATGGATCCTATGGGTTCAAAACTAACTAATATGTATAGAAAGTCAATTTAGAGGGCTGGTTTTACCTATTGGGAGAGGAATCCCAATGATACTCCCAAGGACACGACTTCGACACGAAGATCTTCCAAAAAGGACAATCCTCCTTGCACTTTTCTCCAAATCCTTGCTAGCACCTCCTCCTTGGTTGAATGAGAAGAAATGATGGAAGATTGGAAGAAAAATGGAGGGATTTGGAGATCAAAATCAAGAGGGAAGCTCTCAAGTTTGGGGAAAAATAAATTAGGGTTCTATGTAGAGGTAAAAAGAGGCAAGGGTTTTCTTAAAGATTTTTTATAGGAAGTGATGGGACACTTGATGGCTGGTCATTAGATGAATTAGGGTTAGTTTTACATGTAGATGAGTGGCTAGGGCTTGTCCACCCAATTCCAAGCCTTCCTATTGGTTCAATTAGTCATAAGACTTTCTTTTTTCACAAATATCCTAAGGGGTAAATATCCTACTATAAAATATCTAGATATTGTTAATCTAACTTAACCATTAAGTCTTGAACCTTCTAACTAAACCTCCATGAGCATCATTAACATCTAGGTTTAGTCAAAACTAGGTTAGTCTCTAACAATTCAATTAGCACAATATTAATTAATCAAAATTCATTTTCATTAATAAGTCAAAAATGACCAAAATACCCTTAGGCTAAAAAGTCACAATTAGTCATCCTAATCACATGGTTAGGTCCCCATGGTCATGGTTAGTCTCTAGGTCATGCAGTATCTAGGGTTACACTAGTTAACCATCAAAATCACAATTCAACATTTTAAATAGTTTTAAAATAATTAAAAATCACCAAAAATTATAACATGGTTTAAAAATTATTATTAAATAATTATAATTATAAAATTTCAAAATTACCCTCATTTCTGAAAAGTGGGGTTGACAGCTGCCATCTGTAACCGTACCTTCATTCGTCGGCGAACCCCGGGCCCCTACTCGTGTCCCCGCCCCCACACTCCGTCGTCCTGTACGGCACCCCCGACCCCGCAGGCCGCAGTCCAGTGCCCTCGCCACCGGTCGTGGATGGTACCGTTACATTGCTTGGCACACACTCTGAAGATGCTTTGACCATCTCAAAGGAGGTGAAGCTAGTTATGGACCAGCCATCATTTCCCACAATCGAAGTCGTCTCCTCTGTAGAGCCGTCACAAGAGGACCCTGAGCTGACAGTGCATAATCCAAAGTTGCATGTTCTTGAAGCATGCTCCCTTGAAGAACCTAATTCAGTTTTCAAGCAAGACCATAAAAAAGATGCCGAGCCTTCTTCTTCAAGCTTGACTTTTGCAAGTTTTGGAACATCAAACTCAGAAGTTGGGGCAAGTGAGTTGGTTATTTCTGATAGAGAGGTAAAAGAGATCCATCCACATTTTCAAGTTCCAGAATAAAAGTCTATCGAGGATACCAGTTTCGCACTATGCCTCCGGGCCGGCCCATGCCGTATCATGTCCCACCTCCACCTCCTGCAGCATGCCACGCCGTCCTGCATGACTTTCGGCTACTGCTGCACCCTCCGGCGCCCTGGCTACCCATAACACGGGGTATGGGGTAGGTAGATGAGGGAGAGGTCGCGGACCAGGGGGATTACCGGCGGGAGGTATCACGGCCCAACCCAGTGAATCGTTCGTCCTCGCATTGATTCATCTAAATCGTTCGTTCTCGCTGGGGCATGATGTCGTACGAGTCTGGAGTTGCACTTGTACAAGACAAGATGAGATATTCTCAAAATAGTTATCTTTGATTTGATATTAGTAGCAAAAGAAACAAAGTATACGAAATAATTCTCTTTATTCGATAAGCAGCGAAATTACAATAGCTTTTAATAGCCCAAATGAATTATGCCAGATTGGTTTACAACACTCAAGTTCTTTCTTGCCCACAAAGGATTTTATCGTTTCATACATCATGTCTTCTATATCTCGGCTACATCATCATGTTGCAAGTCCGAGCGTTAATGCGATCGTACACTTCAAAATGTTATAGCATACCATGCCTCAGCGCGTTCAAACGAAGATCCGTCGCGAACAATCCATTCCCTGTATCCTACATGGCAATCTGGTAGGGAATCAGTACTAATCCTCTCGTGCACTGATAAGACCCACTTTACTAAACCGACATTAAGTAATGTATTGATTCATGCAGCATACAAATTAGTGATATTTCAATCTTTGCCTTAGAACCGATTTTATGGCATATTCGAAAACAGTAAAGCATGTATTTTATGGCAAGCATGTTACGTTCGATTCATGTAAGCAAACATGCATGCAACATCAAGCAATCTCATATTTGTTTCGTGATACGACTTCATACCAACATCGACGCACTCACCCCTTGCACCAACGCAAGGTGAATACTCCTATCGTCTTTCCTGTCATGCTATATGTGCTTTTTTGTGCAGGATCTCTGTGTACCTGCACTTTTAGCCCACCGTTCTTTTAACTATATGAAGGTCACTGGCATTCCAAGCTAGAATGAACTTATGTTTCTCAAATCACATATGTAAGATGGTGGTCCCTCTGTGCGGTTGCTAACTCAAACATTATAGGACCCTGAATTACTTAGTAAGTGGCTTATCACAACAATAGCAGGTCGCAAGCCATCTTAATGAAGTGCGCCATCAATACCAATTAAATTTCTCAAACCATCCCACCTAGGCCGAACGGTCATAGCGCCCTGGCGTACCACGTTCGAGAAAAATAACCATACCCGTGCACGGGCTATATATCTCGAGTCTATTTGACCATGCATCGTGCTATCTGTAAGCCCTTGACCCAAAATTCCCATTTTTATTATTATAAATTTTGCTGTTTTATTATATGAATGCATAGAAATATTTTAATAGTCAATGTATATAATTAGTGTAAATGTATTAAATTACTCTTGTAAGTAATAAAGGATAGAAGAGGGGTCTTTCTCTAAAAATTCCAAAACATGAAGTGGTGTTTCATAAATAGATCAAAAGGGAGGGACTAGGATGCATAAATCCATGTTTAAAACCTAAATTTAAATGGCTATGGATAAGAGCCAACTCGAGAAATTCAAATCTTGATTTGAATTGGCTTTAAACTGGGATTCAAATCCTCTCGAATCCCTGGGAAGGGATTTGAATCCACCCATGAGTGCCTATATATAGAGCATAACAGTTGACCTTGCCGTCCTCCCAAAACTCTAGCAATCCGAATTCTTCCCCGCCGCAAGATCATCAAGAAGGAGCCTGAGGAATCACCTAAGCCCTGTTTCGAATATACAGGTATTCCCCTGACCTTGATTGTAACCCTGCTGTAAATATCATGTGTTTGAAGTAATGGTTAAAAGAATTTTAGGGACTGTACTCGAAGCAATTAAGCATAGGAACAGGTATGGATATATAAGGTTGGAGTATATAGCATCTAGGTGTTCCCAGTAGTTGACATGTCCTAGAGATGTATCATAGCATAGCCTGGAATAATAGGAGTGGACCACTTCACAATCACTACCATAGGTTACCCTCAATTGTATCAAGGGATAGATGTGCAGAAGATGAAATCGATTTGGGAGAATTTTTGAGTCCAGCCTATGTCAACTCATGTCTAACCCAGCCTTCCCATCTACTGATCTTTCCAGGAAAGTGTAAGGACTCAAGGAGTGTGGATGGTTTCAGTCCATATCATGGACCCAATGCATCCTTGATCAGTGCACAAAGCAATGTACTGACCCACAAAACTTGGTGACCAGGCCTGCATCATGTTTCAATCCATAGGAACATGTTGGTCTTGAGTAGCAGTAGTAACTGTAGTAAAGGGGTTGGTTCCTGTAGACAAGAGTAAGGTAATTCTGTGATAATACATGTGCAGCCCCTGAGATTGGCATGTATCAGCCCAGATACATATATTGGTTCAGATCAATATGTTGAAGACATGGATGCTAAGGTCCAGTCCCTATAAGCATGTCCCTTGACAGTTATTCCCAGCCTAGACTGTCAAACCTACCACCATGTTCCACAATATAGACTGTTATACATGCCACCATGCTACAGAGGGTATGAAGCATTGACCTACATAGTGAAGTCACAGAAGTATCAGAACTTAGACTAAGCCACATCAGACCCTGGGTGTAGTAGTACCTATAAAACATCCAATCAGACCTTAATAGCCCTGCAGCCATCACTGCATTCCCTGCTACAGATGTGTACTCCTCACAATACACCAGTCCTTCCACAGGTGGTATATCTTCATGTAGGCTATGGGGATGAGTATCAGGGGTGTTTGCATAACTTACATGTAAGTTGGTTAGAATCAATTGGTCACATATGCCAATATTACATGCTAGTCTACTAATGTTAAGTACTTGGACTTTGAATTTGTTCTCCACTCATGCACTTCTCAAACCACATACATATCTGTGTAACTCATTGATGTAAACCTCTATGTAAATATTGGGTAACACATTTCTGATACTGGATGTTACACTTGACCAGAACACACAAATATGATACTTGTATATCAGGATCAACATTTAGTATCATACTAATACTTTAGATGGTCTGGTGAACTCGACATGGATCCAAATACCACCCTTGATCAAGACCAGATTGTAATGCCCTGTCTCTCATACATACCCTGCTACATGCTGCATATCTCTACTGCAGGCTAAGAGGATGGGTATCAGTAATATTTGCATAAGCTTACATGTAGTTGGTTAGTGCCAGGCCTGTAAGGTGGTACACTACACACTGTAATTCCTAAGTGCAACTCCTATCTAGACTGGTAGGGACACCATCCACCACCTACAGCACTGCCTAAAAACTTGGAACATGATACTTCCTAGCCACCTCTGTGTTTAATGCAGCAGGAAGGATGTCCAACTCAAGGGGATAGCTGTCCTACACATGTTAGCATTCTCTGATACACCAGGTAACAGGGCACATGTATATGCTATTATACATCAGTGCTAAAGGATACAGGAACCAAGGGTCCCATAACCTAGTAGCCTAGACACCAATTCACATATTTACCTGCAGTGATGTGAAATAAGAGAGAGGTATTGACTAACGAGTACAAGTAGGCTTGGAAGACCCATGTACAATGGGTGAAAAGATGGTAACAACCTTGTACCCAAGGAGATTTAGGAAGACTACTTTAGTTCAATCCTTGCACATGTACACTTTTCAGCCCCTGCATAACCTTGTGTCAATCCAAACTTTTCCTATTTGTTCATCATTCTTGTTCTTTGTCCCTGTCCTCATGAAGACAACAATATTTCAGTCCAGGATGCCTAATATATCAATCTATGTATATAGTTCTACTGTTCTGTCCCTATTACAAATATTAGTAGCATATAACACCAGTCCACCATTGAGTAGTTTTGGGGCAGTTGGTTCATTGACAGGTGATGGGTGGAATATCAGTCAAGGGACTGATATGAGGGGACTGAAATATCAAGTCAGGAGAGGGAGAAATTAGGGACATGTCAGATAAGGTATAGGCTCAGCCAGAGATGGTTTAGTCCAGGTACATCCTGAACCATTGAGTATTGGCTTCAGTCAAGTGCTCCCCTGTACTAGCCTTAGTACTCGACCTATGACTAAGCTGATTCAACCCTTACCTGGTCCCAGTAACCAGGACATGAAGCACCAGGGTCATAGAGTGTGGATAGGTTCAAACCCAACCTTGACCATTCCACTGCTATAATGGACCAATACAACCCTATCTGAGTTAGAATATCACCCAATCTCTATTAATTGCAATACACGTTTGAGTACAGTGGTGAACAGGGTGTTATCAGTATACCTCTATGCTGGCAAGGTTATTGTGTGTATGGGACTGCATCACAAGAGAAGGGGGTTAACACCAGTATCAGTTAAGGTGTGGCTCTCCAGGAAATAGGGATATCAGTGTGTAACCATATGTGTACTTGTTTAGTTGTGTCACTGATTAGCCTACCAGATTTCACCTTCTATTGCTCGTAATCTCACTATTATTCCTATCGGTTCAGGAGGCAATGACAGTTAATAGTCATTTAGCTGTTCAGAGAAGGGAGAGACTAAGCATGTGACTGCTTTGTGTCTAAGCTTGTGACCTGTATCAGTTAGTTGTGATGATGTGAGTATTCTAGAGTGTCAACAGGCCATTGAGGGTAGTAATGACTAATCAGTAGGCAAATCGATAGTTGATTGTGTCAATAAAAATGTGAGAGTATAAGTGAATAGCAGTAAAGGGGAATGTGGTACAGATTATCAGAACATTTGGAGCACCACTGTTTTCTAAGAAGAATACATATGTAGATATAGTATACCTATAGGTAATAGTCTTGGCATGGATATGGGTAGGTATACCTATAGGTTATGTTAGGAGGCAGCCAAGAATGGAAACCACTGTCACGACCCGCACCCGCTTTTCGGACACGAGCTCGTGAGCAAGCCAGCTACGTATCGAGCGGACTCCATCCCGACTCGAGTACGTATAAGATGTCAAGGTCATGGTATCATATCTAGTCTAAACTATATCTCAATCCATATGAATCACATAAACATGAATGGACAAGTATGGGTCATGGTCTGCAGCCCATTAGCATATTGTTCGATTAGACTCTAAGAATGATATGAGTCTATAAATAAACAGAGTATATCATGGTACTGAATATAAAGCACGAAAGAATAATAAAGAAATACCACAAGCAAGTACCTGTATCAAACATCGCAATCCTCTATCATCCTGCTCTGCTAACTAACTCCATACAAACGCTAAACCTGAAGAGATCATCAGGTCCTCAGAGGACTAGCAAGATACATAAAAATGAGCCTTTCTAACAATTTATTATGCATAGAGAAAAGTACAGAATAAACAAGTAAAATGATGCAATGAATAAAGCACGAATCTATACACTGTCTATACGAAAATAAACTGCTGAACAAGGACTAGAGAACTCATGTCATGATGTCAACGGATAACCGAAACGAATACTCAAACCCTCGTCCCTAATATGGACTCGCAGGTTTGAACTACTAACCCTCGTCCCTAGTGTGGACTCGCAGGCTAGCCTCTACTACTAACCCTCGTCCCTAGTGTGGACTCGCAGGCTAGCATCACCCTCGTCCCTAGTGTGGACTCGCAGGCGTAACCCTATACCACTAACCTTCGTCCCTAGTGTGGACTCACAAGCATGGACCAATAAATACTAACCCTCGTCCCTATCGTGGACTCGCAGATTAGCTTCAAGGTTCAAGACGCGGATGTACGACTCAATCAAGGCACGATCAATAAGAAACAAGGCTAACTGTGAACACTGTCTAAAGTATTGATAAAAATATACCAGTTTGATAGAAAAGGTACATGGCAACAATATGAGATAACTGGATAAAATAATAGACAGTGCATGTAAATAAAGCTGTGTAGAAAGGCAAGGCATGCTTGCCTGGGGGTTGCACGCAAATCCAACAAATATATAGTAAACTAATAAGCCACGAAGTCCAAGTCATCACAACTGTCTCCGAAAACTGAAACAGATAATGCCAACAGTCTCAGAATAGTCAAATTAGCTCAGATTGCCTGTCCTTAAGTCCAATTCTGGACACAGGGGGCAAAACGGTAATTTTGGGCAAAAACGATATCCGCCGTTGGACCCGCTTTGCACCGAAAAGCGTGCCAGAGTCAATGGTCTCTAAAGTCGTCAAACTATATGTCTACGAATCTAGTTTTCCGATACGAACCCAACCGTATGTCCAAAGTTGGATTCCGGCGGGCCGTACACAAAATTGCCCGTTGAGTGGGACCGTGGGGCCTGCAAAACGACGTCGGATTCAACTGTCTCGGAATCGGACCAAACTTGGCATACAGGACCAGAAAAATGATACGGTCCTGTTGGCGCAAGTTTCGTCTCGATCTGACGAGCGTGCATAAAATTATGACTAAATTTGCATTGTACGAATACGGGGCGATTTCGACGGATACGCGTCGAATTCGTCACGCACACGCGACCAATTTGAATTCCGTCAAAGCCCACACGACCACGAAGCTGTTACGCAGCTTTCGATGCTTTCGGTGCGCGACCACGTCGCCCGGAATGGCAGGACGCACGTCGTGTGGAGAGATTTCTAGATTTTTAGAACAGGTTTTTCTTGATATTCGAGGATCGATTACTCTGTACACAGTCTATGAAATTCAATCTACGAACTAATTTCTGATCTCCTATATGTTGTCTAGACATGTGTTCAAGTAGAATTTCTAAAAGTTTACTGGATTGATCGGAATCGATCATCGAACATGGGTGTGTGGACTGCCTCGTGTCCTGTTTCCAAACAAGTTTTTTTGTGGCAACTTCGACTCGATTTATCTCGAGTTTCAGTTTACTAGATTTTAAACTAATTAATAGGAATTAAGGATGGTTATATTGGGTACATACCTGAAGGAACGGCTCGTCAAAAGGACGAGCGTGAACGACGCAACCTCGGCACGAAGTTGACCGTCCACCCATTTTTTTTCTGCTGTGCAGTTTGCTCCGTGCGCGCGCGCGGTGGTCCTGGCCGCCGGCGGTGCCTCACGGCGGCACGTGCGCACGCATAGGGCTGCGCCTGGGTGAGGGGAAGGTCGCGGCGTGGTGGTTGGAGGAGTTGTGTTAGGGTTTACTCGATCTTATATGTGAAGTTGCGGAACACTTGAACAGAGTTTCGTTCGGTTGGGAGAGGGCCACTCGGCTAAGGGGTTCTCTGGGTTAGCTATTGCGGGCTTGGGGAGGTCTGTAGCTCGGTTTGGGCTTTGCACAGTACGGGTTGTCTCTCCTTGGGTTATTGAATTGTATATCATCTCAAAACAATATAATAAAGGTGTATCAATGACTTCATGACAGTAGGCAGAAATACCTGATCGACAAGACTGTCGAAATCTTAGATGCTACTACTAACTAATCAATCAGTTTACGGAATAACATCAAAACTCGACATAATTTAATCCTCTCCTCCCATCTGGCGTATCCTTCCAAAGCAAGAAAATGAAACCATATTAACAACAACTGGATTGACAAAAGATTGACATGTGAAGATTGACTTAGTGCTCAGGCTGACTAGTACTCAACTTGACTTTAGTCAAATTCTAAATGCTTATTCTCTTAAAGAGAGATCAACCTAATGTACAGTCTAAAGCTAAAATTGTCTACATTTTACAAGTTCAATCAAAGGAATAAAATATTTTACAAGTCCAATCAAGGGTATAATGGGCTTGCGCTCTATATTGCATGTACAATACACTAGTCGAGGCACGTCACTGCACTAGCTGTGCCACGATTTTCTGTCACCTTGTACTTCAATTCTTAGCTACGGCAAAAATCATGTACCGTAATAATTAACTTAAATAATTATTTATAAAATTCTAAAATCCCCATTTCTATCAAATAAATAATAAAAAATATTTTCAAAAATTTCGGAAAGGGAGGCTACAAATCTACCTACCTTAAAAATAATTTCGTCCTCGAAATTTCAATTCATGACTATTTGTTGAAATTCAAAAAGAAAGTCTGCCTTAACCTCAATCCCCTCAGATTTAATTTCTCCAAAATATTTTATTAGTTTCTCTAGACATTTTATAACTCCGAACACTTGAGGACTTCTACCCACCTTTGGTTACACTACTCCTCAAAACACGGACACTAAAGTCTTATGGTCTTCTAACTAGCTGCTAATAATTCTACCAGCAGATATCTAGGCATATGACATCTATAATCTCATATATCTATAAAACAACCAAGCATTCAATAGTCAAGCAATATTATACTATAATTTAAGGAATTCTGATAGATTCTAGACGCACGATCGTTCGTCACCTCGAAATAAAAGGGACGAGAATCAATGGTACGGAAAGCAAGGAGGTATAATCGAGAGCAAGTTTGGAGTTTTCAAGGACGTAGAGAATTTCTAAGAGAATTTTCAAAACAGAGTGGATTGAGATTTCTAAGGTCTAGTCAAGGTCGCAGGCTCGTACCAGTACAGTTACGTAACCGGTACGATATGCTCTGACCTGCATGGGCCACCACAAAAACTTGTCACAACTCGCACCCGCTTTTCGGACGCGAGCTCGTGAGCAAGCCAGCTACGTATCGAGCGAACTCCAGCCCGACTCGAGTACGTATAAGCTGTCAAGGTCATGGTATCATATCTAGTCTAAACTATATCTCAATCCACATGAATCACATAAACAGAAATGAACAAGTATGGGTCATGGTCTGCAGCCCATTAGCATATTGGTCGATTAGACTCTAAGAATGATATGAGTCTATAAATAAACAGAGTATATCATGGTACTGAATATAAAGCACGAAAGGATAATAAAGAAATACCACAAGCAAGTACCTGTATCAAACATCGCAATCCTCTATCATCCTGCTCTGCTAACTAACTCCATGCAAACACTAAACCTGAAGAGATCATCAGGTCCTCAGAGGACTAGCAAGATACATAAAAACGAGCCTTTCTAACAGTTTATTATGCATGAAGAAAAGTACAGAATAAACAAGTAAAACAGTACAATGAATAAAGCACGAATCTATACACTGTCTACACGAAAATAAACTGCTGAACAAGGACTAGAGAACTCATGTCATGATGTCAACGGATAACCGAAACGAATACTCAAACCCTCGTCCCTAATGTGGACTCGCAGGTTTGAACTACTAACCCTCGTCCCTAGTGTGGACTCGCAGGCTAGCCTCTACTACTAACCCTCGTCCCTAGTGTGGACTCGCAGGCTAGCATCACCCTCGTCCCTAGTGTGGACTCGCAGGCGTAATCCTATACCACTAACCTTCGTCCCTAGTGTGGACTCGCAGGCGTGGACCAATAACTACTAACCCTCGTCCCTATCGTGGACTCGCAGGTTAGCTTCAAGGTTCAAGACGCGGATGCACGACTCAATCAAGGCACGATCAATAAGAAACAAAGCTAACTGTGAACACTGTCTACAGCATTGATAAAAATATACCAGTTTGATAGAAAAGGTACATGACAACAATATGAGATAACTGGATAAAATAATAGACAGTGCATATAAATAAAGCTGTATAGAAAGGCAAGGTATACTTGCCTGGGGGTTGTACGCAAATCCAACAAATATATAGTAAACTGATAAGCCACGAAGTCCAAGTCATCACAACTGTCTCCGAAAGCTGAAACAGACAATGCAAACAGTCTCAGAATAGTCAAATTAGCTAGGATTGCCTGTCCTTAAGTCCAATTCTAGACACATGGGGTAAAACGGTAATTTCGGGCAAAAATAATGTCCGTCGTTGGACCCGCTTTGCACCGAAAAGTATGCCAGAGTCAATGGTCTCTAAAGTCGTCAAACTACATGTCTACGGATCCAGTTTTCCGATACGAACCCAACCGTATGTCCAAAGTTGGATTCCGACGGGCCGTGCACAAAATCGCCCGTTGAGTGGGACCGTGGGGCCCGCAAAACGACGTCGGATTCAACTGTCTCAGAATTGGACCAAACTTGGCATACAGGACCAGAAAAATGATATGGTCCTGTTGGCGCAAGTTTCGTCTCGATCTGACGAGCGTGCACAAAGTTATGACTAAATTTGCATTGTACGGATACGGGGCGATTTCGACGGATACGCGTCGAATTCGTCACGCACACGCGACCAATTTGAATTCCGTCAAAGCCCACACGACCACGAAGCTGTTACGCAGCTTTCGATGCCTTCGGTGCGTGACCACGTCGCCCGGAATGGCGAAACACACGTCGAGTGGAAAGATTTCTAGATTTTTAGAACAGGTTTTTCTTGATATTCGAGGATCGATTACTCTGTACACAGTCTATGAAATTCAAAACTACGAACTAATTTCTGATCTCCTATATGTTGTCTAGACATGTGTTCAAATAGAATTTCTAAAAGTTTACTGGATTGATCGGAATCGATCATCGAACATGGGTGTGTGGACTGCCTCGTGTCCTGTTTCCAAACAGGTTTTTTTGTGGCAACTTCGACTCGATTTATCTCGAGTTTTGGGTTACTAGATTTTAAACTAATTAATGGGAATTAAGGATGGTTATATTGGGTACATACCTGAAGGAACGGCTCGTCAAAAGGACGAGCGTGAACGACGCAACCTCGGTACGAAGTTGACCGTCCACCCATTTTTTTCTACTGTGCAGTTTGCTCCGTGTGCGTGCACGGTGGTCCTGGCCGCCGGCGGTGCCTCGCGGCGGCGCGCGCGCACGTGGGGCTGCGCCTGGGTGAGGGGAAGGTCGCGGCGTGGTGGTTGGAGGAGTTGTGTTAGGGTTTACTCGATCTTATATGTGAAGTTGCGGAACACTTGAACAGAGTTTCGTTCGGTTGGGAGAGGGCCACTCGGCTAAGGGGTTCTCTGAGTTAGCTATTGCGGGCTTGGGGAGGTCTGTAGCTCGGTTTGGGCTTTGCACAGTACGGGCTGTCTCTCCTTGGGTTATTGAATTGTATATCATCTCAAACCAATATAATAAAGGTGTATCAATGACTTCATGACAGTAGGCAGAAATACCCGATCGACAAGACTGTCGAAATCTTAGATGCTACTACTAACTAATCAATCAGTTTACAGAATAACATCAAAACTCGACATAATTTAATCCTCTCCTCCCATCTGGCATATCCTTCCAAAGCAAGATAATGAAACCATATTAACAACAACTGGATTGATAAAAGATTGACATATGAAGATTGACTTAGTGCTCAGGCCGACTAGTACTCAACTTGACTTCAGTCAAATTCTAAATGCTTATTCTCTTAAAGAGAGATCAACCTAATGTACAGTCTAAAGCTAAAATTGTCTACATTTTACAAGTTCAATCAAAGGAATAAAACATTTTACAAGTCCAATCAAGGGTATAATGGGCTTGCGCTCTATATTGCATGTACAATACACTAGTCGAGGCACGTCACTGCACTAGCTGTGCCACAATTTTCTGTCCCCTTGTACTTCAATTCTTAGCTACGGCAAAAATCATGTACCGTAATAATTAACTTAAATAATTATTTATAAAATTCTAAAATCCCTATTTTTATCAAATAAATAATAAAAAAATATTTTCAAAAATTTCGGAAAGGGAGGCTACAACCACCCAAGCCATTTAAGAGCTAGTTGGAATTGTAAGGGTAATTAGCAATAATTTCCAATATAGCTTTACTTGTCAATTCACATGTTGATTAGATTTAATACATAACAGGTTACTTGGATTCCAACTCTACACTCAGTTGGTATTCACAGCTCGAGATGACAGGCAAGTGCATATACTGATTATTACCGTTATCGATAATCTTCTTTACATGCAATACATATGTCTTTACTGTTTGTTGACACGATCGTCACACGAGATAGTATCATGGTTTTACTCTATATCTTGACTGTCTTGCCTGCTTACCCTATTTTACGATTGATCCTATGAGTACTAGTTGGGCGAAGAAATATCTTAGTAGACATGTGAACTACCCAATCTATCCCCAAAATGTCTATTCTTGAACGATAGCAGCTGCACATGACACGTGCAGTGAGCCGGATTTACCCCTTAGCCGTTCATATGTCGAAAACGGTATTTCAATGCACGTAGATAGTTCATATTCCTATTATTCCACCATGTTCTTCACCACTTGCCATGCTACCATGATTTTACATGTTTCCTCACAGTAGCTATATTTTTATTGATAGAGTCTCATGTCTTTCCTTTTATACTACGATGCTAGTTACCTTCTAGTTTTATTCTCATATGCTATTTACATGTTTATGATTCTGTTGAGACTCGGATAGTGGTCATATGTGTACTTGTTCCAATCTTGACTGGATAACCAACATTTTAGGTGATGAGTTAGAGGAGTTCTGTACTACTTTTTATGAGCAGACGGAAGACCCTGATTTGAGCATGCAGGAGGACTTGGATGCGGAGCTACCCTCCGCAGGAGACTATTAGCTAGACAGCATTTTATAGAGCATGTGTTGCTCACAGAAACTCTTGATTGTATTTTATTTTATTTATGGATTATGAGAGTTGAGTAGTGGATTTCCTTTTAGTACCTTTTGATTATATCGAGGTCATTCCTTTTATCATATTTGGTCTCTACACCTTGTGATCTCTTTTCAGTTATCAGCTTGTTTCTTTCACCATAGATATTGTGTTTATAATTCTCTATGAGATTTGATATGCAAACTTGATCTTTTGTGGAAATCTATAAACTGCGTGGTTGTATTTGATAATTTATGGAGATGACTAGACAGCGTTCTACCGTCGATACTGTGGTGTAGGCTGGACGTACCTACGGCTCATGCCCAAATAATGGATGCGGGTCGTGACACGTTTTTATGGTGGCCCATGCAGGTCCGATTTCACAGGACATAGCAAAACTTGTGGTAGTACTCAACGTAGATGTACTACTACAGGCATGCGAGAAGAAAGTAGACTTTAAGGACCATCTCCACATGTTTAATATCGTCATTGAATTCTACATTTGATCTCAATTATTCCTTTGATCTGCATCCTGTTTGAATTTTCATACCGACTAACGATTTTACTTTTATGGCAGTTAGATGGATCAAGGCAGGAACCTCGCTCACCCGAACACCCCAGCAAACGTTGGTGGGTCCTCCACGAATGGAACCCCACCGACTCACGGAGGTCGCTTCACCTATCTAGGCGAGACTCCCCAGCCGCAGGCTACGAGATTTCGCCGTGATGACATTCCGCCACCTCCTCAGTTCACTTCGCCAATTTCACTACCAGCACCTTTCCACCAGCCTGTACCTTCCCACCAGCCAGCACCCCTTCAGCATCCAGCACCAGTCCTTCTCCCACCATCTGCGCTGGACAATGTTTCCCTCCTCGGGATCTTCCAGCAGATGATGACTTCTCAAACACGACAGGCTGACGTCTTCCGTGATACTATGAGAGAGGCTCTTCAGACTAGGGAGGCTCCCCCACAGCATTCCGGTACCTCCAAAAATTTTACAGACCACAGGCCCTAGGAATTTAAGGGGACAGAGGGAATTCTCTACACCGACGACTGGTTGGAGAATATGGACCGCAATCTCCGGAGGGCCCGAATCCCCGAAGACCATAAGGTTGATAATGCTAGCATGCAGCTCAATGACATCGCATGCACGTGGTACAGGGACGAGCCTCGATTTACTGCGCCATACGTGACCTGGGAGGAATTCAAAGAGCTATTCAAGGCGAAGTTTTATCCTGAAGCAGCCCGCGAAGAGTTGGAGAACGAGTTTGAGAGCCTCGAACAAGACAACCTCTCCATCGACGAGTATTCTGCCGAGTTCTCCCATCTCAGTCGATTTGCAGATGCCTTAACTCCTGCAGCCAAGGCCAAGAAATTCAGGAAGGGGCTATCACATAAGATCCGCATAGCCGTAGCCACCAGCCAAACCACCACATATAAGAGGATCTTGAAGGTTACGCAAGACGTAGAAAAGGAGATAAAGCGCAAGCAGAAGAGGGACCGAGACGTCTATGGAGGAGGCAGCAGCCAGTCCGGGTCGACAAAATGATTCAATACTCTGGGGAAGATCGCAATGCAGCAGCATCAGCCACAACCCCGTTACCAACAGCAGTAGAACCAGCCTCCAGCTAGAGTCACCACCACTCAGCAGAACCAGCAGAGACAGCCCCTTGGACCTTGCGGCTACTGCAGAAAGCCGGGACACGTATGGGACGTATGTAGGAGACGACTTGGAGTATGCCTATTCTGTGGTTCGAGTTCACACCAGATGAAGGATTGTCCCGCAGTGCAAGTTTATGCAACACAGAGAGTAGCTCCTGCCACGGGAGCACCGACGAAGCCCATGATACCTCAGCAGCAGAGAGGACCCCTGCCCACACAGCAGCAGCGCTTCGGCCAATATCAGCAGCAGGGCAGAGCTTATGCCATGGCAGTCAATGAGACACTAGTATCTCCTGATGTGATAGCAGGTTCTGTTCTCCTTGAGTCTTTTTCAGCTATTGCCTTATTTGATTCTGGAGCCAGTCACAGCTTCATATCTGCAGCTTTTACTTTTAGACATAGCATTGTATCTAAGCCCTTAGATAGCACCTATAAAGTCTCGACTGGCGGAGGCGTCATCTTAGTGAAGGATGTTTGCGTCGGTCGCCGCATCACCATAGGAGGTCGAGAACTACGTACTAGCTTACTCATAATGCCACTTCCGAGCTTTGACATAGTGCTCGACATGGACTGGTTGAGTAAACACTTTGCCGGCATTGATTGTCACCGCGGGTGTGTCATATTCAGTCCGTCGGGGGAGACTGTATTCGAGTTCGCTAGAGGGGGAGTAGAGCCACGAGGAGACGCTATTTGTGGGACCATGGTAGCAGAGGAAGAGCTATCTCACCCCATCATCATAGAATTCCTTGACGTATTTCTAGAAGAGCTGCCAGGACTGCTGCCAGACAGAGACATTGAGTTCTCCATTGATCTTGTACCAGGTGCAGAGCCAGAGTTACAGCGAGTTTACAGAATCAACAACAAGGAGGCTGTGGAGCTGAAGAAGCAGATTGACGAGCTACTAGAGAAGGGGTTTATTAGATCAAGTTCGTCGCCTTGGGGTGCACCAGTGCTGTTCGTGCCAAAGAAGGACGGGACAGTGCGAATGTGTATCGACTACCGGACCTTGAATAGTAAGACGATCAAGAACAAATATCTGCTACCCAGGATTGACGATCTTTTTGATCAGTTGAGTGGTGCACGGGTGTTCTCGAAGATCGACTTGAGGTCGGGGTACCACCAAGTGAAAGTGAAGAAAGAATATATTCCGAAGACAGCCTTCCAGACCAAGTACGGCCAATACGAATTCATGGTAATGCCGTTCGGGTTGACCAATGCCCCGACAGTCTTCATGAATTTGATGAACAAGGTATTCCATCCATACCTTGACCAGTTCGTAGTGGTCTTCATCGAAGACATCCTTATCTATTCGAAGTCGCCGGAAGAGCACAAGGAGCACCTGAGGATCGTGCTGGAGACCCTTAGGAAGAAGAAACTCTATGGGAAGATTTCAAAGTACGAGTTCTTCCTTGACAAGGTAGAATTCCTCGGTCATGTAGTGACGGGAGATGGTATATCTGTTGACCCGAAGAAGATTGCTGCTGTTGAGTCGTGGACTACTCCAACTTCTGTGGTCGAGATTCGAAGTTTTTTGGGATTGGCAGGGTACTACCAGAAGTTCATACAGGACTTTGCTCGGATTGCGGAGCCGATGACTAGACTCACTCGAAAGGATGTAGAGTTTGTATGGACAGAGGACTGCCAGGCGGCGTTCGATGAGCTGAAGAAGAGGCTGACGATAGCTCCCATATTGACACTGCCATCTGGTTTCGACGGTTTCTCTATCTATAGCGATGCTTCAGGAAAGGGCTTGGGGTGTGTCTTAGAGCATAATAAGAAGGTGATAGCATATGCGTCCAGACAGTTGCGACCGCATGAGAAGAATTACCCCACCCACGACTTAGAGCTGGCAACGGTCATATTCGTCCTGAAATTGTGGAAACATTATTTGTACAGAGAGCGTGTGTAAATATTCACTGACCACAAAAGCTTGAAGTACGTTTTCACACAGAAGGAGCTGAATATGCGGCAACGAAGATAGCTGGAATTGATGAAGGATTTCGATATCTCGTTGCAGTACCATCCAGAGAAGGCGAATGTAGTCGCGGATGCCTTGAGTCGGTATCCAGTGGCTATGTTCTTGACGAGAGACCGGCACTTATTGGCAGAATTGGAGAGCTTGGGCATTGAGGTAGTCATTCCTGGAGTCGAGACACAGATGATGGGCATGCAGATTCAGTCTGGACTGATGGACAGGATTCGAGAGACACAGCAACAAGATGAGCAGCTGAGGAATATTATTGCGCAGGCACGAGCTAGTTTACTAGAGGACTTCACCATTGCAGAGGATGGCTCGTTGAGGTATGGGACGAGACTGTGTATACCTAGTGGAGAGCTGCGAGAGGAGGTCATGCAGGAGGCACACCGTTCTCAGTATTCCTTGTATCCTGGAGCCAACAAGATGTACAAGGATATGAGAGCCCACGTCTGGTGGTACGACATGAAGCGTGAGGTGGCGTGCTTCATTTCTAGATGCCTCGTGTGTCAGCAGGTCAAGGCCGTGAGACAGAGACCCGGGAGTTTATTTCAGCCGTTGCCGATCCCCGAGTGGAAGTGGGAACATATCACTATGGATTTTGTTTTTGATCTTCCATGTTCGCCTGGCGGAAAGGATGCGATTTGGGTCATCGTTGACAGGTTGACCAAATTAGCCCACTTCATACCCTTCAAGGTGGGACTATCCACGGAGAGATTGGCAGATTTGTATGTGAGGCAGATCGTCAGATTGTACGGCGTTCTAGTGAGTATCGTCTCTGATCGAGATAGCAGGTTCACATCCCACTTTTAGAGGAGCCTAAAGGCTAGCTTGGGCACTTCGCTCAAGTTCAGCACGGCCTATCATCTACAGACGGACGGGCAGTCGGAGCGGACCATTCAGACGCTCGAGGATATGCTACGGATGTGTGTACTAGATTTTGGCAGCTCGTGGGAGGACCATCTTCATCTTGTGGAGTTCTCCTACAACAACAGTCACCAAGCTAGTATCGGGATGTCTCCTTTCGAGGCCTTGTACGGTCGGAGATGTCGTACCCCATTATCTTGGGACGACGTGGGTGAAAGAGCACTATTGGGGCCCGAGATGATCGTGGATGCTGCGGAGAAGGTGAAATTGATTAGGAAGCAACTTCGTGTGGCTCAGGACAGGCAGAAGCACTGGGCCGACAGTCATCGTAGGCCGTTAGAGTTTGAGGTATAATTTTTTAGATATAATTGCTAATCACGATAGGGATAGGTCGTAACTCTTGATTGAATCTAGGTGGACGACATGGTGTTCTTGAAGATATCCCCTACACGTGGTACGATACGTTTCGGAGGAGGCGGGAAGCTCAGTCCGAGATACATCGGACCGTTTCACATCCTGGAGAAAATCGGAGAGGTGGCATACCGTTTGGCACTACCGCCCGCATTGGAGGGAGTGCATAACGTATTCCATGTGTCCCAACTGAGACGGTATGTGGCGGACCGCAGTCACGTGCTAGACCACTCGGAGATCGAGGTGGGACCGAGCCTTAGCTATCAGGAGCAGCCCGTGGATATCTTGGACCGTCGGAAGAAGGTGTTACGCAACTAGACCATTCCCTTGGTGCGTGTCGCGTGGAGGCACCATTCGCCAGGCAAATCCACATGGGAGAGGGAAGACGAAATACGAGAGCGCTACCCTTATCTTTTCGAGACATGAGGTACAAATTCTTACCCTTGGGTCTATCTTTTAATTTCGAGGACGAAATTATTTTAAGGAGGGTAGATTTGTAAGCCCTTGACCCGAAATTCCTATTTTTATTATTATAAATTTTGTTGTTTTATTATATGAATGCATAGAAATATTTTAATAGTCAATGTATATAATTAGTGTAAATGTATTAAATTACTCTTGTAAGTAATAAAGGATAGAAGAGGGGTCTTTCTCTAAAAATTCCAAAACAGGAAGTGGTGTTTCATAAATAGATCAAAAGGGAGGGACTAGGATGCATAAATCCCTGTTTAAAACCTAAATTTAAACGGCTATGGATAAGAGCCAAGTCGAGAAATTTAAATCTTGATTTGAATTGGCTTCAAACTGGGTTTCAAATCCTCTCGAATCCCTGGAAAGGGATTCGAATCCACCCATAAGCGCCTATATATAGAGCATAATAGTTGACCTTGCCGTCCTCCCAAAACCCTAGCAATCTGAATTCTTCCCCGCCGCAAGATCATCAAGAATGAGCCTGAGGAATCACCCAAGCCCTGTTTCGAATATACAGGTATTCCCCTGACCTTGATTGTAACCCTGCTGTGAATATCATGTGTTTGAAGTAATGGTTAAGAGAATTTTAGGGACTGTACTCGAAGCAATTAAGCATAGGAACAGGTATGGATACATAAGGTTGGGGTATATAGTATCTAGGTGTTCCCAGTAGTTGACATGTCCTAGAGATGTATCATAGCATAGCCTGGAATAATAGGAGTGGACCACTTCACAATCACTACCATAGGTTACCCTCAATTGTATCAAGGGATAGATGTGCAGAAGATGAAATTCATTTGGGAGAATTTCTGAGTCCAGCCTATGTCAACTCATGTCTAACCCAGCCTTCCCATCTACTGATCTTTCCAGGAAAGTGGAAGGACTCAAGGAGTGTGGATGGTTTCAGTCCATCTCATGGACCCAATGCATCCTTGATCAGTGCACAAAGCAATGTACTGACTCACAAAACTTGGTGACCAGGCCTGCATCATGTTTCAATCCATAGGAACATGTTGGTCTTGAGTAGCAGTAGTAACTGTAGTAAAGGGGTTAGTTCCTGTAGACAAGAGTAAGGTAATTCTGTGATAATACATGTGCAACCCCTGAGATTGGCATGTATCAGCCCAGATACATATATTGGTTCAGATCAATATGTTGAAGACATGGATGCTAAGGTCCAGTCCCTATAAGCATGTCCCTTGACAGTTATTCCCAGCCTAGACTGTCAAACCTACCACCATGTTCCACAATATAGGCTGTTATACATGCCACCATGCTACAGAGGGTATGAAGCATTGACCTACATAGTGAAGTCATAGAAGTATCAGAACTTAGGCTGAGCCACATCAGACCCTGGGTGTAGCAGTACCTATAAAACATCCAATCAGACCTTAATAGCCCTGCAGCCATCACTGCATTCCCTGCTACAGATGTGTACTCCTCACAGTACACTAGTCCTTCCACAGGTGGTATATCTTCCTGTAGGCTATGGGGATGAGTATTAGGGGTGTTTGTATAACTTACATATAAGTTGGTTAGAATCAATTGGTCACATATGCCAATATTACATGTCAGTCTACTAATGTGAAGAACTTGGACTTTGAATTTGTTCTGCACTCATGCACTTCTCAAACCACATACATATCTATGTAACTCGTTGATGTAAACCTCTATGTAAATATTGGGTAACACATTTCTGATACTGGATGTTACACTTGACCAGAACACACAAATATGATACTTGTATATCAGGATCAACATTTAGTATCATACTAATACTTTAGATGGTCTGGTGAACTCGACATGGATCCAAATACCACCCTTAATCAAGACCAGATTGCAATGCCCTGTCTCTCATACATACCCTGCTACATGCTGCATATCTCTCCTGCAGGCTAAGAGGATGGGTATCAGTAATATTTGCATAAGCTTACATGTAGTTGGTTAGTTCCAGGCCTGTAAGGTGGTACACTACACACTGTAATTCCTAAGTGCAACTCCTATCTAGACTGGTAGGGACACCATCCACCACCTACAGCACTGCCTAAAAACTTGAAACCTGATACTTCCTAGCCACCTCTGTGTTTAATGCAGCAGAAAGGATGTCCAACTCAAGGGGATAGCTGTCCTGCACATGTTAGCATTCTCTTATACACCAGGTAACATGGCACCTGCATATGCAATTATACATCAGTGCTAAAGGATACAGGAACCAAGGTTCCCATAACCTAGTAGCCTAGACACCAATTCACATATTTACCTGCAGTGATGTGAAATAAGAGAGAGGTATTGACTAACGAGTACAAGTAGGCTTGGAAGACCCATGTACAATGGGTGAAAAGATGGTAACAACCTTGTGCCCAGGGAGATTTAGGAAGACTACTTTAGTTCAATCCTTGCACCTGTACACTTTTCAGCCCCTGCATAACCTTGTGTCAGTCCAAACGTTTCCTATTTGTTCATCATTCTTGTTCTCTGTCCATGTCCTCATGAGGACAGCAATATTTCAGTCCAGGATGCTTAATATATCAATCTATGTATATAGTTCTACTGTTCTGTCCCTATTACAAATATTAGTAGCATATAGCACCAGTCCACCATTGAGTGGTTTTGGGGCAGTTGGTTCATTGACAGGTGATGGGTGGAATACCAGTCAAGGGACTGATATGAGGGGACTGAAATATCAAGTCGGGAGAGGGAGAAATTAGGGACATGTCAGATAAGGTATAGGCTCAGCCAGGATGGTTTAGTCCAGGTACATCCTGAACCATTGAGTATTGGCTTCAGTCAAGTGCTCCCATGTACTAGCCTTAGTACTCGACCTATGACTAAGCTGATTCAACCCTTACCTGGTCCCAGTAACCAGGACAGGAAGCACCAGGGTCATAGAGTATGGATAGGTTCAAACCCAACCTTGACCATTCCACTGCTATAATGGACCATTACAACCCTACCTGAGTTAGAATATCACCCAATCTCTATTAATTGCAATACACGTTTGAGTACAGTGGTGAACAGGGTGTTATCAGTGTACCTCTATGCTGGCAAGGTTATTGTGTGTATGGGACTGCATCACAAGAGAATGGGGGTTAACACCAGTATCAGTTAAGGTGTGGCTCTCCAGAAAATAGGGATATCAGTGTGTAACCATATGTGTACTTGTTTTGTTGTGTCACTGATTAGCCTACCAGCTTTCACCTTCTATTGCTCGTAATCTCACTATTATTCCTATCAGTTCAGGAGGCAATGACAGTTAATAGTCATTTAGCTGTTCAGATAAGGGAGAGACTAAGCATGTGACTGCTTTGTGTCTAAGCTTGTGACCTGTATCAGTTAGTTGTGATGATGTGAGTATTGTAGAGTGTCAACAGGCCATTGAGGGTAGTAATGATTGATCAGTAGGCAAATCTATAGTTGATTGTGTCAATGAAAATGTGAGAGTATAAGTGAATAACAGTAAAGGGGAATGTGGTACAGATTATCAGAACATTTGGAGCACCACTGTTTTCTAAGAAGAATACATATGTAGATATAGTATACCTATAGGTAATAGTCTTGACATGGATATGGGTAGGTATACCTATATGTTATGTTAGGAGGCAGCCAAGAGTGGAAACCACCCAAGCCATTTAAGAGCTAGTTGGAATTGTAAAGGTAATTAGCAATAATTTCCAATATAGCTTTACTTTGTCAATTCACATGTTGATTAGATTTAATACATAACAGGTTACTTGGACTCCAACTCCACACTCAGTTTGTATTCACAGCTCGAGACGACAGGCAAGTGCATATACTGATTATTACCGTTATCGATAGTCTTCTTTACATGCAATACATGTCTTTACTGCTTGTTGACACGATCGTCACACGAGATAGTATCATGGTTTTGCTCTATATCTTGACTGTCTTATCTGCTTACCCTATTTTACGATTGATCCCGTGAGTACTAGTTGGGCGAAAAAATATCTTAGTAGACATGTGAACTACCCAATCTATCCCCAAAATGTCTATTCTGGAACGATAGCAGCTGCACACGACACGTGCAGTGAGCCGGATTTACCCCTTAGCCGTTCACATGTCGAAAGCGGTATTTCAATGCACGTAGATAGTTGATATTCCTATTATTCCACCATGTTCTTCACCACTTGCCATGCTACCATGATTTTACATGTTTCCTCACAGTAGCTATATTTTCATTGATAGAGTCTCATGTCTTTCCTTTTATACTACGATGCTAGTTACCTTCTAGTTTCATTCTCATATGCTATTTACATGTTTATGATTCGGTTGAGACTCGGATAGTGGTCATATGTGTACTTGTTCCAATCCTGACTGGATAACCAACATTTTAGGTGATGAGTTAGAGGAGTTCTGTACTACTTTTTATCAGCAGACGGAAGACCCTGATTTGAGCATGCAGGAGGACTTGGATGCGGAGCTACCCTCCGCAGGAGACTATTAGCTAGACAGCATTTTATAGAGCATGTGTTGCTCACAAAAACTCTTAATTGTATTTCATTTTATTTATGGATTATGAGAGTTGAGTAGTGGATTTCCTTTTAGTACCTTTTGATTATATCGAGATCATTCCTTTTATCATATTTGGTTTCTACACCTTGTGATCTCTTTTCAGTTATCAGCTTGTTTCTTTCACCATAGATATTGTGTTTATAATTCTCTATGAGATTTGATATGCAAACTTGATCTTTTGTGGAAATCTATAAACTGCGTGGTTGTATTTGATAATTTATGGAGATGACTAGACAGCGTTCTACCGCCGATACTGCGGTGTAGGCTGGACGTACCCACGGCTCATGCCCAAATAATGGGTGCGGGTCGTGACACTATCAATTTCATACAACCAAGCAATTTGTCTATCTACTTCCATTGGCACAATGCTCCGACTCAATGTTCATCAATGATCGTCCCGAAGGTCCCAAACATTTTGAAGGCACCATGCCACATTCGACAGTTCCGTCATAACATTTATGCCGCAACTGTTCTCTTCACAACGAAGCCATCTTTTTATGACTCTCGTGCACATACGCATGCTTCGATACATTTATTCTCTTTCCTCCTAGTCGTGTATTCGATGCACGTCTCGATACCGTATTTCCATATTCTATGCCTTAGTGTTCAATGTTGATAGCTCGTGCACTAGGGCATTCGCCTCAATTGTCTTTCAATGTTCTAGCCTTCTAACTCATGTTTGGGGGCACGAATGACTCATGCACAGAGGCATTCGCCGATACAGTTATCTACTGTTCTTATTGCTTGCGAATCGAGGCGCTCGTTGTTGCGGTGTTTCGATGTGCAATAACGACTCGTGCATTTGATACACGTTTCATTTCAATTGTTCTATCCAGTGTTCGACACGTACTACGATTTCTCTCATTCGAGCCACGCCCGTGGTCTCGATAGGTTAACTTAGCATATAATGATGCATTTTACTTAGACATAAAGGAGTAAGAAACAAGGGTTAAAGTCCTCCCACCTTAAGTCGATACGCCTTGTCGTTTTGCCGAGCCGATGCGGCTAGATTTTATAACTTTGTTGCACGACCAACTCTTCTGACTTAGCCATTCAAGCACTTCGTGCTCCGTTGAATTACCCGATCGATTCGGCTTACCGTGTCCATGCCTCAGTCCGTTGCAAGGCGACGATTGGTTTGGCGGACTCCGTTGCAAATAATACAAAATATTGACCTTTTATATTCCAACGTAAAAGCATAGCCTGCACACGAAACCAACTAAAATCAATATTCGTTCGAATCTGACTTATGCGAAGCATCGATTCAATTTTTTAGAATCTTCGAACAAACTCAATGCTTTCTTTCGGGCCAACTTAACGCTGTGCATCGATCTGACTCGATGCATTCCTTGGGACAATGTAATTCTTGTATCGATTCGTATCGATACATTATTCGGGTCAACGCAATTCTTTGAGTCAACGACTCATCGTAATACACCGTACGGAGGAAATCATTACTGGAGGGGGAAGCACCGGCGGGAGGGGGGAGTGGCGGGTGTTTGGGGTTTGTGTGGATGGGAGGGACAATTTTGTCAAAATATGCAACCAAGTACCACGACACATCCAAAGTAAAAATAATTGTGTCATAAATTTGGATAACTTTGATCTTAAAAAAAAAACTTCTCTCTTGTAAGACGCAAGCAGGACGACGATCATATTCACTTGGGTACAAATAGAGATGAATGCACTTTATATAAATATATAATACGGCTTGAAAATGGCTCAAAAGTGAGTCGTCCAAGACGTATATATATATCATCATCCATATATTTAATTTTAAAGAAAATTAAGGAAGATTATATTTTTATCTTTTCGGTTCCACATAACTGAACACTCTATCTTTTATTCATATATATATATATATATATATATATATATATATATATATATATATATATATATATATATATATATATATATATATATATATTTTGTTTTATATATATATATATATATATATATATATATATATATATATATATATATATATATATATATATATATATATATATATATATATATATATATTATGGGAGAGGATCAAAAGCCCCCCTTAGAAAACCCCCTAAAAACCCCTCACTCTCAGCCGTCTATTTAATGTTAATATTAATGTTAATGTTAATATTAATGTTAATATTAATATTAATATTTATTTTTATATTAATGTTAATATTAATGTTATTGTTAATGTTAATATTAAATTTAATATTAAGTTTAATGTTAAGTTTAGTATTTAACATTAATATTAACATTAACATTAATATTAACATTAAATGGACGGTTGTGAGTGAGGGGATTTTTAGGGGGTTTTCTAAGGGGGACTTTTGATCCGCTTCCTATATGGGAGAGGATCAAAAGCCCCCCTTAGAAAACCCCCTCACTCTCAGCCGTCCATTTAATGTTAATATTCATGTTAATATTAATATTAATTTTATTTTTATTTTTATATTAATATTAATGTTAATGTTAATATTAATGTTAATATTAATGTTAATGTTAATGTTAATATTAATTTTAATATTAAGTTTAATGTTAATTTTAGTATTTAATATTAATATTAACATTAACATTAATATTAACATTAAATGGACGGTTGTGAGTGAGGGAGTTTTTAGGGAAATTTCTAAGGGGGGCTTTTGATCCGCTTCCTATCAGCCGTCCATTTAATGTTAATATTAATGTTAATGTTAATATTAATTTTTATTTTTATTTTTATATTAATGTTAATGTTAATGTTAATATTAATGTTAATATTAATGTTAATGTTAATGTTAATGTTAATGTTAATATTAATTTTAGTTTTAAGTTTAATGTTAATTTTAGTATTTAACATTAATATTAATATTAACATTAACATTAATATTAACATTAAATGGACGGTTGTGAGTGAGGGGGTTTTCTAAGGGGGGCTTTTGATCCGCTTCCTATATAGAAGTGGATCAAAAGTCCCCCTTAGAAAACTCCCTAAAAATTTCCTCACTCTCAGCCGTCCTTTTAATGTTAATATTAATGTTAATATTAATGTTAATATTAATACTAATGTTAAATACCAAACATAGGGGGGGTTGGTGTATTTATTTCAATTAAATATTAACATTAACATTAACATTAATATAAAAATAAAAATAAAAAGTAATATTAACATTAACATTATTATTAACATTAATATTAACATTAATATTAACATTAAATGGACGGCTGAGAGTGAGGGAATTTTCAGGGAGTTTTCTAAGGGGGACTTTTGATCCGCTTTATATATATATATATATATATATATATATATATATATATATATATATATATATATATATATATATATATATAGGAACCGGATCAAAAGACCCCTTAGAAAACCCCTTAAAAAATTCCTCACTCACAACCGTCCATTTAATGTTAATATTAATGTTAATATTAATATTAATGTTAATATTAATGTTAAATACTAAAATTAACATTAAACTTAATATTAACATTAACATTAATATTAACATTAACATTAACATTAACATTAATATAAAAATAAAATAAAAATTAATATTAACATTAATATTAACATTAACATTAACATTAAATGGACGGCTGAGAGTGAGGGAGTTTTCTAAGGGGGACTTTTGATCCTCTCCCACATATATATATATATATATATATATATATATATATATATATATATATATATATATATATATATAACTTTTGAAAACAAATCTCCTCTTAAGTCAAAAATTAGTTGAAAAAATGGAGTAATTTGTAAAAAGAAAAAACACGAGCAGCCCAGATAAGTTAAACAAAAGTTGGGTTTTCTAATTTATATACATTGAAAAATTAAGTTGGGAAAAACTTAAAAACTGTTGGGAAGCTACAACAAACATCAGACTTTTGCATTATATGGGGATGGAGAAGAAGTTGACTTTGCTCCAGACTGTGGCAGCGGCGGGAGTCTTCTCAGCTGTCTCCTTCTGGTAATTAAAAGAATTAGGTTTAGGGTTTTGTAGTTAGGGTTAGGGTTTCTGGAAAAAGAAAAGAAAGACTCGACCTTTTTCTATCGTTCGAATCATTTTTGCAGGTACGGCTTCATGTTCGGAAGGGAATCCGCGCGAAAGGAGCTCGGCGGAATCATCGAAGACCTCCGCCGAACCAATCCCTCAGCCGCCTCCGCGTCGACGCCGGAGACTCCATGAGAACGCGGCACGGTTTGCACTAGAAGCCCTTTTGATTGTCCTGAGCGCAATGTTGAATGAGAAAAGATAGTATCTTTACTTCTTTTTCGATGAGTATTAAGCTTATTGTTGTTTTTGCACTAGAAGCCCTTTTGATTGTCCTAAGCGCAATGTTGAATGAGAAAAGATAGTATCTTTACTTATTTTTCGATGAGTATTAAGCTTATTGTTGTTGCCCACGACATGCTTGTCGGAGTGATAAGAGCATCTCCAATCCTATTGTGACTTTGGAAAAAAGTTGTTGCCACATAGGAATGACAAAATTTTATTCAAAAGTTCTTCTCCAATGCAATTGTCAAGTCAATCGTGAAGCTTATGTGGCAAAAATTAAAGAAGACATTGTGAAGTTGATTGTCTTGTTCTAGACAATGCACTTGACAATGTCTTCTCTTCCATGTCATCAATTATGAATAAAAAATATTAGAAAAAAGAAAGAAGATGAGTAGTTGTCTTAAAAGTTGCCTTAGAAGTTGGAAAAAATAATTTTTATTGTCTCCTCAATACTTTTGCATTGGAGAGAGTTTTTCTATCTCATTGTCTTTTGAGATATAATTTTGCCACACAAACAAGACATTGTCTTGTGGCTCATGCCACATAGGAGCCACCTAAGACTCACAACACTTAACAAGACAATAGGGTTGGAGATGCTCTAATGTGGAACTTTCTAGCCAATTTTGTTTCAGTCTGGTAGTTGAGTTTATGCTTCGATTATATATGCCAATTGTTGTCCGAGCCTTCTGCCATCAGACCGGGGTTCGCTATGCGCCTTTCTTCTTTTAGGCAAGCATTTTTCTTGCTCCCTGCAGGCCGGACGATAAAAGGATAGCTTCATTGTGCCTTGAGTGAGCCTTTTGCCTTTGACTACATTAGGGAGATCCATAAAAGAAATTTATGATTGGATGTCAACTTGACATCAACCCTTTGTGCTCGAGCAAATTTAGCAGCCAAGTTAGTTATGGGAAACCCAAAGGGCTAGAGGTAGGTTTGGTTTGCAGCTTAGGCTCATCAAAACAAGGAGTACCCTCCAAGTTCTCCTGAGACTAGAAAGTATTCTACATGAAGAGGCGAGATTATACGGCTTGATATATAGAATTGCATTCATGTTTGTAATAAGTTTGATGACCAAGAATTTAGTAATAATGGTGAGGAGGCATTTTGTCTGAAAATTTCAGTAAAACCGTGTCTAAAGCGTCCTTTGGGAAAAAAAAAAACCCCACCAATTTGGGGCTTTTGTATTTGGAATGAAATGCATATATAACAATATGCTCAAACACAACATTTTAAATTTAATGAAATGGCCGCAAGAAAATATAGAAACTTGTATGATACCTAAAGAATGAAGACATCATTTTGAATGTAAAACCAAATTGGGGTTACTTTAACAAGTTTTGTCAAGCCGCCTTAGGTTGACAAATGACAATGGATATGGTGTGCCTACTTTGCAGTTGGTTGTGTACGGGAGGCTAGTGTTTCACATAGTTGATTCACTCTGAATCGGCATGATCCTTTTTTAAGTGCTAGTATTTGGCATAAGGAGTCTCTACATATAAGCAGAGAAATCTGGGCAAGGTCAAAATACACATAGGGAGTAGTATGAGAATTTACCCACCTGACAATGTGGGTGGTTACGCAATTCATAGTGGCGAACCATGTCATTAATTGTGATATATAGTTTATATATTCTAAGCTTATATCACTAAAGATGTTTGTATTCAAATATACAAAATCATTAAGTTTGCAATTACATGATGCATATGAACAGAGTCTTTAAATCACTTGATATCTTGTACATAATAGTTGTAGGATGTATAGGTTACAATGGAAGTCGTGCATTGCCATTTGGATAGCCTATAGACTTCACTAGGCTAGAGCATATAATTTGAAGCTAGGTAATTCATACATGTCATCCATCACAGAGGATTAAGCTGCGCTGCACTGTGGCACCCAGGACAAAAACGCAGAAAGAGGTCATTCACATATGTATTAGATTTGTGCTTATTCATTAGCCTTTAGTGCGCACTTATCCGGCATGAAAAGCAATTACATCAATTCATGTTTGTGCCTACTGTTGAATAAAGTTCACTTTACCAGTTGTTGAAGACAATACGCAATACTTTTGCACATGGAAGCTCCATCATACAATATATACTTTGTATCTTGCTAGTGCGAAAAGCTTATAGTGTTCATCAGTGGTGTTACTTTGTGTAGAGGACAATGATCCTAACACTTGTGTCATGGATCCAGTTTCTGGAATTTTTGCTCCAATCAAGAACATTATTAGGATGTTTTGTGGCAATGACAATCCTAGAAGATTGAGATATATAGCCAGCTCGAGAGGTAGATTTTGCTTTTCTTATGTAATTCCTTGATTCTAAGCAAACCCTTGTATTAGGAAATGGTCTTTGACTTAATAGCCTGTGCTACTTGAATTCTTTATTTTGATCATCTTCATATAATTCAACCATCTATGGTGGCCTTTGCTTACCTCACTTGTGAGCTGACATTTCATTATCATCAACATCATCGTTTAATGCCAAGCCCCATCAGAATGCCCTTGACTATAGAGCATACCCTAAGTAGAAACACCATAGTGACCAAATTATTAGTTATAGGAACGACCATGCCGACGTCAGTCCTCTAAATTGAACGACCATGCCGACGTCAGTCCTCTGGAAGTACAGAAGAAGAGATGTTCTGGATCTTTTACAGTTGTGGTGGATTGATTAGTGTTTCTATTTGCTAAATGTTCAACTTTGAGTTCATGGACTTATGTAGATACCTACAATAGTATCTTTAGCTAAGCTTCTCTAGAATTTGGAATAAGCTAATGATGGCAGCTACTACAATTCTCTAAAATTAATAGATATGGTTTGATGTGCGTGAAAGTTTTGTTATTTTCATCAACAAAAATAATAAGGCTGTTTTCTCATGATTCTGCGAGCCTGGTTTTAATGCAAGGTTCATTGTGATATACATTACAAATAATGAACGGAAAATAAAGGGGATTAGGTACTACACTTAAAGAGGAACAAGGGAAACTAGGAATATCTATCCATGTTTGTAGACCCATGATTTCTAGAGGAGTGATTTTTAATAAAGGAAAGGAAGAAGTTCTACAATATCTTAAAGAGGATGCTGGTCTTAGATCATCTGCAGTAATCTACTGTGTGAACTATGGAACATGAATGATTTAAATGTATAAATATACATTAAAGATATGTGAAGCACATTAAAGGGTGTGCATGCCCATGACATCTTCAAAGAGAGACCATGGTTGCTCTCGGGGACATGCATGAATTTTAGTTCTCTGTTCTAGATTAATCCAGTTACTCGACTAATGACATTTTTATTAACCTAAGATACATAACTTGCAGAGACCAGCGTGTTAGGGTCATCGGGCATCTGCTCACATGCTGGCAGACTCAAACTCATAAATCACAGACTTCTTTACATAACAAAACTTCATATGGATTTGTTATCTTCCTCTGTGTTAAAAATTTGATGTACTCAAGAGAGTAACTTGTTTGCTTGCAGTGATATAAATTTGTTCTATTTATAGTTGGTAACAGTAGGATAATCCAATTGCTCTCCAATAAGCATATTCTGCTAAATTAGGGACCATTGACTTGCAGACGCAAGTGTGACCTGCTCCTAGCATATTTAGAAAACATTTTTCCCATTTAGCATTATTTGGTAAAAGAAGTGTGAAGTGGATGTTGCTTAGGGAAGTCCCGAAAGCTTAGGTGAGGATGGCAATTCCCCCTTTAGAGCTCAGATGGACTCACCATTAGTCAACATGATTCTATGGATCATGAGCTTATCTTTCTACATAACTTCTTTATCTTAGTATTATTGCTACTAAGCTGTCTACACTCTACAGTAAGAGATCATCTACACCATGTTACAGAATCTTGTGAACATTTAAATGGGTGCATTCTCTATCTTCTGCTGAATTGTTGAATTATTCCATCTTAGAGACCATTTTCTTTTAGTCCTTATAGTTTGACTCCAACATTTTGTATAGCTTTTGAGAATTTATGAAGTTTTCTACTTTCCTTCATGAAGCCCGTTTTCTGTGATACAAGTTATAAGTTAGCCATGAATAGACATAATTATTTAAAGTAATAGAACATAGCATTACCTATATGTAGGGCAGTATGCTTGCGGGTTCACACTTCTCATGTAGCAAGCCATCTCTGACTATTATACTAAGCTTCCTGTAGGAGTATGAGAACCCTGTTCTTTAGATAAAGGGTTTGTTATTGCCTATACATCTTAAAATTGATATCCTGGATTGCAAATTCTTAAGTCACGCATCAAGTAAATCAAGAACTTAATGTATATCTTTAAATAGTCCCATAGCCCTGAATGGTGTATATTAATATTTCGAGAATTTGTAGATTGTAAAATTGCAACTACGATAAAAAAAACTTGACCTTTTTCGCTACTATCCATTCTCGACAAACTTTGTGGAATGTGAGGACAAAAGATGTGCAATTTCAAGCAAGATAACACATTTGCTTCTTCCTTTTCTTCTTCTTCTTTCCTTTGAAATAAGATTTACAAATGTTAAGTGGTTTGCTGCATGCCTTGCGAGAAAATATCTACTCAAACAATTGCTATTACTATGTAAATACAAATTTATGTAATTTTAATCTAAAGTAAGGGTGTTATATTTTTGAAACATAGACTAGATCCATTTATGCAGTGTGCATACATACAACATTACAAGTACACTTTATTTTTTAGAAATTAGATGCCTAATTAGCAATTGCATGATAAGACAGAACTGTATATGTTGTAGACATGGTTAATGACATAAATCAGGAACTTCCCCACAAATCAGTTCCAATAGATTTATTTGTTTTGTTAGTCATGAAATCTTCTGAGCAGGGCAAAACCCTTGAACAAGAATTTGGCTATTTTGTTAAGCCTTAGTTTCAGACATATATATATATATATATATATATATATATATATATATATATATATATATATATAAACTCTCTATTGATTTAAATGTGTGACTTTGCAGGGAGGAGGAAGAAATAAATAACTATTCAGTCGACACAAACAGTTATGTAACACCTTTAAGAGGAACATATTTAATTTTCCTGATTTGAGTTAGCTTGATCGTCTTGTGGACAATATCTTGGTGTGTTGGTAGAGTAAACATTTTTGTTAATTATTCGATATTTTAAGCTAGGACTATAAAATAATAGGACTTATTTTAAATTGCTTATTAGCATTAATTAATTATGCTTAATTTTTCGTTACACCCTATTCAATCCTCCCCCCCCCCCCCCCCCCCCCCCCCAAAAAAAAAAAAAAAAAAAAAAAAAAAAAAAAACCCCGAAGGTGCTTTAGCATTGTGTTCTTTTACGTTGGATATTGTGATCGTCTTCACGTGTGCATTTTATTTTTAGTTCTCAATGTTTCTTCCGGTTTAGGAACAATATTTATTCTGCTAGTTTCGTGCATATTCCCATCAGAGTGGTATCAAAGCTATCGGTTGTACGTGTTATGAGTTAGACAGTCAAGCCGGGTAGAAGAGATGGAGTGAAACATGTGCGCATACTTAACCACGAATGTACCAATTATCGTTATTGGTGAAGCAAGATGAAAGATCTCTTGTTCATCAACAATTTGCATCTACCAATATTTGCGTTAGAGAAGGCAAGTTTCAAATTTGATGACTGTGCATTTGAGCATATATAGGTATGTGGGTATATTAAGCTTGTATATGAGAACATGTACAACCACATCGCAAACATCAAACACACTAAGACATTGTGAGATAAGGTTCAGTTTCTGTATGCCAAGGAGACCAGAGTCAATAAGTTGTTTATGATCCGACAGATCATGGGTCTAAGGTGCAAAGACTGTACATCTATTATGATCACTTAAGTGAGTTCCAGAGCGTGGTGGATCAATTGTAGGCTATGGAAGTCAAATTCAACGACAAAGTGCATGGAATTTGGTTGATGAGTGTTTATGACCACTTCTCCCAAAGGCGTCGTGAATCGGAGTTTACCATGAGTAGAGTGTTGAATGGGAGATGCAAAGAAATAGTTGGGCACATCATCTTGATCACATTCTGAAGCGTTGGTCTCAGAGAGTTGGGGGATGATCTAAAGTAGAGGTCTATGCGACATGGGAAAGAGCAGAGAAAAGTCTAAGGGTGGGTATAAGGACTCCGATTGTTACATTTGTGACAAGAAGGGCCATATTAAAAGAAATTATTTTGCATGGAAAAAGAAGAAATGTGACAACGGGAAGCAGAACGAGAATACTAAACAACATTATTATATGGATGTGATATTATTATTGTGGGTGATGAGGTTACTTTGAACCTCGCCTGCGATAACACTAGTTGGTTGGTGGACTCAAGGCACATCTCTCACAACATAACATTAGTTGCTACACAGCAAGCGGCTGTGGAGTGTTGAAGATGGACAACGAGAGTATAGAAAAAACTATTGGACAGGTGCATTTGAAGACAAATACATGAGCTATTCTAGTGCTCAAAGATGTCCGTCATGTCCTAGAAATCCGTTTCAACTTCGTGTCGGTTGAAAAGTTGGATAATGAGGGATTCTTCTATCTTTTCGTGAACGGCCAGTGGTAGCTTTCTAGGGATTCGATGCTTATTGCCAAAGGAAGCAAGAGATTCGATCTCTATTCTATGGAAGGTAGTGCACAAGGGGCTTCGGAGGTGAACGCAGTCAGTGACGCGTCTATCGAGTTGTGGCACATGCGGCTCAACCATATCAACAAGAAAGAGATGAGCTACTTAAAAAATCCAAAGATGATTTCATGCTTGAACCTTGCAAAATTGGAGATATACATACATTACATGGCTGTAAAGCAGAACATGGTGTCATTTCAAAGTCATCCATCTTCGAGGAAGTTGGCATTGTTCGAGTTGAATAATTCGAATGTTTATGGTCCATTGAAGGTAAAAAAAAATTATTGGTGGTGTTTCTTATTTTGTAACCTTTATTGATGATTGTCTCATGAAGGTTTGGGTTTATGCCATAAATACCAAGGATTAGGTACTAGCCACCTTCAACGAGTGACGCCTTCGTTGAAAGCGAAATGAGCTTAAAAGTAAAGTGTGTTTGGTCTGATAACGGAGGCGAATACGTAAGTCTCTTCAGGGCTTATTGCAAAAAGCATGAGATACGATACCATAAACTCTGCCAAAGATGCCTCCGCTCAATGGCGTAGTAGAGTGGATGAACATGATGCTAATGGAGAGAGTGCGGTACTTGTTAGCAGAAGCAAAGATGTCAGACAGTTAATGAAGTGAGGCCTTATATACTGCATCTTATGTTATCAATATATCTCTTAGTGCTCCTTTCGATAATGACGTGCCTATAAAGAATAGTACGACAAAGAGCCGCCGTACAGTCACCTACGTATGTTTGGATGTAAGGCCTTCGTACTGAAGGACGATAGGTCCAAACTTAAGTTGAATACGAGACAGTGCGTCTTTGTCAGGTATGGCCAAGATGAATTCGGATACAGACTCTATCACTACTAAAATAACCCAGATTAGCGACGTCAGGAGACGTCGCTAAATACAGAAAATACGTCGCTAAAAATGATTTGCGACGTATTTAGCGACGAAAAACTTACGTCGCTTATAGGCAAGTCGCAGATGATACTTTCGTCGTCGAACGTCGCTATTTGCGACGCGGCGTCCATTGTCGCTAGACGTCGCCAAATGAGCGACAGAGAGCGACGTATCAGTACGTCGCCAACATTGCGACGTAAAGCGACCACTAGCGACGCTTCAAAAGTTTATAAATGATGACGAGGCATGGCATCCACGTGGCCACGTGGGCAACGTAGCGACGTATATTAGCGACGTCGAGCGACGTAACGTCGCTAGTTAGCGACGTATAGCGACGTCTATTTGCCGTCGCAGTACGTCGCAGAACGTCGCTAATGTGAAAAAAAAAATTTTAAAAAATATAATTGATATTTTTGTTATGCTGTGTTTCTGTGTTTACAGTGTGTGTGAAGTGCAGTGTTCGAACCATCGACAGTTTCGCTTATTGTTCTATGTTTTATCTTGGATAGAAAGAGCAACAGTTCAGGGTGCACTTCTCAGAGCTTCCTCTTCACGTCCTTCACCTTCTCAGGAACCTTTACGACGTCCGAGAAAGTGGAGGACGTGAAAATGAAGCTCTCAGAAGTGCACCCTGAACTGTTGTTATTTCTATCCAAGATAAAACATACAACAGTAATCGAAACTGTCGATGGTTCCGAACACTGCATTTCACATTCACTGTAAACACAGACACACATCATAACAAAAATACACAATATATTTTTTTAAAATTTCGGCAGCACCTCCTTTGTATATCAGATCATCGCTTATAACCCAGCGTAGGTATATTTGTCATCCCGTCGCAGATATCACAAAGTAAATATCACAATAAAAATAGGAGGCAGTGCAAAGTAAATATCACAGACACACATCCTCACAAACATCCAATAGAGTCAAATAAAAATGAAAGATGATAAAAAGTCTCCCACCAAGTGTATAAACAACAGTGTATGAATAAACAATTTGTCCATAGGGCCAATACATACAAGTCATAAAAAAACCAATAAAATCACTGCGGACCCCTGCCGCGCAACTGGGATAGAATGTAGTCATACTGCTCCTGGGTGAGCCGTACCGTAGGGGCAGTAGGAGGCAGTACAATGTCTGGAGTCGGCGCCGGAGGCAGTGCAGTATCTGGAGTCGGCGCCGTCGATGGACCGGGAGGACGTACCTGCTCCAGCTCTCGCAGTCGCTCACCATGCGCAGCAAGGGTACTCACCTTCTCAGTATACTGAGCGAGTGAGGCAGATATGTTCCTCTGCGATCCCTCCAGCTCGACCTGTCTACGCTCTGTGCGCTGCGTAGACTCGGTGAGCGTCTGCAAGTTGGCAGCTGCAGCCTGATGCAGACTCATCAGCTCCTGTATACTGCGCTCGACCGCATCAAATCGTCCGGTGACGATCGGAGGGTCGGATCGTCGCTCGACCGCATCAGAAATCTGCTGCTGCAACTCGCGACGCAGCTCCTCGATCTGACGACGAACATCCTCAGCTCGTGACGACGCCTGCGTAGCCGGAGACTGCGTACTGACAGAGGGGGCCCGGGATGACTCCGAAGCCAAATACGCGCCGTAGGATCCCGTACCGTAGTCCGTACCCTTCTGAAGACCGCCAACGACGGTCATCCAGAGCTCGTCCGGCGATGGCTCTGCAGGCGGCTGGGAGGAAGTACCAGCCCCTCCCTCTGCTTGCGCACTAGCAGCAGCAGCAGCATCAGCCGCCTCCTTCTGTAGCCGAACAAACTCGGCCTAGAACATGTTTGCTAACGTGTAAGTGTTTACTAAAGTCTATATTGATATCTATTTTCCTGTTTTCTAAATTATAGTCAGTTAATATAAAGAATAGAACGTACATATGCCTGCGTCGCCCTCTCGTCAATGAAGTCCCCAGCCCTCCGATGGGTGACCAGGAAGACGGTCACCATGTTCGGGTCCTCACCCTTCTTTACCTGTTAAAATATATTATCTATTATTAGTATTAAATATTATATCGAACTATATATAAATTAATGTCCGTCATAGGAAACGTACCAGACGACGAAATGCTCCGTCATCGGAATGGAGCCACCACACCACTTACCGGCGCTCGACCGCGCCACCTTGGCCTTCTCAGACCGCTCCTGGTACTTGGGCTCGCTGAATCTAGCCTTCATCGCAGTCCACTGCTCTGGCGTAATCCAACCCTGGATCGGCTGTCCGGAGCGATCACGACGCTTCTGGTCGTCGATCGCATCACGGATGAGCTTGGCTATGACGACAGAAAATTGGCCCTCGATCCTCGCCGTCCGGTGTGGTGGATAGAAATAGGTCCTCTACAAGAAGTAAAATACAAAAGTTGTATAATATACACAAATGATTATTAAAATTTAAAAATAAACAATTTTTTTACCTTGAAGTGGGCGAACCAAAAGGCCTTCCTATCTGCGGGAGTATCTGAGTAGTTGAGCCAAGGCCTACCATAGTTCTGCCTCACAAATGTCCCCAGCTGTCTCTGTACTGCAGAAGGCCGATATCTATACAATAATAATTTTCATGAATATATGTACATATAATCATTTGAGAAATATATAATAATTAATTAACTTACTTCATAGGTCCGTCCGTCCAAATCTCCATACGCGTCTCGTCCGGGGGAGCGCATGGAGGGTCGCTCTCACCTCCTGCCTGGGCAGGATCAGTCTGATCGCCGTCCTCCATATGATCGGCGTGGGCTCCCTCCATAGAGCCGTCGACAGTAGGAATGCTGGACGGGGGATCAGGGATGCTGGACGCGGGATCAGGAAGGCTGGACGACGAGGGAGGAGTCGCCAACCTGCTAGAACTGCCCTGTCCCGGTAATGGACCGGGAACAGAACGGTACACTGGCGTACTCGGAGATGAGGATGAGGGTACGGAACTGCCCTCTCCATCCCCAGCCCGAGGCTGACGGGGCTGCCTAATATATAATCCTCCGCGTCGTCCAGATGGTCTAGTCATACCTGACAATAAAACATATGACAATAAAACAAAAAAACATATTTATATGATAGATATCACAGATTTTTGAAAAATATCATAGTCAAAAAGTGTCACTGAAGTGTCAATAAAAGTGTCAATAAAGTGTCACTGAAGTGTCACAGATTTATATGATAGAAGTGTCACTAAAGTGTCAAATATGATGATAAAACAAACGTACAGATTTAATCCTCTTCTGAAAATTCATCTAGTTCGTTTAGCTCATCTACTTCTTCTTCTTCTTCTTCCTCCTCTACATCTTCACTTTCATCTGCATCTTCCTCTTCAGATAATTCTACTTCTTCTACACAATTAGATGTGTAATAGGGAACTTCCGTCGTGTCCACTTCTATAATATTTGTTACAAGAGGTAGTTCATCCTGTTGATAAGCTATATCGTCAACCTCAAAGGTATTTCTAGCTTTGGTCTTGCATACTGCCCACCAGTCCGACCTTGTTGTTCCCCGTTTAGGATAACTTGTGAAGTACACGAGCTGAGCCTGACTTGATAGGACAAATGGTTCATAGGCTTGATATCGACGCCGATAGTTTATATCAACAAGACCGTGCTTGTCTACTTTCCAACCTTGACCTTCAATCGGATCGAACCAATCACACCTGAATAACACAATCTTAGCAGGCTCTATTCCATAACTATATGTCAGCTCCACGATCTCCCGTAACACGCCATTGAAATCGTTGCCCGCATCAATATCTTTGTAGTTCGAAGATCTGATACACAAACAGCTGTTTTTGGTGGAATCGAGATCCACAAAGTTGTCTCTGATCGGGCAAGTTGTTGACTTGAACCTAAACCCATTAACACAGTAGCTTGGCCATATTTTTTGCAGCATAAATTGGTCCCTTGGCTAGCGTTCTAATAGACTCATTCTCAAGTCTTGCGTATGGACGATCGACCTAAATACCACGAAAGAAGCAATTAAGCTCATTCTCAATCAAGTGCATATACAAAAAGGTAATTACAGAGTTCTCAAGTCTTACATATGCACTCAACCATGATGGAAAATAACGCCTCATTTCTTGTTCTAGTTCTTCTTCTGTTATGTGTGGCCTACCCGACCTCACATCATCATTAAATATGCTGAAAACAACATCGTTCAATTAATGTAATAGTATAATAATTAACACTATTAAAATAATATAGACGTATTAATTACTTACCCCTCCAGTTTCTCTACTTCCTCCTCGTCGCAGTTGAGTAATACATACACCTGAGCAGCCCTTAGCTCATCATCGTTCAGATATCTCTTTTTCATCTTACCCGATGGCTTTCCTGGAGCATTGAATACCTTCAGTATTGTATCATTACTTTCATGATCTCCCTCGTCGTTTCTGGAAGCTCTCGTTCTATTAGTTGCAACATGAGGCTTGAAATATATCGAACAAAAGTTTGTAATCTCCTCGAGAACATAGGCTTCACAAATAGAACCCTCGACCTGTGCCTTATTTTCACCTTTCTTTTTAGGTGATTCAAATGTCGCTCGAACGGGTACATCCATCGATATTCGACGGGTCCACCAACACGTGCCTCATGGGATAGATGAATCGGCAAATGCTCCATAGAGTCGAAGAATCCAGGAGGAAACACCCTCTCTAGCTTGCATAGTGTTACCGCAATGTCCTTCTCTTGCTTTTCTAGATGATCAACGAGCAATTTCTTAGAACAAAGATCCCTGAAGAATATGCTAAGCTCCGTCAATGGATCCCAAACTGCCTGCGGTAAGAATTCCCGAAATGCAATCGGAATTAACCTCTCCATGAATACGTGACAATCGTGGCTCTTCATACCCGTCAATTTATTTTCCTTCGGATCGACACATCTTCTCAGATTTGACACATATCCGTTTGGAAATTTTAGGCCCTGGATCCACCGACAAAGTCTCACTTTATCCTCCTTGTCCAGCGAGAAAATTGACTTCGGCAGGAACTGTTTTCCATTCTGCTGTATCAAATGCAACGCAGGGCGTTTGCATATTTCTTCTAAGTCCAACCTGGCCTTGGGATTGTCTTTCGTTTTTTCCTTTACGTCCATCACAGTATTAATTATGTTATCAAACACATTCTTCTCAATATGCATGACATCAAGATTATGTCTGATCAGATTGGTACTCCAGTATGGCAGATCCCAGAATATGCTCCTCTTTGTCCAGTTATGAACTCTACCAAATCCATCGCACTTGTACCCAGTTGTAGGATCTTCTATAGCACTTGGTAAATCTTTAACCTCCTCCCGTATCGTGGCTCCGTACCACCTTGGCGGTGGATCACCCTTCTCTACAACGCCGGCACGGAAAGCATTCCTGTTCCTTCTGAACGGATGATCTTTTGGCAGAAATTACCGATGACAATCAAAGAAGCACGGTTTTTCGTCGTGTTTCAAGCGGAAAGCCTTACTACGGTCCATGCAATACGGACATGAGAGACGGCCATGAGTGCTCCATCCAGATAACATTCCATAGGTCGGAAAGTCGTTGATGGTCCACATAAGGGTTGCCTTCATCTGAAAATTCTGCTTCCTGGAAACATCGTACGTGTTAGCGCCTACTTCCCATAACTGATTCAACTCATCTATCAAAGGCTGTAAGTACACGTTAATGTTCCTCTTGGGATTGTTCGGACCAGGAATTATAACGGTTAGAAACATGTACTGAGTCTTCATGCACATCCAAGGCGGTAGGTTATACGGAGTGACAATCACAGGCCAGCACGAATACTGGGATCCCGAAAGACCAAAAGGAGTAAAACCGTCAGAAGATAGTCCCAACCTGACATTTCGCGGATCTGAAGCAAAATCTGGATACACTCGATCAAAGTGCTTCCACGCTTCTCCATCGGATGGGTGATCCAACACTCCTTCAATCTGTTCTCGCATGTGCCAACTCATATTTTCGGCCGTCTCTTTCACCATAAATAATCTTTGCAACCGCGGTGTTAAAGGCAAGTAGTGCATTGAATCGGTCGGTCTTCTTGCACCGGTAGACCTTCCTGTACTAGTTGTCTTATAGCGATCAGCACCACAAAATCTGCACACATCTGCGTCCTTGTCGTCTTTGTAGTACAGCATGCACCCATTGCGACAGGAATCGATTTTCTCGTATCCCATCCAGAGCGATCTCATCATCCTCTTAGACCGGTAGAAGTCTTTAGGCAACTTAGCACCCGCCGGCAAGATCTCTATAATCAACTCCAACACTCGGTTGTAGCATTCTTGCGACATGTTAAAATCTGACTTAATGCTCAACAGTCTTGTAACCACCTCCAACGGTGAATGATTCTCACAACCAGGATACAATGGAGTCCTTACATTCTCCAACAACTCCATGAACTGTGCAGCATCGGCGTTCGGTGCCTCCTCAGGTGCATCATGAACGAAACTAGGCCCCGCAGCGTCGAAAACCATGTTCACGCACCCGTCGTCGTATGCATGATTATCTGAAACAAAATTAGGTCCCGCATACATATACGGCTCAACATAAGGCTCCGGCTCTGATGCTAAAGACACAAGTTCTCCGTGTGCAGTCCACTGATAGTAATTAAGCGTAAAACCCATCGAGTACAAATGATATGTCACTTCCACTTCTGGATAATATTTCACGTTATGACATTTCATACACGGACACTTAATTTTGGTGCCGTCCATGTACTGAGGGAACGCCTTAGCAAACTGCAGGAACTGCTCTACTCCCGCTATGTATTCATCCCGCACACCACACATATCATCAGGACGACGATTGTACATCCATGAACGATTCCGCAAGTAATAATTCATATCCATTTGGAAATAATTCTGCAAAGATGGACACACATTATCCAACAGGCACAAATTCGTATATTATGTCTTATTATGGGACACACATTAGTAGCGGACAGTTACTAATAACAATGATATGCAATCTAGGTCAAACTAGGTTGTACTAAGTCAAACAAGGTCAAGCTAAGTCAAACAAAGTCAAACAAGGTCAAACTAGGTCAAACTAGGTTGTACTAAGTCAAACAAGGTCAAGCTAAGTCAAACAAAGTCAAACTAGGTCAAACTAGGTCAAATAGTCAACCTTGGTCAAACAAGGTCAAATCTAAGTCAAATATCCTATTTCTAGTCATGACCTACCAAGGTACCCTTTACCTTATCGCTATTGGTATCCCAATACTAGCTAGCACACACCATTCAAGGCTATACAAGCCTAACCTATAATTCAAGTACCAATAATGACCAGAGTCAACTCAAGCTATCTCATACACACAAGTAATATCTGGGTGTCATTTGTTTAGTCTTAAAAAAATACAATCAACTAAAACTAGTACCAAGTAATGAGCAATAGTGAGTTACCAAAGCAAACTGAAACTAAAACTAGTATATGGGTGTCATTTAAACAACTAAAACTAGTATCTGGGTGTCATTTAACAAACATGAAGACAACAAAGTCAAACAAGGTCAAGCTAAGTCAAACAAAGTCAAACAAGGTCAAACTAGGTCAAGGTTGACCTATAGTTGACTTTGTCAACTCTTAGTCCAATCTAGGTCAGATGTTTACTCTACTTTGACTTTCAGTAAAAATAGTCAACCTTGGGGGTGACTACTATTTCATATAATTTTAAAGTATCGGCCGATACCGATCCGATACGGCCGATACCAATACGGTTTGGCATGTTCCGATCCGATACCGACCGATACCAAATATTGACCGATACCGACATTGGGGGTCTTTGTTCCGATCATATCAAGTACCAATAATGACCAAAGTCAACTCAAGCTATCTCATACACACAAGTAATATCTATATAGATATATACATATAATATATATATATATAGGCATGTATATACTATATGCCTATATTACAAGACAAGGCAACTTTCATGCATTCATATATTTAGACACTCTAACATAGGCTATATGCCTATATCACATATGAGTTACATGATATAGTTATGTATATATGTATACAATACCATCTATCAAACATATATATATAGAGAGAGAGAAGTAGAGATTGGGTGGTGTGTGTACATGCACATGTGAATGGGGGGTGAGTGTGTTGACTGTTACATGTGACAGTCACATATACGTGTATATAAGGGAGGCTAACATGCTTGTATTAGGCTATATGCGTGTGTGTACCTAGGCAAGAGTGAGTGAGTGATATGAACTATAGGTCAGTCCAATCTGGATAGTAAGGGGATTTACTGTGTTCAGTCAAATAGGAAAGGAAAAGAAAGGAAATTAGTTCATTTCACACAACATTACATACTCCTATAACATATTTCAGACCCATTCACCTCAAACCCAAATCGAGAACCAAAACTCTAACCAAATCACCCCAAACTTGAAACTCAGTCAGCACACATATAGATACACTACACTAGGGTTTTAAACATCTAAATTAAAGCATTAAACTAGGTTAAAATGGTTGTCAAAACTGGGTTTTCAAAATTAGAAAATACAATAAATTAACAAGGTATCAGTCAACATAGGGTATTTAGAAATTGATATATAAAAACATGTTAAAATAGAAAATAAATGGTTGGTAAAGGATCTAGGCTATGTGTACGTGTCCAACATAGTGTCTCGTGTCCACCACAACATGACACAGTGTGTCCAGTGTGTGTGTGTGTGTGTGTCCATCTGTGTGTGTGTCCGTGTGATCCGTGTGTGTGTATGTGTCTCTGTGTGTGTGTGCGTGTGTGTCCGCGTGTGTGTGTGTGTGTGTGTGTGTGTGTGTGTGTGTGTCTGTGTGTGTGCGTGTGTGTCCGTGTGTGTGTGTGTGTCCGTGGGAGAGGAGGAGGAGGAGGAGGAGGAGGAGGAGGAGTTAGGTTAGGGTTTACCTGAGCTCGAGGAGGAGGAGCTCGACGGGGGGGGGGGGGGGGGGTACGGGTCGCCGGAGAGGGAGGGAGTCGCCGGGGGGGGGGGGGGGGGGGGGAAGGGTCGCCGAAGGAATCGCCGGAGGGGGGGAAGGAGTAGTGGGAAAAATTGGAAATTTCGAGTGAGTGGGAAAAACGAAACGCTGTGCCCTAAGTAAAAATATTAGCGACGTCACATGAGGACGTCGCTAAACGTCGTAAACTGGCGACATATTTTAATAATCCAGCGACGTAACGTCGCTATTCAGCGACGTAACGTCGCTATTCAGCGACGTAATTTTATACCTGTCGCTGAACGTCGATATTCAGCGACGTTTTGCGATGTTTATATAAAGGAGTCGCTGACTTCCATATATAGCGACGTAATTTTACGCCGTCGCTAAATTACGTCGCTAATAGATCATATTTTAGTAGTGTATGACCGAGTGGGAAAGAAGCTCTACAAAAGTCGAGAAGTGGTATTCGTCGAGGATCATGTAGTGGCCGACATTCAGGAATCCAAGATGTCTTCTGAGGCTGAGCGTTTGCCTGACTTTTAGTCACTTGAGTTCGAGCATGTTCCAGGAATCATTGAGGATGTTCTAGATCATGGGGAGCTAGTACATGGAGTTGCTCCCAATCTTGATCATCAGTCTGCCAAGATGATCAGGGTAACCTTTAGGAGGATGAGCATGTGGAGGAGGCATTTCTCGAGGGATATGAGGTTGTCGATGAACAATCGACACTATAGGCTCTATTGGAGGTACTAGAGAGTGTCGACCATTTGTGAGATACTCAACGGTTGAGTATGTGTTGCTGAATAACGAGGGAGAGCCGAAAAGTTTTGCATAGGTGGTAGACGACGATAATAGGAAGGAGTGGAGGCAAGCCATGCATGAGGAATGAGTTCTTTGTATGACAATCACACTTACAACCTGGTCTAGTTGTCGAAGGGCAAGAGTGCCTTGAAGAATCGATGATTTTTTTTAGGAAGTGTGGAGAAGATAATATTCCCCCATGATACAAGGCGAGACTGGTAGTCAAGGGCTACAATCAGCGAAAATGTGTGGACTTCGATGAGATTCTCCCGTCGATCGTGAAGTTGTCATCCATTTGTTTGGTGCTAGGTTTGGCATCATTTTTTGATTTGGAGGTCGAATAAATGGATGTGAAGACGACTTTCCTTCATGATGATTTGGAAATGTTACATATGGAGAAGCGTGAGGGTTTCGGAGAGAAGGGCAAATCACACTTGTTATGTCGTTTAAAGAAGAGTCTTTATGGGTTGAAGTAGGTTCCAAAACAATGGTACATGAATTTTGAGTCGTTCATGGGAGCTGGTTATGCTAGGACGATGTCAGATCATTGTGTATTTGTGAAGTATTTTATCGAGAATTATTTCATCATTTTTCTTCTCTATATGGATGATATGCTACTAGTGTGACGAAATGTCACTAAAATAGTATAGTTGAAGAGCCAACTAGGCACAATCTTTTGTATGAAGGATTTGGGAGCAACAAGAACGATTCTTGGGATGCAGATTACCCGAGAGTGTGTGTCCAAGATGTTATGGTGGTTGTGGGAGAAGTACATTAGGATGGTAGTTTAACTGTTTTTGTATGAAATAGTAAAAGAAATTGAGCACCCCACTTGTAGCTCATTTTAGGCTTAGCACTAAGCAATGTACATCAACCTAGGAGGAGAAAGAGGACATGAAGAAGGTGTCTTATGCTTTAGCAACGTGGAGCCTCATGTATGCTATGGTGTGTATGAGAATGCATATACGGTCGGCTCGGTTAGCATGTATCTTTCAAATTCATGGATGATACAGTGGAATGCGGTCAAATGGGTTCTACGATATTTTCATGACACTTCTGGTTAGAGTTTTTCATTTGGGGGTGATGAGCCAAAATTGGTTTGGTATTACTGACTTTGATACGTTGGGGATGTAGGCACCAGGAGATCTACCTCGGGTTACTAATAATGTTTGCAGGAGGGGTAGTGTCATGGCAGTGTCGTCTTGTCTACGACGGAAACGAAATTTATTACGACGATGGTGGCTTGCAAGAATCTATTGTGGACGAAGAAATTTTTGTAGGACTTGGAGTTGAAACATGATTAATACACATTACTTCATGACGGTCAAAGTGTAAGCACCTTGGAAAGAATCATACTTTTCATAGTTAGTCCAAACACATAGCAACTTGGTATCATTGGATACGAGATGTGGTAGTGGCAAAGGATGTTGAGTTTGTGAAGGTATATACAGATGATAATTGAGCGAATATGCTCACAAAGGTTTTACTAAAGGAGAAGTTCAAGTTTTGCAGAAAGATCGTCGGAATGACGAGCTTCTTCACCTATTCGGGAAGGAGAAGAATTGTTGTTTTAGGTATAATTCACATCCCATGTGGAGAATACGTGGGAGTGCGACGAGCATCATATTCGTCTCTGAGAAGCTCGAGGACTTTTGATGGCGACAAAGAGGAGCTCATTTGGAGTTGTTTCAATGCGTTCCGAAGCCTTATCAGAGGCAACAGTATGTCGGTGGTATGCCAGTGGTATGTTTAGAAACGTCAGAACGTCTAGCAGGTTTTGTGGTACAAAATTGTGTTCCTACAATATACCATCGATTTACCTGTGGCATGCCGACGGTATACCGTCGGGCCTGAGTTGAACGATCTTGGGGTTTTAATTTGATTCATTCAATTTAGATGGTCATGATTATCTCGGATTATAGTAACTTAAACATGGATTTATTCCAACAACCAATTAGAAGGAGAACTTTTCGTGAGCTTTGCAACTTTCAAATTAAGAAGGAGAACGATTCGGGGAGAGTTTTTGGTTTGATTCGAAAGGGGTTTGTACGAAGGGATCCACGTTGGCTCTAATTCCTGTTCTTCGTTTCGATGAATCTATTTCTCAAATGAAGAAGGAGAACGATTCGGGGAGAGTTTTTGGTTTGATTCGAAAGGGGTTTGTACGAAGGGATCCACGTTTGCTCTCATTCGTGTTCTTCATTTCGGTGAATCTATTTCTCATCTTGTAATCGTTTCTATTATTTGAGTAGTGTTGGTGATCCATTTTGGATCGGTGGAAGAAGCTTGGAGAGGAGTGAGTGTACTTTTCTAATTCAAAATTGAAGACTTTTCTAGGTTGGAATGCGATTGTTCCGTGATCTTTTCCTCAAGATTGTCTACAAAAAGTAATTGTTTTTTTCGTTGGATATTATGATGGTTTGCAGGCATGTGCTTTATTTTCAGGTCTCGACGTTTTTTTCAGTTTGGAAATGGTATTTGTTATGCTGGTTCCGTATCCTTTTCCATCAATAGGATATAGGTATGATTATAACATCTATTTGAATTCTAAAACAAGGGATTTGGTTTGCTAGTCTTACAGAAGATGTAGTTGTTAGCTGAATGGAATAGAAATGGGTGCGGTTATACGCACTCCATGACTTTCTAAGCAAACCCCATATAACTTAAGTTGAAAATTAGATTAGTGTTAAACGACTCATATACCCATATGACCTTCCTATCACACCCCACCATCCTCCTTCTTCTTCATTCTTTCATTTTCACATTCTTCTCCAACCCAACCCTAAAATCCTAGAAAAACCCTACTTTGAAATTGTGAAGAAGGCATCATGGAGGAAGGAAGTCCATTTCAAAGATATAATCCTTCTTTCTCGGTTTGAAGCACTGTATGTGAATCGTTGAACCAAAAAAAAAAAAAAAAAATTTGCGATAAGCACGATCAAAATAGGTCGAACGGAACACTGTCTGCTCGACCTGTGTCGGCCGAACATTATATGTTCTGTTCGACTGGTTGAACTGAACAAAAGATGTTCGATCGAGGAGAGAGTTAGGAAATAAAAAGGAACTAGTACGTTCATTGTGTTTTTGAAATATCCCAAGATATTACATAGTCAAGGGTAAAGTGCAAAAATTCCTCGTTAGATTCTCGCTTTTTGCACTAAAAGATCCCAAGCTCTTAAAATTCATTAAAGTATGAAATATGCTCATTTTGTCCCCTTTCCGTTAACTGGTGTTAAGTGAGATATGTAATGACCATTTTACCCCTCCCTCTCCTTCCCCCCCCCCCCCCCTCTCCGGTGGTGCGGGGAGGGGGCGGGGAGGAGGGAGGCTGGCTCGCGGGGAGGGGGGTGGGGGCTGGCCGGCGGGGATGAGGAGGGGGCGGGGGAGGAGGAGACGCATGGAGGAGGAGGAGGGGGCGGGGAGGAGGGGGGTTGGCCTGTGGGGAGGTGAAGGGACTGGCCGGCGAGGAGGAGGAGGCCGGCGGGGAGGAGGAGGGGGCTCGCCGGCGGGGAGGAGGAGGGGGGGCGGGGAGGAGGGGGGCTGGCCGGAGGGAGGAGGAGGGGCTGGCCGGAGGGAGGAGGGAGGAGGGAGGAGGGGAGAGGTTAGGGAAGGGGGGGGGGGGGGGGGGGGCTGGTAGGGAAGGGGAGAGGGTTGTTTAGGTTTTTTTTTTTTTAATGGCATTAACGACCATTTCTAACGGTCAACAGACGGTAGGGGACTTTTCGAGCAGGTCATAGATTGCGGGGGTCTTTATCTGCTAAATTTGACTAAAAGGTCCTTCTACGCAAAATGTGCAAATTTAACAAGGATTTTTTTTGCAATTTACCCTATAGTCAATCATCTCTTAGAAGGCAATTCGTTTAATATACCTGTGTTCGAGCCATGGTGAGAGTGTATTTCTTCGGAAGGGCTAATTTGTCCGCCGGAGGAGAACGCCCCTCCAATTGGGGGTGGGGGGGGGGGGGGGGGTAGGGGGGCGACACGTGGCTGCGGATCAGGAATGTGGTAAGAGACCACGATTCATGTAGCACGACCCTTATTTCTTCTATTTAATAAATAGTGGGAGGGAGGGAATAAATGTCGGAGTGAGCGAATAAATTGTGGGACTTGAGAGTGGGGGTATTAGTTTTGATTGTTTACGCCGGACAATCAAAATTATATATTAATATATGCACTGCGATCAATATACCATATTAATAATGGCCAATATATCATATTAATAATGGCCTCTGGACCTCCATTGCTGGTTAAGTTCTAAATCCAGGCCCAAAATTAGTATCTTGAGAAAAATATCTAACAAAAGGAAAGGTCTATGTTCTAAAATGCATTTTGTTTCGTTTAGGAAACTTAAGCCAAGGTTCAATATTTAGTATTCTCAAACTTGAATGTTAGTGTACCTAAAGATTATATAAATCTGTATTTGACTACTTCACAAAAACAGTCTTCTATGAAAAAGAATTGTATTTGTTTTCGTTGGTCTTTATAAAATGGTAGCCATTCCTTGATCCTCTCTAATTTGTTGGACGTTGTTGAGGCTTTGAAAAGGAAATAATGTAATATATACTTTACCACATACCAGTATTAGAAGCTTGGTATATGCGGAACTCGGGTGACTCTTGTGATTACCGAGAAGAGGCATAAGATTCTGGCTGGGTGGCAGAAAATCAGTGGATCCAACCACGGAATTGTATTATTTCTTCTATTTATAAAAATGGTGGGAGTTGGAGACAGTGGGCCCGAAAGGCATGTAATATTGCGTGCACAAAGTCATGTGCGTATCGACGGACATCTCAAAGAGAAAAAAAAAAAGTTGCCTTTCAAGTATTATTAATTTATTATGATCAGGCTTGGAGTCAGCTCTGCTTGGTATTAGAGCAACTCAAATTCATTTTGACTACGGTTATTCAAATAAAGGTTTCATTGTGTGGATTCAATTTGCAATTCATAAATTAAACCTTTCGCATAGTAGAGCAACTCAAATTCATTTTGACTAGGTTATTCAAATAAAGGTATCATTGTGTGGATTCAATTTGCAATTCATAAATTAAACCTTTCACATATGAGACCTTTTCGTGTCATAAACGAGGAATCAGGACGCATACGTTGCACTGTGCAATTATAAGTGAGAGAAGAATAAGACCACTGGAAAAAAAGAGAGGGTGAAACAAATATAGTCCATGTTCATATTCTTTTAGTTGTAACATTAATCATGTTATTATTTAATTTGATTATAGATCACAATCCATTAAATAATACTCTCTTATCAATTTTGATTAATTTTAAATTAAATTTTAACAATAAGTTATATTATATTCAAGTTATAAAATAAATTTTGTATTAGATACAATCTTTTGTTTAATAAATTTTAACTAAGAATTCTTGTGTACGAGAGAACAAATTTGAATGCTACTATCTCATAAATATCTAATTTATGTTCTAGTCTAATATAGGTAACAATTTAGATTTTAAATAAAAAAAATTTAATCTCATTCAACTAGTTAATATTAACTACGACGATCCTTCTTTCATCATAAATGAGCAAATGATATTTTTATTTTGAAGTAATTTCATTCTTAAGTAAGAAATAGATATACAATTGCTAAAAGTGAAATCATGCACCTAAATAACCAATATAATCAATGAATCCGAGTTTCAATACCTAATGACAATCCCACTTGTTGTGGGCAAGTGCAAAAAATAGATTGATAGGTTCTTCATTCAATTCCTTTAGCAGCAACTAACTAAGGCCTCTTAGCTACTTGAATGACATGTCACGCAACTAAATAGATCCATATATCCTTATGAAATAATCAAAAGAGAGTATCAAATTTTGTTTTTCAAAGAAATTGTGAAACAACTTATATATATATATATATATATATATATATATATATATATATATATATATATATATATATTAAAGGAAAAAAAAAAAATCTAAGTCATCACATTCACAATTAAGTCGTCACTTATAGGTTATACACCTCCACACGGAGGGAACAGATACACAAAATTTAAAGAGAAAATAGTCAACCATAAATTTAAATGTTCAGTGTTTCGTTTTTTTTTTCCTTCTTAGTATTCGTGCAACTTTCAACATGATATATATATATATATATATATATATATATATATATATATATATATATATATATATATATATATATATATATATATATATATATATATATATATATATAGACGAATATTCAAAGGAATCGGAACATCGATTGCTGGTGTTATCAATAATCATGAAGCTGATGTTCGGATCATGGGGGGAACAACGACCTAGTAGATGTATGGGTACCAACTAATTCCGCTTGGAAGAAGCTAGCTGGGACTATGTAATATCGGGTTTTGTAAAGCTCTTGTTAGAGTCAAGTTGTACAGTGTTTTCTCATCAATAAAGTACCTTTCTTCAAATATATATATATATATATATATATATATATATATATATATATATATATATATATATATATTGTTGGAGTTTTTTTTTTTTTGACTTGTAGAGAGCTTGCTCTCAACAAGTCATGTAAGTTTAGTCCCACATTGGCTAGAAAAATTCATTGATATCTCAATATAACTCCTCATGGGGAGTAGAGAGATGCACATGGGGTGGTGACCCTAAGGAGGGGGCTAATTATATGGGCACAGCCAAAAGTGATTGGGGCTATCCCATTGTGGCAGTCTTAGGACTACCCAGAAAAGTGGGCAGTCCTTGTTAGATCCTGGTCCAGAAAAATTAAAAAAATGGGATAGTCCCGATCACTTTTGGTTGCGCCCATATAACTAGCCTAAGGAGAGAACCATGTGGGTGATTTTACATGGAGGTAAGGTTAAGACACCCTTTAAAGCATTCATGCTTTTTGACCAAGCTCAATTTAATTTCACAGGAGGGCTTAGCGACTCAGACTCGGGTTCATGAGGCGTAATGTGGCGTTTTGTTGGCGCAAATATTCGCGCGCCAGTTGGCGCAACCAGATGGTGCAGCAGTTGGCGCTTGGTTTGCGAGTGGTGCGCACGTGCTGCGCAAGTGCGCACGAGCGCGATTGGCGCAGGTGCTCACTGTGCACGTCTTGTGTAGTTGCGCGCGAGTGCATGGGCGTTGGGCGCTAGGTGCGCGCACACACGAGCACAGTGACGCACTATGGTGCTCGCGCGCAGTGGCACTCTGTGGCGCTGTTCCGTGCAGAACGTGGCTATCCACGTTCTAAACCGTTTCGAAACGTGCGATAACGGATCCGATAATTTCGGATCTGACATTCAATCGTCGTGCACGTTCCGGATCTGGGCGGTTACAGTGAGACCCTATTTATAGAGTCTCTCCTCTCTCAGGGGCATACGATTTTACAAAATTTACATAGAGAGAAGAGAGAGCTTCTGGGTCGGCGCCATTCATGAGTTCCAACTTTCCGAGGAGTTCGTGAGCAGATTGGCAGAGCGTTCCAGAGTTCTTTCGAACTTGCTGGTTCCTGGAAGCTGATCGTGTGGGCGGATCTAGCTTTGAGCGCCGGTGTTCTAAACTCCACAGCAGGCTTTATACTTCTTCTTCTCTTCTTCATCTTCTGTAAACGTTCTGTCTCAATCGCAACTAGTTTGCGAGGAAGAACGTGTGCTGTTGTTATTAAATTTTTAAAAGTGCCTCCACCCCGCTGCTGCTGTTAACAATTCACTTGTAAACTTCTTTTTAGAAGCTCTACGTTTGAATTCGTTTCTCAGGATCCTCCGGGATCGCTGACTTGCACCTTCCTTGAAGTGTTGCTACGAAACATTGTTTTTACAATCGTTTCATTTCTCAATTTTTCATCAAAAAATTATGCCCAGGGACTAACAATCTCAAAGCTAGATCAGAAGATGGAAAACTTTCATGCCTCTCTCCTCGATACCAGCTTTAACAAGTTGGAGAAATTCGACGGATAACACTTTCAAATCTGAAAGATGAAGATCACCCTTAATCTTCAACTCGTGGACGTCGACCATGTGCTGATTGAGGATGAACCGACGATTCCAGGAGGTGGTACTGCAGACGCTATTACTGCTGCACAAGTCAAGAAGAGCAAGTGGAAGAGAGAAAACATCATCTGCAAACTTTTGATTATCAATTCTATGGAAGATTCTTTGGCAGAGTCATATTCCAAGAAGGTGAAGGCTAAAGAGATCTGGGAGTCTTTGGGAAAGCTTTATGAAGACGACGAGAACATGTGCAAAATCCTCATCGTCGAGAAGTACCACAAGTGGCTCTTCGAAGACCAGAAGACGATGCTACCTCAGGTGAAGGAATTTTTGAAGTTGCACCAGAAGCTGGATGACGAGAAAATGTCCCTCGTCGACAAGTTTGTCGTTGGAGGGATTGTCTCGAAAATTCATGCTGGATGGAGCAACTTCTACACAAGAATGCATCGAAAGAAGCTGGACATTAGCATGGAAGATCTCCTACAAGAGATCCACATTGAGAAACGAGATGCGATCTCAACAGAAGATGGACTCTCTGTCCAAACAACTGGCTAAGGCCAACTTGGTGAAAATAAGGGAGTTCAAGGGGAAGCAGGCGGCTTCTCATCACAAGAAGAAGGACTCCACTAATCTGAAAGTGAAGGGTCCTTCGTTCAAGCAACAGAAGTCCAAGTCCCACGTGACTTGCTTCAACTGTGGCAAGAAGGGCCACTATAAGAGTGAATAAAAATCCAAGCCCAAACAATCAGAGCAAGGTGAGCCTAGTAAGGTTTCCATGGTTTCTAACATTGTTGCTATGATAGCTCAGGTCACAGCTGTGGGGGCTAACCCTGACTGGTGGATAGACACCGGTGCGACGTGCCATGTCTGTTTTGGCAAGGAATGGTTCATCATGTACCAGCCAATTTCTGAGAAAGTTACCATGGCGAATTAGGCCCAAGCTGATGTTCTGGGGATCGGGACTGTGGAAATGAAACTCACTTCCGGGAACACTCTGACGCTTCAAGGTGTAAAGCATATTTCGGTGATTTCTAAGAACCTGATCTCTGGGAGCCTATTTAGCAACGCAGGCTTGAGGATGGACTTCAATGCTGGCCAGATGGTGATGTTCAAAAAGGAAACATACTTCGGAAATGCTTTTCAAACCGAAGGGATGTTTAAAATTCAGCTTGTAAACCAGTCAAATGAAATAAATGTAGTCGCTCTTTCTGATTATTCTCTTGAGTTGTGGCATAATTGGCTAGGAAATGTTCATTGTAAAAGAATATACAAAATGTCTAGTCTAGGACTTATCTCCAAATGTGGGGGTAAGGTAGAGAAGTGTGAAGTATGTGCTCAGACGAAGATTACAAGAAAACCCTTTTATCGGGTTAATCGAAGCACAGATCTTCGGGAGTTGGTGCACTTTGATATCTGTGACTTCAAGCAATTCTCTACAAAGACCGGGATGAAGTATTTCATAACCTTCATCGATAATTTCTCAAAGTACACGTTCGTCTACTTGCTCAAATCTAAAGACGAAGCGTTCGAGAAGTTCAAGGAGTTCAGGGCCGAGCTTGAACGACAAACTGAACAACAACTCAAGAGACTAAGAAGTGATCGAGGCGGAGAGTATATCTCATGAATTCGCATCGTTCTGCAAAGAACATAGAATCATCAACGAGACTACTGCTCCGTATTCTCCTCAATCAAATGGAGTAGCAGAGAGGAAGAACAGAACGTTGACAGAAATGATGAACTCAATATTGTTAACTGCAGGTCTTCCAAAATGCTACTGGGGAGAAGCTGCATTGACGACCACTTTTATTTTGAATAGAGTGCCATATGCATCTTCGGATGTAACTCCACATGAACTCTGGTTCAAAGTGAGACCTAACTTGGATGTCATTCGAGTGTGGGGGTATCTGACTTATGTAAAGCTCCCAGATCTGAAGATTCAAAAGATGGGGACGAGGACTACGAAGACGATCTTCTTGGGGGTATGCCGAGAAGAGTGATGCTCGAAGATTTCTTGATATTGAGTCAAATCATATCATCGAATCTCGCGATGCTGAATACTCTGAAGACAAATTTGCAAGGCATAAAAATATTGTTCTCACAGACATTCCGAAGAATAATGAAGGTGCAAAGAAGACTGAGATCTCTAATGAGACAGTAGTCCAAGATGAAGTTATTAGTAATGAGACAACAATTACACCAGAACTCGCTGAGCCATCAACGAAACGAGCGAGGAGGCCGAAGAACTTCGGAGATGACTTCGTTACCTATCACGTGGAAGCAGATCCGCTTATCTATGATGAATCAATGAAGACCATAGATGCTGTCTTCTGGAAGGAGGCGATAGACAATAAAATTGACTCAATCATCTCCAATAATACTTGGGTGTTGGTTGATTTACCTGAAAAAGCAAAACCCATCAGATGCAAGTGTCAAGAAGAAGATGAAATCTGATGGAACCATTGACAAGTTCAAGGCCAGGCTAGTGGGCAAGGGGTTTTCTCAGAAGCAGGGGATCGACTACTTTGATACGTATGCTCCAGTAGCCCGGATGACAACCATCAGATTGTTAATTGCTCTTACAATAATACACAAGCTGGTGATATATCAGATGGATGTGAAAACAGCTTTCCTAAATGGCGAGCTAACCGAAGAGATTTACATGCAACAACCAGAGGGATTTATCGTCAAGGGTCTTGAAGACAAAGTCTGCAAGTTGGTGAAATCCTTGTACGGTCTTAAACAGGCTCCCACGATGTGACATGAGAAATTTGACAAATATATAAGGTCAAATGGCTACAGGGTCAGCGAAACGGAAAAGTGTGTTTACATGAAGTTCGCTGATGGAAGAGGTGTGATCGTTTGTCTATATGTGGATGACATGCTCATCCTAGGTACGGATATGGACTGTGTCATAGAGACAAAGAAGATCATCTCTACCAAGTTCAGTATGAAGGACTTGGAGGAAGCTGATGTGATCTTGGGCATCAAGATCATCCGAACAGATACTGGATTGACACTGTCTCAGTCTCATTACATTGAGAAGATGCTCACTCGCCATGGGTATCATGACCTTCCTATAATTGATACGCCGTACCGAGGTGACCAAAAGTTGGAGCCAAACTCGAGGGAAAGCGTCAGACAACTGGAGTACGCTAGCGTCATCGGGAGTTTGATGTACGCTACTACTGCCACTAGGCCTGACATAGCTTTCATCCTGGGAATGCTGAGTCGATTAACTAGCAATCCAGGCGTTGAGCACTGGAAAGCTGTGAAGTAATGAGATATCTTAAGAAGACTCAGACATATGCACTGCACTGCAGCGAAGAGCCGCCGGTAGTAGAAGGCTTCAGTTATGCCAGCTGGTGCTCAAAGTTGGAGACGAGAGGTTTATAGGTGGATTCATTTTCACAATGGGTGGAGCTGCTATATCGTGGAAGTCGAAGAAGCAGACCATGCTCTCTCGTTCCTCCATGGAATCAGAGTTCTTTGCACTTGATACTGTAGCGGAGGAAACAGAATGGCTTCGAGAGCACATGTATGACCTTCCAGTAGTTGGGCACAAATGTCAGCGATTTCGATATAGTACGACAACCAGGCAACTACGGCGGTGGCATGAAATGATCTGTTCAACGAAAAGAAGAGAACTGTGCGGTTGAAGCACAGAGCAGTGAACGATCTTATCAAGAGAGGCATCACTGCAGTGATCGATGTTCGAGGTCAGAAGAACTTGGCGAATCCGTTTACGAAGGGCCTCAAGCGCCAGCTGGTCGAAGACACAGCAAGGAAGATGGGCTTAAAGGCATTCTGATAGTGTGTCTTTGCAATCCTACCATAAAATTTTATGTTATTAGTTCAAAGAGAAATCTACTAGACATCTAACTTCCGGTTCAAGGGATGACTACTAACTGGAAAACTATCAAGTAACAATAGGTACTTGTTTTTGGGAACATGGAAGGGTTACAGACCCATAACCGCTATTGTTTACTAAGTGTTTTCTGCAAAAAAATGGATCCTGTAATGAGGATGGCTTAAACGCCTTAATGAGTTCTCAGGCAGAGTGAATGCCTGGTGTGCTTTACAGGAAGCACGGTAGCACAGCACCACAAGGAATGTAACTCTATGCTACAGTGGGGTGACTCCACCATGAGGTTCCCGGATAGGGATAATGCCTCGACTTTGCGAGCCAAGTCACAGCGACGTAGCACCGCAAATAGGCAGGTAGCCTAATGTTGTATAATAAATTAAAGAGGGGTAGACTACACTACAAAGTGGAGGATGTCCCCATGTTACAGTGGCACGACACCACGATGAGGTACCCGGATAGGGGTAAAGCCTCGGCCTTGTCATCCATGTCGTTGCGACGTAACACCGTAAGGGAGCCTAAGGCTTCATGCTGGATAGTATGGCATTACAAAGAGGCTGTGACCTAATGCTATAGTAGTATGACACTACGCTGAGGTTCCCGGGTAGGGGTAATGCCTCTTCTTTAGGCCATGTCATAGCGACGTAGCACCACAAGGGAAGCGCAAGGCTTCATGCCATGTCTATTTAATAAAGAACTCACCTATAGTATATGGACAGAGATAGCAGGCCGTCTCTTAAGGGTAAACTTGTAGACGCCCAAAATTATACACTGAAACCAGGCTGGCACAGGACCTTTAATGTGCAGCCAGAAGCACATGTAACTACATTTTGTGAGTGGGAAGAATTACAGCTGTGGTGCAGAATTCAAGGCTTAGTCCATTCTTGTATCATACTGTCACGCCCCAAAACCAGAATACTGGCAAGTAGGGACAGACCAGGCCAGCTACGTATACCAAAGTACTCCAGTACTCCGAAATAACGTATAAGCTGTATATATGGGGTTACTACTACAAGCCAACAGTCGATCCTAGGTCAAGCAATCCTAGGTATCTCAATCACAGGCAGTAAACAATGTACAAGAAGTAAGATCAACTGGAATATAAAATAGTAAAGCATCCCAAACTATCATATATCAATGATCATGAAGCTAGTAATACAGAGTGAAGACTAGCAAGAGTAATAGTCATACACGATAAGCTCTAGCTATAGTCTAGAATACGCAAATCATGTTCTGGCCCGTAGGCTAAATGTCAAGTCCAAAATACGAGCTAAACACGTGCTCGGAGGCTAAACGCCATAAAAGAATAATGTACATAACTAGTGGGAGAATAAAATAGAAAATCCACTATGGTACTCTGGTGCTCCGGGTAGTCACCGTCGAGTAGATGGTATGGAAGATCCTCCGGGCTCCTCTATTAGATCTGGCCAAACAAAACCAGTGGAGTCAGACCCCCAATAGCAAGTACCACAAAGGAAGCCAAACTATGAACTAAAACAAGCATGCAAATCATAGCAACGAATAGAGACAGAAATAAGTAAAAGCAAATCGAGACTCGTGCGCTACCAATGCACTTATCCCAAGGATAGAAAAGACAATAAGTAAAGCAACATGTAGCATAAAGTAATGGACATGTGACATAATGTAAACTGTGGACATGTGAATTAAACTGAACATATGAGCTTGTAAGATAATTGGAACATGTAAGATAACTAGAACGTGTGAGCATATAGGGTAACTGGAACATATGAGCATGTTAGGTAACTGAAGCATGTGAGCAAGTTAGATAACTTGGACGTATGAGCATGTTAAGTAACTGGAGCATGTGAGCATATGGTGAAGCCGAGCATGTAGTAGGAAGAATAACACGTAAGGAATGACAGGAATCTAATTACTACAATAAGATAAACTGGAGCAAGACTAGACTAGACAAGAATGGACTCTATCCATCAATCACGGCCAAACAATGAGTTCGGCTTGATACTTTAGCCAACTAGGGTTGCCACAATCCTAATTACTAATACATGCAAGTTTGAGAAATCCAAGTCCAGTTACCTGCCTGCTACTACCTGAATGATCCAAGCCAAAAAGAAAACAAGTATAGCAGACACACTGCAGTAAGATACATGTATCCTAAGGAGGTGCCCCACTCGACGGTGTGTTGGAAGAGTGCTCATCATGACAGATAGCTACAAATCCCATGTGTATATATATATATATATATATATATATATATATATATATATATATAAGAACAAGACCAAAGGGGCAGCAGGTAACCGAACAAATCTCCAATGATCTAGGTAATGAAGCTAGTTGTTTAGTCCTTAACATTTTCTTGTTGGATTCTGGGTATGACATTCCGCAGAATCCATCCTAGACATGAGATTTGCAAGACTGGACAAGACAAGCAAGATTGTGCACTATAACAAGCCACAACAAGACATGACAATATCAAGACAAGAGTGCGCTACGACGAGCCACTATCAAGGAGCTAGACATGTACTAGAATCAAGAGTGCGCCATGACAGGCCACTATCATGTAAGCAAAGAAAGACATGTACAAGAGTGCACTACGACGGGTCACTATCTAGTAAGCAGAGAAGACATGTAACATGAGTGCGCCACGACGGGCCACTATCTAGTAGACAAAGAAGGCATGACAATAATTATCATAGCTTGTAAGAAAGAATCTATCAAAGACATATCATGGCATGTGGGAAAGAATAATTAAAGCTAAGTACATTTCATAGAAAAATGATTGAACATGTGCTAGTGTCAAGTGTATATAGGGTGTACAATCATTCTCTAACTATGCAAGATCATCTTATCATATTAAGAAATCATTATAGTCGAAGAACATATCAAAAACGGACAAAAACGGGCAGAAACGGACAAAAATGGGCAAAAACAGCCTAAAACGGCATAAAACGGAATACCGTCGGTATACGGCGGTATACGGCGGTATACCGACGGTATTTCGGCCTAAAGACAGAAAGTTTCTGGTGCAAAAATTGGCATACCGTCGGTATACTACGGCATACCATCGGTATACCGATCTTCCAAACAACAACAAAATTCAGATTTTTGCCAAAACTCGTTTCGTCCATAAAAACTTAATTTTAAATCGAAATTCAGATTTTCAAAAGTCAAAATTGCATAGAATTGAATTCCCTACAACATGAAACTATTAGCTTTTGTCACGACCCGCACCCTAGAGTAAGGGCACGAGACGTGGGTACGTCCAGCCTACGCCGCAGTATCGGCGGTAGAACGCTGTCCTAGGTCACAACATCTAACAATATATCTCTAAATAATTTATACTCCCCGAATGGGGGTAACATAGCAATAGTAAACTCAATCACAACTAAGGAAGAAATAGCACGATATGAAATAGAACGAATAAAATAGATAAAAGCAGTCTAAGACAATCCCAGCAAAATCCAACAGTACAAGGTCTCAGATGAAAGAATATATACAATACTGAACTCCAAAATAAAGTCTAACTAGAACATGTCTCAAGACTGCAGAAGTAAGATAAGCCTAACTAGTCTAGTCTAGGCAGTCGGGGGAATATCCTCAGCTACTACTGGATCCTCCTGGGAGTCCATCTCAAAGGTGTCATCTAAAGCTGTCCCGTAGAAAGTGTCCAGGCAAGCCTCCTCCTCGTCCCCTGTAATATTTTCAACAGGTCCAGTCAGGACATGAGCGAGTACAGTACATCTCAACAATTCATAGCAGGTTAGAAAATATAAACATGCAATAAAGTAAGATACAAGTACTGAAAGAAGTGCAGTATGTAAACAGAGAGAGAACTGTAATAGAAATATCTACTATACATAGGGAACTAGCAGTGACTAGTGAATCAGAGTACAATATGAACATATAAATGGCCTGGGATGATTCTGATTCTACACTATGGAATGATTCTGATGCTATACTACTGGTGTATTATTCACATGTCCATTTATACTCCCCCGTACCCCCAATCAATACACAAGGATCCAGCCAGGTTATGTTATATGATGCTATGTAATAGCCCCCGAAGGGTAGTAGACCCCGAAGGTGATAAGACCCCGAAGGTGATAGACCCCGAAGGTGATACATAGTAGTCCCATAAATGGGATAAGGATTCTAGGAAGACTCTACGATCATAAGAGTATATGTCGTAAGTGATCAAAGAACCAATGAAGCATAGTGATACGTTATGTAAGTGAAACGCACAGAACATGTAGTACCCGATGCTCCCTAAGGATAACATCTCAAGAAGGGATCCATATAGTACCAATTCGTGTGACCAATGTGACAGTACGAGTAAAGTAATCTACTGCAGAAAATAATTCTAAGCAGGATATGAAATGATCAGAGAATGTACTCGCATGTATCTGAGTGTCCGATATGAAACGTACTGTCCAAGGAGTGGTGTCTGGCTCCTAATCAGAACAGCACAAGTCACAACAAGTCCAGAATAGTGAAATAGAGTCCTACTATGCATTCTACATGATTCTAGGTCAATCTAGGCCAAAGTCAACTCATGGTCAACTTTGGTCAACCCTAGAAGTCAAACTAGGTCAACCAAGTCTAATTTAAGTCTAAACTAAGCTATTCTAATCTACACTAGCTAGCACAACCCCAAGGCTAGGCAAGCCTATATTAGCTATATCACAATATAGCTTAGTTAATTCTAGAATACCTTAACAAGTCTACAACCTCACTATTACACCCATGATTAACATCACATAATATTACACAATCTAGGCTAAAGTAAAACCTACAACATTAGCTAATCATAGAAGTATAGCTATAGACATATATGCATTCACCCAATTTACACACATACACCTTGTATGTGCCTAAAACAACCATAGCCTACATGTGTAAAGACTAGAAATTTAGAGAATGGGAAAGAGGGTGCTAGTGTGTGTGTGTATATATAGGTAGGCAGTGCAATTTGTGAAATAAGAAGAGAAGTGTGTGAACCAGTGTGAAATATGTGTGCAGGAAAATGACAGTGAATAAGGAGAGCAGTGTGATGTGTGTGTGTGTAAGATAGTGTGCAGGAAACAGTAAAGAGAGAGGAACCTGTGTGGGTGTGTGTGAGCAGTGGTGTTACACATGGCAGAAAACACAACAGTGAAAGAAGAGGGAAGAGTGTGTGTATACAAGTGTCTACAAGGATTCATATGTGCAGGAAAAGTAAGACAGTGAGGGGAATAGGAAACCAATTCAATTCATTAAGTATTTCAATGACAGTCATTCAAAAATATAGGAGAGGAACCACATTCAAACTCAAATAACAATGAATATCAAGTTAACAAAGAAGGAAGGAAAGGAGGGAATCACATTCAGATTGAAAACTGAGATTCAACTCAGGTTTGGTCATAACAGTCTCAGGTTTGTAAATAAAGTGTACACCAAGGTTGACATATAAACCTATGTTAATAGAACCTGTTCCCAGTTTTATTCCAAAAACCAAACTCAGATTCCATACATTCTCAGATTCCTGAGAATGTAGCTTCAGTTTGTCTCAAACTTTCCCTTCCCATATTGAATTCAAATCAATGCCAAATCACCCAAAATTCAACAATATAATAGATCACATATAGATTAACAAAATTAGGAAGTAAAACATGTGGAGAATTGCATTCGTATAGGTTAAAATCATTGACAAAGTTAACCAATAAAAACTGGAATAACTGACATGTTCATAACAGTCCTAACTTGGTATTGAAGGAAACATTTACAAAAATTAATTAAAATGAACTATTAATGGTTGGTAAATGAAGACAACCCATGTGCACAACCCCTCACATTCATTTCGTGTCACCCATGGCCGGACACGGCGTGTCCACATCAAGAATTTAAAATGATACACACACAGTGCACTGTCAGTGCACTGTCTCGTGCACACGTGCACTTGTGTCGTATGCACGACACAAGGCACGAGAGGATCTCGTGGTCATACATATGGGTAGCCCACCTATAGGGCTACCTCATGGGCCTACTGGCCTGTGTCCACGACGTGTCAGGGTCGGACACGAGACCCGTATCAATGGCAATAAACCACACTGTGCAGTGCACTAGAAAATCGGTGCGGTTGAGATTTCTCTCAAACCGCTCGATAAGACGAGCTAAAAATTGGTCTGTGACATGTCAGTCACGAGCCCCAAGTGCCACCAAAGTTTCAGCCCAAAACGTGTCGTGTCGTGTCCGCTACAGGGCCCGATAGGCAGGGGATCCCTGTAGCACGCGCGCGAGCGTGTGCACGCGCGTGTCCACACCATCAATATGACACAGGACGACACGAAATCCAAGACACAAAGACAGGAAACAGTAAGCAAGAACAAAACCCTATTTCCTATTCAAAAACAATGGGTAAACTCGATCGACATGCCCTTTGTGGCATTATGTCGAACACCCTGTCCAAAGCACTGATACGTGTCCAGGACGGACACGAAACCCCTGACACTTGACACGAATCCTATCCAGACCTTAGGGGGACCCTTAGGGCTTCCTATTGGTGAAGACAAAATGAAAATATATGGAGAAAAGGGAAAGTTACCTATTGAAGAACAATGGGTGAAAAAAATCCCTAAATGGAATAATTTCCACAACCACCCATATCTCACAAATTATTGTTTCCCTGCAAACAAACAATACCAACAACAAAAATATTGATATTAGGATCTAATACAACTAGCTTGAGGGAAAAAGGACCTAAAATGGATTTATTATGAATTTCTAAAGATGGGAGCTCACCTCTTTCTTCTTGAAATGGATTCCTATGGAAAGGAGGCTAACCCTAGAAATTAGGAGGGGTTTTATATTGTGGGAATCCCTAGACACCTAGGTGGCCGGCCAAGTTAGGTTAGGGTAGGGTTAGTTTGGGCTTGGTTAGCTAGTCCTATCAAGTTTTGTCACAAAATGACTTGTGAAACCACAAGCCATTTATCAAAACACTTGATTCCTAAATTCCTAATTAAATTTCTAATGAATCAATAACTACTAACTTACGTCATACTAGGTCAGACTAGAGTCACTTGACCTAACCAAAGCCAACTAACTAGGGTTAGCTCCTAGGTTGGTCTACATGAGTCAATACTAGCCAAAAATCAAACTAGTCCAAACAATCTCAAAATAATTCCTAAAAATTCTCATAAATTCTAATTAATTCTAAAAAAACAAATTACCCCAAAATGACAATTTTATCCTCAAACTAGAAATGTGGTAGTGACAAATCTACCCTCCTTAAAAGAATTTCGTCCTCGAAATTGAAAGACGAAATGCAACTGATGAGGAGAATAGAAAGTATACCTCAAGGTCCAAAAAGATAAGGGTACCGCTCGCGCATCTCATCCTCCCGCTCCCAGGTAGACTCTCCTGGAGAATGATGCCTCCATGTGACGCGTACCAAAGGTATCACCTGGTTCCTCAGGACCTTCTCCCGTCGATCCAACACCTCCACTGGCTGCTCTGGATAGCTGAGAGAAGGACCCACCTCAATCTCCGAATGATCGAGCACATGGCTAGGGTCAGCCACGTACCGTCTCAACTGTGATACATGGAATACGTTGTGGACCCCCACAAGTGCAGGCGGCAAGTCTAGCCTGTAAGCCACGTCACCGACTCTCCCGCTGATAACGAAAGGACCGATGAAGCGCGGGCTAAGCTTTTCGCCTCCACCAAAACGTATCGTACCACGAGTCGGAGATATCCTCAAGAAAACCTGGTCTCCGACCTAATCATAAGCAAGGTCTCAATTAATTATAATAAACAAACATGATCAAAAATATCACAACCAACAACCTAAATCTAATCCTACTCTACTCCGTACCTCAAACTCCAAGGGCCTCCGGTGGCTATCGGCCCAGTGCCGATGTCTGTCCTGTGCCACGCGAAGTCTGTCCCTGATGAGCTTCACCTTCTCGGCCGCATAAACAACCATCTCTGGCCCCAGTAAAGCTCGCTCACAACATCATCCCAAGATAAAGGTGTACGACACCTACGCCCGTACAGAGCCTCAAACGGTGACATCTTAATGCTGCCCTAAAAACTGTTGTTGTAAGCAAACTCCACCAAATGAAGATGATCCTCCCAGGAACCTCCAAAGTCCAGGACGCACGTCCGCAGCATATCCTCAAGAGTCTGAATAGTCTGCTCTGACTGTCCGTCCGTCTGGGGGTGGTATGCAGTACTAAACTTGAGCTGAGTGCCCAAGCTGGTCTGCAAACTCCTCCAGAAATGGGAAGTAAAACGGCTATCCCGATCTGAGACGATGCTGACCGGAACTCCGTGGATCCTGACTATCTGCCGCATATACAACTCCGCCAGCCTCTCTGTAGACGTACCCACCTTGAATGGCAAGAAATGGGCCGATTTGGTCAACCTGTCCACGATGACCCAAATCGCGTCTTTCCCTCCTGGAGTACGCGGCAAACCTGATATGAAGTCTATCGTGATATGCTCCCATTTCCACTCGAGAATGGGCAGCGGATGCAACAATCCACCAGGCCTCTGCCTCTCTGCCTTGACCTGCTGACAGACCAAGCACCTAGCTACGAAGTGGGACACCTTCCGCTTCATTCCTGACCACCATACATGCTCCCGTAGATCTCGGTACATCTTGTTGGCACCTGGGTGTATAGAGTAATGAGATCTATGGGCCTCGTGCATAACCTGCTCTCTGAGCTTCCCGCTAGGCACACATAACCTGGTACCGTGCCTCAGGGCACCATCCTCTGCAAGTGAAAACTCAGCATCCCCCACTCCTATACTGATCTGCTCTCTAATACTCTGCAAAGCCACATCCTCGAACTGGGCCGCCTTGATCCTGTCTACCAAGTCCGACTGAATCTGCATCCCCCATAGCTGCATCTGCACTCTAGGCACAATCACCTCGATCCCAAGACTCTCCAAATCCGTAAGAAAATGCCGATCCATGGTCAAACACATGGCTGTCGGATACCTACTCAAGGGATCGGCAACCACGTTGGCCTTCCCTGGGTGGTACTGAAGTATGATGTCAAAATCCTTCATCAACTCCAGCCATCTGCGCTGTCTCATGTTCAACTCCTTCTGAGTGAACACATACTTTAGGCTCTTGTGATCTGTAAAAATCTCCACCCTCTTACCATACAGATAATGCTTCCACAGCTTCAAAGCAAAAAATCACTGCTGCCAGCTCTAGGTCGTGGGTAGGGTAGTTCTTCTCATGGGGACGTAACTGCCTGGAAGCATAGGCAATCACCTTCCCGTGCTGCTGCAACACACAACCCAGCCCCTTCCCTGAAGCATCACTATAAATAGTGAATCCACCTGATCCTGAAGGCAACGTCAGAATCGGAGCTGTCGTCAGCCGCTTCTTCAACTCATCAAAAGCTGCCTGACACTCCTCTGACCATACATTCTCAGCATCATTCCGGGTCAACCGTGTCAACGGCTCTGCAACCCGGAAGAAATCCTGCACAAATCTCCGATAATATCCTGCCAGCCCCAGGAAGCTCCTGATCTCTGCAACTGAAGTCGGTACTGTCCATGCCTCAACTGCCATAATCTTCTTGGGGTCAACTGAGATACCATCTCCAGTCACCACATGCCCCAAGAAGTCCACCCGATCCAGGAAGAACTCACACTTGGAGAGCTTCCCGTAGAGCTGCTCCTTCCTGAGAATCTCCAGTACTATCCTCAAATGCTCCTCGTGCTCCTCCTCAGTCTTGGAATATATCAAGATATCGTCAATAAACACCACTACAAACTGATCCAGATACTGATGGAACACCTTGTTCATAAGGTTCATAAACACAGCTGGTGCATTGGTTAGCCCAAATGGCATAACCAGAAACTCGAACTGCCTTACCGCGTCCTGAAAGCGGTCTTAGGAATATCCTCCCCCTTCACCTTCACCTGGTGATATCCCGACCTCAGATCAATCTTGGAAAATACCCGAGCTCTGCTCAACTGGTCAAATAGATCGTCGATCCGCGGCAGTGGGTATTTGTTCTTGATCGTGAGGTTGGTGAGTGCCCTATAGTCAATACACATGCGTACTGACCCATCCTTCTTCGGCACGAACAACACTGGTGCACCTTATGGCGACGAACTCGAGCGGATTAAGCCCTTGTCCTGTAGCTCATCCACCTACTTCTTCAACTCCACCAGCTCACTGTTGTTCACCCGATAGACATGCTTAGAGATGGGTTCCGCTCCTGGAACCAAGTCTATCGAGAACTCTATGTCCCTGTCTGGTGGCAATCCCGACAACTTCTCTGGGAAAACATCCATATACTCTGCTATCAAGGGGTGGGGAATCGGCTGCTCCTCGACCGAGACTCCACAGAAGGCTCCGCTGCTCTGCTCTGCCTGACGTCTGGAGTACTCGAACTCTGGCTCCTCCGGCGCTCTGAAGAGAACTCTACCCCCTCTGCAATCAATGCTGGCGTGGTGCCTGCTCAACCAATCCATGCCTAGTACTATATCGTAGTTCGGCAATGGCATTACGAGCAGGCTCACCTCCAACTCACGGCCTCCCAAAACTACTCTCCGACCCTTACAAACATCACTCACGAGGATAATACCACCCCCGGTCGTGATCTTGTAAGTCCTAGGTAACGATTCAACTATGATACCGTATCTAATCACAAAAGATACTGATATGAAGCTATGCGATGCACCAGAATCAAACAATGCAAATGCTGGACTGGAGTCGAGAAGAATCGAACCTGCAATCAGCTCTCCAGTCACCTCTACGGTACTGTTTGGGAAGGGTGGAAAATGGGAGGAAGGAAAAAATTGAGGGAAAAGTGAGAGGAAAATTTTAAATGATAGTGTTTGGAAAGGGGGAGAGAACATGGGGGAGGAAAATTTGAGAGGAAAAAGTAGGTGGGTCCCACCAAAAAATTTTCCTCCCAAATGTGGGAGGAAAATGGAGAGAGATGAGAGGAATTTGAGTGAATTTACCCCACTACCCCTCAAAAAGTTAATATTAAATCATCATTTGAGAATACCAAAGAGGAAATAGTAATTATACATATATCCATAAACAAATAAAAAATTGTTTTTAAACTTTTCCTTCCCCTACTTTTTGTTCATCCAAACAAGAAGAGGGAAAGTTAATTTTCCTCTCCCTCAATTTTCCTTCCTCTCAAATTTTTCTCTCCCTCCCCTCCTATGTTCCCAAACATAGTGTACATCTCCAGCTGCCATGGCAAAAGCTCGCCCCTGCTGGCCTCCCCTGGCCTGCTGCTGGTGCTGGACGAACCTCTGCTGCTGTGTCGACAGGGCTGGTCCCCGCTGCTGGCCCACTGGAGCTCTGGCTCCACCTCTCGGAGCTGCTCGTCCCATACGGCACTCCCTCATTTGGTGATCTGCTGAGCCACACACTAGGCACAGGCCCAGCCTCTTCCTGCACTCACTGGCAATATGTCAAGTCCTCCTACAGTATCCACAAGTGGTAACCTGCCTCTGGCCCTGCTGGTGTTGCCTCGGCTGCTGCTGATGAGCCGGCCTCTGCTGAATCGGTTGAGGCTGAAACTGCCTCGGCTGCTGAAACTGAAAGTGAGGCCTCTTGGCCTGGCCTCCACTGCTGCTACCTCCAACTGGGTCTCTCCCTCTCTTGAGCCTAAGCTCAAGATCATCCTCAGCTAACAGGGCTTCCGTCAAGATCTCCTCAAATGTAGCATCTCTGTTCCCCTTGGTCAGGGACTTGACCTCCTTGACCAGACCCTTCCGGAACCTCTGGGCCTTCGCTGTCTCACTCAAACCCTCAACAAACCTGTCGAGACGGCCAAACTCTCCCGCATACTCCTCAACAGAGAGGCTCCCCTGGACCAAGCTCTCAAACTGCGTCTCTAAGGCTCTGACTGCCGAATCCGGGAAGAACTTCTTCTTGAAGAAGCCCCTGAACTGCTCCCAAGTCTGCCCCGGTACCCCCACCCTGGGGTCCGACTGATACCAGGTGCGAGCAAGATCTCGCATCCGGCTAGCTGCGGCCTCGATCTGAAGGTCTGCTAGAATCCTGGCCAAGCGGAAGATCTTCTCCATATGCTCGATCCACTCATCGGCATACAGGATCCCCTCTGTCCCCAGAAAGTCTCTGGGACTCATCTTCTGAAACTGCTCAATCCCCGGGGTCCTCGGCTGCTGCACCACTGGTCGAGCTGTGACAGTCGTAAGGGCCAGCTCCATGCCCCTATCCTGTCGAGCCTGCTGCCTATCCATGAACTGCTAGAAATATACGAATATCTGAGCTGCGTCCATATGTCCTGGAGGTGGTGGCGGCTGGAAGGGATCCTCTGGAGTGACTGGGTCCTGCCTCCGAGTCGGTGGATGCATACCCTCTGCTGCTACTGCCGAGGTCTCAATACGAGCTGAGGTGGCAGGAGCTGCAGTCCCCTGGCCTCGCCGTACTGGCTGAGAGGTAGCAGTCCCCTCTATAGCATCCTCATGGGTGGCACGCTGCAATCGAGTCTCTACCATCCTGAAGATAGACAAATAAGAGTATTAATTTCTGAGAAAGAAGCGAAATAACAAAGGCGGACAATTATAATTTAAAGGATCAGCTGACAAAAGGATTTAGATGGCAATAAAAGAAATTTTCCTAAAGTGATTGAGTATCTTAAAATTAATGTCCTATATCCTATAGCGGGCTGTAGTGATACTCTAGTTCGAATACCACTACACTTCTAGTGCAGACCTGCATGGGCCACCACTAAAAACGTGTCACGACCCGCACCCTAGAGTAAGGGCACGAGACGTGGGTACGTCCAGCCTACGCCGCAGTGTCAGCGGTAGAACGCTGTCCTAGATCACAACATCTAACAATATATCTCTAAACAGTTTATACTCCCCGAATGGGGGTAACATAGCAATAGTAAACTCAATCACAACTAAGGAAGAAATAGCACGATATGAAATAGAACTCAAGGAATAAAATAGATAAAAGCAGTCTAAGACAATCCCAGCAATATCCAACAGTATAAGGTCTCAGATGAAAGAATATATACAATACTGAACTCCAAAATAAAGTCTAACTAGAACATGTCTCAAGACTGCAGAAGTAAGATAAGCCTAACTAGTCTAGTCTAGGCAATCGGGGAAATATCCTCAGCTACTACTGGATCCTCCTGGGAGTCCAGCTCAAAGGTATCATCTAAAGCTGCCCCGTAGAAAGTGTCCAGGCAAGCCTCCTCCTCGTCCTCTGTAATATTTTCAACAGGTCCAGTCAGGACAGGAGCGAGTACAGTACATCTCAACAATTCATAGCAGGTTAGAAAATATAAACATGCAATAAAGTAAGATACAAGTACTGAAAGAAGTACAGTATGTAAACAAAGAGAGAACTGTAATAGAAATATCTACTATACATAGGGAACTAGCAGTGACTAGTGAATCAGAGTACAATATGAACATGTAAATGGCCTGGGATGATTCTGATGCTACACTATGGAATGATTCTGATGCTATACTACTGGTGTATTATTCACATGTCCATTTATACTCCCCCGTACCCCCAATCAATACACAAGGATCCAGCCAGGTTATGTTATATGATGCTATGTAACAGCCCCCGAAGGTGATAAGACCCCGAAGGTGATAGACCCCGAAGGTGATACATAGTAGTCCCATAAATGGGATAAGGATTCTAGGAAGACTCTACGATCATAAGAGTATATGTCGTAAGTGATCAAAGAACCAATGAAGCATAGTTATACGCCATGTAAGTGAAACACACAGAACATGTAGTACCCGATGCTCCCTAAGGATAACATCTCAAGAAGGGATCCATATAGTACCAATTCATGTGACCAACGTGACAGTACGAGTAAAGTAATCTACTGCATGAAATAATTCTAAGCAGGATATGAAATGATCAGAGAATATACTCGCCTGTATCTGAGTGTCCGATATGAAACGTACTGTCCAAGGAGTGGTGTCTGGCTCCTAATCAGAACAGCACAAGTCACAACAAGTCCAGAATAGTGAAATGGAGTCCTACTATGCATTCTACATGATTCTAGGTCAATCTAGGCCAAAGTCAACTCATGGTCAACTTTGGTCTACCCTAGAAGTCAAACTAGGTCAACCAAGTCTAATTTAAGTCTAAACTAAGCTATTCTAATCTACACTAGCTAGCACAACCCCTAACAAGGCTAGGCAAGCCTATATTAGCTATATCACAATATAGCTTAGTTAATTCTAGAATACCTTAACAAGTCTACAACCTCACTATTACACCCATGATTAACATCACATAATATTACACAATCTAGGCTAAAGTAAAACCTATAACATTAGCTAATCATAGAAGTATAGCTATAGACATATATGCATTCACCCAATTTACACACATACACCTTGTATGTGCCTAAAACAACCATAGCCTACATGTGTAAAGACTAGAAATTTAGAGAATGGGAAAGAGGGTGCTAGTGTGTGTGTGTATATATAGGTAGGCAGTGCAATTTGTGAAATAAGAAGAGAAGTGTGTGAACCAGTGTGAAATATGTGTGCAGGAAAATGACAGTGAATAAGGAGAGCAGTGTGATATGTGTGTGTAAGATAGTGTGCAGGAAACAGTAAAGAGAGAGGAACCTGTGTGGGTGTGTGTGAGCAGTGGTGTTACACATGGCAGGAAACACAACAGTGAAAGAAGAGGGAAGAGTGTGTGTATACAAGTGTCTACAAGGATTCATATGTGCAGGAAAAGTAAGACAGTGAGGGGAATAGGAAACCAATTCAATTCATTAAGTATTTCAATGACAGTCATTCGAAAATATAGGAGAGGAACCACATTCAAACTCAAATAACAATGAATATCAAGTTAACAAAGAAGGAAGGAAAGGAGGGAATCACATTCAGATTGAAAACTGAGATTCAACTCAGGTTTGGTCATAACAGTCTCAGGTTTGTAAATAAAGTGTACACCAAGGTTGACATATAAACCTATGTTAATAGAACCTGTTCCCAGTTTTGTTCCAAAAACCAAACTCAGATTCCATACATTCTCAGATTCCTGAGAATGTAGCTTCAGTTTGTCTCAAACTTCCCCATCCCATATTGAATTCAAATCAATGCCAAATCACCCAAAATTCAACAATCTAATAGATCACATATAGATTAACAAAAGTAGGAAGTAAAACATGTGGAGAATTGCATTAGCATAGGTTAAAATCATTGACAAAGTTAACCAATAAAAACTGGAATAACTGACATGTTCATAACAGTCCTAACTTGGTATTGAAGGAAACATTTACAAAAATTAATTAAAATGAACTATTAATGGTTGGTAAATGAAGACAACCCATGTGCACAACCCCTCACATTCATTTCGTGTCACCCATGGCCGGACACGGTGTGTCCATATCAAGAATTTAAAATGATACACACACAGTGCACTGTCTCGTGCACACGTGCACTTGTGTCGTGTGCACGATACAAGACACGAGATGATCTCGTGGTCATACACATGGGTAGCCCACCTATAGGGCTACCTCATGGGCCCACTGGCCTGTGTCCACGACGTGTCATAGTCGGACACGAGACCCGTATCAGAGGCAATAAACCACACTGTGCAGTGCACTGGAAAATCGGTGCGGTTGAGATTTCTCTCAAACCGTTCGATAAGACGAGCTAAAAATTGGTCTGTGACATGTCAGTCACGAGCCCCAAGTGCCACCAAAGTTTCAGCCCAAAACGTGTCGTGTCGTGTCCGCTACAGGGCCCGATAGGCAGGGAATCCCTGTAGCACGCGCGCGAGCGTGTGCACGCGCGTGTCCACACCATCAAAATGACACAGGACGACACGAAATCCAAGACACAAAGACAGGAAATAGTAAGCAAGAACTAAACCCTATTTCCTATTCAAAAACAATGGGTAAACTCGATCGACATGCCCTTTGTGGTATTATGTCGAACACCCTGTCCAAAGCACTGATACGTGTCCAGGACGGACACGAAACCCCCGACACTTGACACGAATCCTATTCAGACCTTAGGGGAACCCTTAGGGCTTCCTATTGGTGATGACAAAATGAAAATCTATGGAGAAAAGGAAAAGTTACCTATTGAAGAACAATGGGTGAAAAAATCCCCAAATGGAATGATTTCTACAACCACCCAAATCTCACAAATTGTTGTTTCCCTGCAAACAAACAATACCAAGAGCAAGAATATTGATATTAGGATCTAATGCAACTAGTTTGAGGGAAAAAGGACCTAAAATGGATTTATTATGAATTTCTAAAGATGGGAGCTCACCTCTTTCTTCTTGAAATAGATTCCTATGGAAATGAGGCTAGCCCTAGAAATTAGGAGGGGTTTTATATGGTGGGAATCCCTAGACACCTAGGTGGCCGGCCAAGTTAGGTTAGGGTAGGGTTAGTTTGGGCTTGGTTAGCTAGTCCTATCAAGTTTTGTCACAAAATGCCTTGTGAAACCACAAGCCATTTGTCAAAACACTTGATTCCTAAATTCCTAATTAAATTTCTAATAAATCAATAACTACTAACTTACGTCATACTAGGTCATACTAGAGTCACTTGACCTAACCAAAGCCAACTAACTAGGGTTAGCTCCTAGGTTGGTCTACGTGAGTCAATACTAGCCAAAAATCAAACTAGTCCAAACAATCTCAAAATAATTCCTAAAAATTCCCATAAATTCTAATTAATTCTAAAAAAACAAATTACCCCAAAATGACAATTTTACCCTCAAACTAGAAATGTGGTAGTGACAGCTTTCACAAATTCAAAGATATGATAGATCAATATCTCAAAATACTCCAAAAATAGATCATCGGGATACCGAAACGGATTCCGATTGCCACCAAACTCAAAATCCATGTATACAAGCTAGGTAAGGACCTCATATATGTATATGTGACCAAGATCCATGATGATAACACTAGTATCTCTCTTGATACCAAGTTTTCTACTAAGTCAATATTGGATTTTAACAGAAAATCAAAACCTTAAACAAATTTTGGAAACATGCATATATACGAGAATCATAAGGAAAACATATTTAACAAAATGAGTTTGGAAAAATTCTAAGCATTTATTATGAAGGAAAACAAAAATAAAAACAAAACAATACGGTTCAAGAATTTGACAAGATGTACTTGCCTAGGTTAAGCTCTAAGCCTAATCCTCTGCTCCTCCTCCTAGGAGGGTTAGACACCACACCCAAGGCCTCAAGGCCAAGCTCTTGGCAAGCTCCAAGGGAGAGAGAAGAGTAGAAGAAATAAAGAGAGAGTGAAGAGAATGAAAAGAGAAAGGAGAGAGAAAATGAAAGTGTATATATAGAAGGGAAAATTAATCTTAGCCGTTGGATCATGATCAATGTCAAAATCTAAGTCAATCGTGGCCATCCAAACAAAACCAAATATCCAATGAGTAATAGGGTGCATCTACACTATTCATGAAAATATCTAAACACTATTCATCAAAATATCCAAAATACTATTCAAAAAAATATCGGAAATACTATTCATGAAAATATCTGAAATCGAAAATATCTAAAATATGGAAAATCTATCTGGACGGTATGCCGTCGGTATACTCTGGTATACTGGCGGTATGCCGGCCACGGAGAAAATCTATAAGTTGGAAAAAATTTAAAGCATTCCGAAAACCAAGAAATTTTGAAATACACTACAAAATACGTATCCATATATAAATACTGATACTGTGAGACGAGTCTCACACATACTGTTGTTCAACCCATACCGGAAGATTCAAGTTGTAAGCGACATCTATCCTAATGCATGATGGACAGTTACTGTAGGGAACGCTCAACCCTAAATATATTGAGAAATGTGGGAGATTGTTTGAGTTTTTTCCTTGACTTGTAGAGAGCTTGCTCTCAACAAGCCATGTAAGTTTAGTCCCACATTGGCTAGAAAAACTCATGGGCATCTCAATATATACTCCTCATGGGGAGTAGAGAGATGCATATGGGGGTGGTGACCCTAAGGAGGAAACCATGTGGGTGATTTTACATGGAGGTAAGGTTAAGACACCCTTTAAAGCATTCATGCTTTTTGACCAAGCTCAATTTAATTCCATAGGACCTAAGCCTCGAAGTGGCTTAGCGACTCGGACACGAGTATAATTGTCACCCCCAGTTTTTGAATTAGGGGTATTTTCGTTATTTTTCAAGTTTTATAATTTTTTAGGAATTTTATTTGATTTTATGTGATTTTTTGGGATTTATTTGGGTTGGTTTGGATTTTATCCAATTCAGACTCAAATTGGAGACCCGGGTAGCCTGGACCCTAGTGGGACCCACATACTAGCTGGGCTTGGCCCACATGCCATCATAATTAGGCTAGAAACCATAAACCCTATTTCCATGGCTTAATTAGTCATTTTATAGCTTAATTAGTTGATTTGAATTTGACCGAATCGAACCGAACCAAACCCGAACCAACCTAAACTAAGTTTATTGGGTTGGGGGCTAATGGGTCTCCACCCAAAACCCAATACACCCCCCCTATAGGCCGGCCACAAGAGGCTTCCCCCCTCCCCCCCTTTTCTTCTTCATTAAGTCAACATCTCTTTCTTTCTCAAAAATTCCTTTCTTTCTCTCCAACTCTCTTCTTCCCTACAAGGAAAACCATATTAGGTATGTGATTTCTCCCCAAATTAATATTCTTTTCCATTTATTGCTTTTACAATAAATGATGAGTAGGGAATTCTCCACCAATTGCCCATGAATTTATAGGTATTCCCTAGAAAATATAGGTTAGGAATTATTAGGGGTTTTATATATTTAATGGTATATGTATATATATATGTATATATGAATGTAAATATATATGTATATATATGTTTATATGTATTTGTGTGTGTGTGTGTGTAGAGAGGGTGAAGTGTCATGAGAATGAGAGTGGTGGTGGTGGATGTGTGTGAGAGTGTGTGTGTTAATATATATGTATATATGTGTATATATATATATATTTAGATATAAGGATTTGTGTATGTGTGTTTATATATATATATATATATATATATATATATATGTGTGTGTGTGTGTGTGTGTGTGTATGTATATATATATATATAGGCATGTGTGTGTGGTTGTGAGTTATACATATATATAAGGATATGGTTATATGTATATACATAGATAGATTGATAGATAAATGGGTATATATATATATATATATATATATATATATATATATATATATATATATATATATATATATATATATATATAGAGAGAGAGAGAGAGAGAGAGAAGAGAAGAGAGGAAGTATGAAGATGAAGTAGAAGAAGAAGGGAAGAAGCAGCTGCAGCAGGGGCAGCAATAGGGGCAACAGCAGCTGCAGGAAGTAGCAGCAGCAGTAGAAGCAATGCAGCAGCAGCAGGGCAGTAGCAGCAGCAGCAGCAAGGAGCTGATGTGGCAGCTCCCCCCCCCCCATTGCACCCCTTTGAACCCCCCATTTCACCCCCATTTAACCCTTTAACCCCCCTAGTATGTATATATATATATATATATATATATATATATATATATATATATATATATATATATATATATATATAGATGGATAGGAAGTTAGATAGAAAGAAGAGGAAAAAGAAATAAGATAAAGTGGAAGAAGAAAATTAAGAGAAGTAGAAATTAGAAAAAGAATAGGAAGGAGGAGTATGAAGAAGAATTAGAGGAGAAATATGAAGAAGAAGTTAGAAGAAGAAGTTGGAGGAAGGGTTAAGGAAGAGAATCAGAATAAGGGCTAGAAAGAGAAAAATAGAGAAATCGAGTTAGAGGGCGAAATCGAGTTCCGAGTATCGGATCACGATGAAACTTGACGTAGGCCTAGGTTATGTGAATTAGATTTTGCGGGTAGGCTTCCGAGTTGAAATCGGAGTTGTAGGGCACCGGTATCGCGCCGTACTATTTCGTATCTTGAAATATTCAAGATATCGGCAATGGGCCGTAAGGTGGACTAGATGTCCACTTTATTTAGGTATTTTGGTAGGTAACGTACCTATAGGCTAGTACCCTACTACCCTAGGGAGCACGGGTCAAAATACTAAGCGTAGGTAGGCTAAATAGGTTTCCACCTAGGCTAGAAATTTACCCTAAAAAGGGTAAATTAAGGAATTGGCCTACGGCCAAGAATTTGAGTTTGAAGTCCAAGATGGACTTGGATATGGGTTGTAGAGGTTGGTAATGAGTAGAATTAGCCGTCTAAACCTAGTCTTGGCCCCGGTTGACCACGGTTGACTTTTTAGACTAAAAGTCAACTATGGGTCAACACTTTACCCAATTTAGTCCCAAATTCCATTTAACTTGGACAGTTGACTAAAAGTCAACTATTAGTCACCAGTGACCTAGGGTTGACCTAGAGTTGACCTAGAGTTGAGCAGAGTTGACCCGTTGACCAAAAGTCAACGGTAAGCCAGTTTTCGACCTAGTTTGATTCGGATGGATTTCCAATGTCCTTCCATGACCAAGTATGACCCCAACTAGACTTATCTTGACCTAGTATGACTTTGTTAGGTCTAATATGACTTAGATTGACCCCGTACAATCTAGTTTGACCTTGTTTGACCTAGATTGACTTAGTTTGACGTGTCTTGACCTATTTTGACTCAGTATGACTTAATTTCACTTCCAAACCATTATATTGATACATTATTCCATCTATAGGTCCTCGAGGCACTAATCTTGGACTCAGTCGACTTATCCATTACAGTACAGACGAGTACATTCTCTGATAATATTTCTGTTTTATGATATCGTCTTTGTTTCTAGTATTTAGTGCAAATTATCATTGTTCTCTTGACACATTGTTCACACGGATTGATATTTGTCTGGATCCCGTCATAAGATGTTATTCCTCTTATATATGGTATACACTGGGCAAGTCTACATTGTTTATTGTTCATTGTATAGATACGATTCCTGAGAAGGCTAGCTATCCTCTCAGAGAATATGTATCATGACGTGTCATGACTGGATCCACTATATTAGTCAGGGATGGGGGTGTTAGCGTAGAGATGTGATCAATAGCCAACAGATATTATTGTATCATCATTGTATAGTGTTAATCATACACTCACGTATGATTAGCCAGGCCAAACATTATATCAAGTTCTAAGCCGATCACATGTTGAAACTAATACTAAACTCACATAGATATAGTTCCAGATTCTTGTACATGATTTATACTATTTTCCCTGTTCTTACATTCAGATTACAGTCTTGATATGCCTTACCATGATTCATGTACACATTATTTATCTCGTAGATTCTCTCTATTTACTGCTGCATTTACAATATCGTCTAACTAGAACTGTTATGGAGATTTGTGCTCGTTCCATCCTGACTGGATATGTTGACAAAATTTTCCAGATTGTGGCGAAGAGGATTGTCCTACCTACTACGGTCCGGTTGACGTAGTGGGCGTAGACTTGGAGACCTTGGTTCAGCAGGGCTTAGCTCCGCCCGACGAGCCTCTAGCTTAGTTTAGTTAGACTAGATATTTTGGACTGGACCTTGTCTCCAGCTTGCTATTTGTGTTATTATATTATATTTTGGGGTTGTATAGAGACTTGGACTTAGACTTGTATATTATTTGTGATGGACTTGACAGGTTATTATTTTATTATCGTCTTGTTGTCTTTACCTTTCAGTCTTTACTTTGTTATCTTAGAGTTGTGATGGAGTACTCATATATATTCATTGCTTGTCCTCCGTTCGGAGTTGACCATATTCTCGACAGGTTTTGATATATATATATATATATATATAAACTGTTTAGAGTAGAAAACCTACAGCGTTCCACGCCGTTTTTACGGTGAGGGCTGGGCGTTGTCACGTGCACGTGCCCTTATAGCGGGTGCGGGTCGTGACACGTTTTAGTGGTGGCCCACGCAAGTCCTGAAGTCGCAATTAGTGCGATGTCGTAGTGGCGCTCGACTTAGAGTGCTATTACGAGCCTGCGGTACGTATCTAGGATAGGCTATAGGCTAAGAGTACTCAATCACAGTAGGATCTTTCCTTGCTTATCTTGCTTACCGTCTTTGATATTGATTCATGCATTCTAGCTGTCCTCCTTTGATATAATCTTTCTTGTGCCATATTGATATCTTCCTTTCAATCTGTCTCCAGGATAGTTATGACTCACTCTCCTGGCGAGGAGCACGGGGAGACAGAGAGGTCTGCCACCTCTGGCGGACAGGCTCCGGTCACTTTCCCTGCAGTCGGGACGTCAGTTGGGATTCTCGGGGGTACTCCTCCAGCGCTCTCGATGACTGTCCCTGGGGTCATTGCAGGTACTCTTCCCGCAGTGCCCGGGGCTACGATGGGAGCAATCGGGGGGCGTTCTTCCTCCTGCTGCGCAACGGATTCCTCCGCTAGTTGCAGATGTACTTCTACCTCCACCTCCTCTGCCTACAGATATGGGGCAGATGCTTATTTTCCTCCAGCAGATACTGAAGGCTCAGAGAGCCCAGACCGAGGCTCAGCAGAGACAGACAGACGCGATTCGTCAGGGCATGGAGGATGTCCATCAGTTGGCCCTTGCAGCCGTGGAGCAGAGGGCTCCTCATCCGGTGACGCGACCGAGGTACGGAGGTATCCAAGACTTCAAGAAGCTCGGGCCCCGTGACTTTAGCGGGACCGAGGGTGTGGTCTATGCAGATGATTGGCTCGAGGATATCGAGCGGCAGATGAGGGCCTGCCGCCTGGCAGACGACCTGAAGGTCGAGGCGGTAGGTTTGCAGTTGCTAGACATTACGCGCACCTGGTTCAGAAACGAGCCAGCCCTAGCTGGAGAGGGCCATACTTGGGCAGAGTTTACGCTCCTCTTCAAGGAGAAGTTCTTTTCCCCCACGGACAAGATTGACCTGGTGCGACAGTTCCAAGATCTGCAGCAGGGCAGTCTATCGGTAGAGGAGTACGCAACGGAGTTCGACCGTCTGAGCCGATACACAGAGTACATGGTTCGAGACCCGGAGATCAGAGCGAGCCGGTTCAGGGAGGGACTCGCTTGGGATATCAAGCACCTCATTCCCTCCTTCTATAAGTCATATGCCCAGATCTATGCGGAGGCCCGCAAGGTAGAGCGAGAGTGGGGCCTGAAGCCCAAGAGGGACCGTGATCTGTTTTCGGGGACTACTAGCAGCGCGGGAGCTGCTAAGCGTCCTCAACTCCAGCATCATTATATTCCGCAATGCTCGCAGCAGATTCCTGCTTCGATTAGGGCACCAGTTCAGCAGGTGCCCCGGCAGCAGCAACAGGGACCGACGCAGCAGGCACCTACTGAAGAACAGTTTGGCAACTCTAGAGGGGGGTGAATAGAGTTTATATAGAAAATAACCAATTAAAAATTAACTCTTTCACGATCTATGAATAATCAGAGTAAAATGCAGAAAGTAAATGAAGAGCAAGAAAGCATACGCAAACACAGCAATTTTAACCTGGTTTCCCTCGTGGAGGACTAGTCTAGGCCTGAAAACTCTAGCTCAGGATTAAATCCACTATTTGTGAAATAGTAGTTTACAACTCGTGCCTTTACTTCAGAAAAGAACGTTAACTTCTTACAGAGGATCGCAGTGGCGATTTGCTTGGAATTGTTCAAGCGACTTCTTCAACTCTTGCACAAGAATCCTAACTGAGAGATGCTGAGCACTCGAGACTTAGGAGGCTTGTGGCTAGTAGATGGGAAGGATATGGCTTATTTGAGCTATAAGAGAGAAGAGAAAAGAAGATTGGATGATTTGAAATGAGAGAATTTATGCCCTATTTATAGTGTTTTTATAGGCAGAATTCGGCCAGAATTCGGGTAGAAAAATTCAAAAATTTTGCCGTTGGACAACTAGCAACCAGCTAACCCTAAAATTAGGGTTCCTGATTTCTAGGGGACAGAGTTCGGCCCGAACTCTGTGTGGAGGCAGAGTTCGGCCCGAACTCTGTCTCCAGAGCACAGAATGGTTCTAAGGGGACCATTGGGCAATTTCTGGTTTGGTGGAGCTTGGGATTATTGGGTAGGCTATAGTCTAAGTTTCAAGAGCTCAGCATGACTCAGATTACATTAGTCTAGACTCAAAGAAAAAGTAAAATACAGACTTGAATACAACTGAGAAGCAGATGCTGGGCTGTTGTCTGTCTTGAGTTTAATGCAGACGTCGTGTGTCGTATTGAATTATTACAGATATTATTTAGTCAATGTTGTCAATATTTGGTTGACTATGACTTTGTGTCAACAATCTCCTCCATATTGATAATTGGCAAAATAATATATGTATATTCAACATTCATACCTGGATACAGTTGATTATAGCAACATAGCTCCCCCATAATCGATGCCGAGCTAGAAATAATAGCTCTCCCGTAATCAGTGAACGGTGCTGAGCTAGAAGCAATAGCTCTCCCGTAAATAATGCATTGAACCTGTTGGCCTGATAAATAATATCTCCAAAAAGCACAAACAAGCACAGATATACGAAAGAACCAAAAATATCCAGAATATACATAGTTCTCCCCCTTTTGGCATTTAGCAATATAGACTGCAGAAGAATGAAGAGCAGAGAAACTGCAGTATAGACAATTAATAGTAATGCAACTACACCAAGCAGAGAAGAAACAGTATATGAATAATCAAAATGAGTCACTAGCATAATATAAAACTACAATAAGCATAAACTGTCATCACACAGAACCAAATGTCAAAACACAACCAGAGTTCTAGAAATCCAAGTACATAAAACAAAATAGAACTAAATAACTAGAAATCAAAATGCAACAACTAAGATCATCATCAGCAGCAGCAGCAGATAGTAGCCAATCTCTATCACGGAGCACGAGAAGGCCCAGCAGAGTCTGAATGATCAGTAAAAGAGCGACTGGGGTCCACGATAGCAGCATCCGGATCCAGGTACCGCATGACCCAGGGGTCGTCAATGCGATATCCAGCGCGACCAGGATCTCGCTCCATGGAAATGGGCATAGAGGGGTACCGAGACATAGAATACCGGATATCGTGCAGCGAGTTGCTGAGGGCACTCATCTGCAGAGTAGTCCGATAATCCATCTGAGTCCAGCGATCGTCCTCAAGAGCAAAACAATCTCGGAACATAGTCTGAATAGACTCAAGAGTAGCAGGTGGAGGTGGTGCATCCTGACCGAGTAGAGGGGCATCAGGCTCCTCATCATCAGACTGCTCAGAAGTCTCAGGAGAGGCGACGACTGCCGGAAGACGTCGTGCCTTGGACAGGAAAGCAGGAGCAGACAAAAAAGGACAAGCAAGAAGAGGTATATGGAATGCACGAAAGATCATAGGAAGATATGAGGCATAAACCAAGGCTCGTGGTTTCTTCCTGCAGTTAATCATCCAGTCCATCATGGTTCGTGGAAGATTGAAAGAAACACCAAAGTGGAGATGATATAAAGCGGAGATTTCAAAGTATGTAACTTCATCGGTAGAACCCGCCTTGGGTAAAATGGTATTGAAAACAATCCGATGAAGGTCAAAGAAGTAAGGATTTAGATATTTAGCCATAAGCTTGCGAGGACGAGTGTACGGAGTACATAAGTCGTCCTTGAAGCTTTCAAGGGAAATCCCGTTGGGAAAGTGGAACGACCGAGCGTCAACAAGCTTTTCCCAAGAATTGGGCTCTTGAAGATCAAGATATTCGGCTAAGTCAAAATAATCAAAGGAGATATCGATACCCGCAACACGTGAATAGATGTGAGTATCGTCAAAAGTCAGGTTGTAGTAAAACATCTGAATTACACTACGATATATGACCGAAGTGGAAGTAACAAGTTCGTCAAGATGTAGGTCATGAAAAAGTGTATCATAGTGAGAGAAAAATGAGAAGTCAATAGGGTGTCCCGCAAACACTGGACGTGACGTAAAATTACTAAACCATGCATTGGACGCGGCTAGTGATATAAAAAGTCGGTCATCGTAGGTGTTTGGATCACGTGGACGAGAAGGATTGAACAAAGGATGAGGTGGTTGAATTTGTTCAAAGGGTTGCTTGACGGAAGGAGGAGCATTCGACGAGGACGCTCCCTCGAGACGAATTCTCTTCCCACGGTTAAACAAGCGAGGAGCCATTTGCAAGAGATACCAATAGAGAACTTTGAAATAGAAAGGGAGAAGGAGTTATACCTTAAAACAACAAGGAACAGTGAAAGAGAATGAGGAATGAGCCCTTCTCCTTGATTTTGATGAGCAATGGAGCACTCTTGATAGAAAACTAGGGTTAGGGTTTGTAGGAAAAAGTTTGGAGAGGTGAAGGTGGTGGTAAGAAAGAAGGAGAGAGATGAAAACCCGAATATAAGATGAGGGTTTTCTTTGGTCGAAGGGAATCTGGACCGTAGGATCTAAAATGATCAAACGGCTGAGGCTGTCCCCGACGTTGGAACAATGGGACCGAACTCGGCCCGAACTCTGTTAGGGGCAGAGTTCGGCCCGAGTTCTGGATCAGTATTCCAGAACAGAAAAATGGGCTAGAAGATAGAAAAAATGGTTAAGTGTTGAAAAAGAGTTAGAAATGAGGATAAAAGCTTGATGGAATCAATCAAGTAGATAGTGAGATATACTAATATCAGAATGAACTTAGAAAATATCAAGTAGGCAATAATAAATTAAAACGAACCATATAATAAACAAGGAAATATATTATAATTCAATAGTTTGAAATTGCCATGGGTTAGCTACAGGGGCCGGATCCCAGCTAGCGGTAGTCCTGAGGACTAGTGCACCGTGTCGCTTAGGCTTTTACGCCTTATTGTCAGAAGGACCCTTTCGGCTTGTACCCATAGCAAGTTCATCGTAAGAGAATCATAATATAATCGATATTTACGCAGGTGAGTTTCAATTTATGACAGCTTCATCTAAAATTCCTAGTTCACGACAAAGGAAATTGAAGCGCTCTTCGGATAATGGCTTAGTAAAGAAATCTGCTAGCTGATGATCAGTGTCAATAAACTCTAAGTTAATCGTGCCATTTTGCTGATGATCACGCAAAAAGTGGTGTCTAATCTCAATGTGTTTAGTGCGTGAGTGACAGACAGGGTTCTTAGTTAAGTTAATAGCACTAGTATTGTCACAGAATATATGAATGTGCATGAAAGATAGATTATAGTCTTCAAGGGTTTGCTTCATCCACAGAATCTGTGTACAACAACGCCCAGCTGCGATGTATTCAGCTTCTGTTGTGGATAGTGCGACAGAATTCTGTTTCTTGCTAAACCAAGAGACTAAAGCCTTTCATAATAAATGACACGTGCCGCTTGTACTTTTACGGTCGACCTTACATCCGGCGAAGTCAGCATCAGAGTAACCAATGAGGTCAAATGATGTTGTCTTGGGATACCATAGGCCCACAGTAACCGTACCCTTAAGGTATCGAAAGATACGCTTAACCGCGGTCAAGTGTGATTCCTTAGGATTTGTTTGATATCTAGCACATAGGCAAACACTAAACATGATATCGGGGTGACTAGCAGTTAAATAAAGTAAGCTGCCTATCATACCTCGATACTTACGTTGATCAACGGGTTTGCCACTCTCATCTGGTTCTAGTTTGGTTGAGGTAGCCATTGGAGTGCTGATTGGTTTGACGTTGTCAAGATCGAACTTCTTTAGCATGTCCTTTGTATACTTCGACTGACAGATGAAAGTTCCATTAGCCATTTGTTTTACTTGCAGACCAAGAAAGTAGTTGAGCTATCCCATCATGCTCATCTCAAATTCTGTCTGCATACACTTGGCAAATTCTTGACAGAGGGTTTCATCAGTAGAACCGAAAATGATATCATCAACATAAATTTGAATCAATAGAATGGTGTCTTTAAAAGATTTTATAAACAGTGTAGTGTCAATTTTCCCTTTTGAAAAACCTTTCTCAAGCAAGAAACTGTTCAGCCTTTCATACCAAGCTCTGGGGGCTTGTTTAAGGCCATATAGCGCTTTCTTTAGCTTGAACACGTGGTCGGGAAATTTGTGATTTTCAAATCCAGGAGGTTGTTTTACATAAACTTCCTCCTTAATAAAACCATTCAAGAAAGCACTTTTCACATCCATTTGAAATAATTTGAAATTTTGATAATTAGCAAATGCACAAAGCATCCGAATGGATTCTAGTCTAGCAACAGGAGCATACGTCTCATCGTAGTCGATACCTTCCTCTTGGTTGTATCCTTGAGCTACTAGACGAGCTTTGTTGCGTGTGACTGAACCATCTTCATTTACTTTGTTTTTGAACACCCATTTAGTACCAATTATCGAGTGATTAGCCGGTCTAGGAACTAGTTCCCACACTTGGCTCCTCTCGAATTGGTTAAGTTCATCTTGCATAGCAGAAATCCAAAATTCATCATTAAAAGCTTCAGAAATGTTTTTCGGCTCAACTTGTGAAATAAAGGCAATGCTAGCAATAGAGTCTCTTAGTGATGATCTGGTAGTTACTCCACGTAAAACTTCACCTATAACTAAATTTTCTGGATGAGAAGGTTTGAAAGAAAATTTCTTAGGCAAACCCTCCAGAGAATCAGTTTCGGTTGAAGTATTCATTGGAGTAGAAGTTGATGGCTCAACGTCATCATCAAGAGTACTTACTGCACTGTTATCTTCATCAAAAGTCACATTTGTTGACTCTTCCACAATTAGTGAGCGTTTATTAAAAACTCTATATCCCTTACTCTTGGCGGCATAACCAAGAAAGATACCATCGTCAGCTTTGGCATCAAATTTGCCTAAGTTGTCTTTGGTGTTAAGGATAAAACATCTACAACCAAAAACTTTGAAATAAGAAACATTGGGGGTTCTCCCAAACCAAAGCTCATAGGGTGTTTTCTTCGTAATGGGACGAATAAGCACTCTATTCAAAATGTGGCATACTGTACTGACAGCTTCTGCCCAGAAATATTTCGGAAGTAAAAATTTATTCAACATGACTCTAGCCATATCGTCGAGAGTCCTATTCTTCCGCTCCACAACACCATTTTGTTGAGGAGTTCTTGGACAAGAAAATTCATGATCAAAACCATTTGTATTACAAAATTTTTCAAAATCATAATTTACGAATTCGCCTCCATGGTCACTTCGGATTCGAGTAATCATGTAGCCTTTTTCGTTTTGAACTTTCTTTATAAAAAGTTTGAAAACAGAGATAGCATCGCTCTTGTTTGCGAGAAAGAAAACCCAAGTAAATCTTAAAAAATCATCAACAATAACAAATGCATAAAGCTTGCCACCAAGACTGGCTATTCTACTAGGACCAAACAAATCCATATGAAGTAGTTGCAGGGGTCTAGTAGTACTTACAGAGTTGATGGAATGAAATGAGGATTTGGTTGCCTTGTTTAGTTCACATTCGGCACATACAGTGTCCTTTTTGAATGTGATGTCGGGCAATCCTCTTACTAGCTTCTTGGTCGATAGCCTGGATATAGCATCCATGTTGGCATGACCAAGACGCTGGTGCCAAAGTAGTCGTTCGTCTTTGTGGGCATATAGACATCTACCTGTATTGTTAGTATTTATAGAAAGATAGAAAATTTAGATGTTGTCCTCTATTTTTCCTTCAAAAGCAATGTCTCCCGTTGACCTATCATAGATGTGGCAATTATTTTGTCCAAAGTTAATATCATATCCATGATCAGCAAGATGACTAATGCTGAGCAGGTTATGCTTTAACTCGGTCACTAGGCAGGCATCCTTTATTACAAGAGAAGGAGGATGACCAATGATACCATTACCTATTATGTGCCCTTTGAGATTGTTACCGAAGGATACGTATCCTTCTCTCTTCATCGATAGTGATGCAAAAAGATTTGCGTCTCCCGTCATATGTCGCGAGCATCCACTATCGAAAATCCACTTACTTTCAGTTGAGGAGGAAAGGTCCACCTACATCAAGAGTAGATGTGACCTTTGGTACCCGAGTTCTTGAGGGTCCTGAAAAGTTAGTTTTCGGAAACCATGCATATATCATTTTGCCTACCAGTCTTCTAACTCTACATTGTGGTGAAATGTGTCCATGTGATCCACAGTAGGTGCAGATAGCATTTTTATTTATACTAGGAGCATGAGAATAATATCTATAAGCAACAGGATGTGGATGGACATGATGTGAAGAGTTAGCATGTTGATGATGCTTATGCATAGAATGAGTGGCATGGTGATGGTGTCTATGTGGCATAACATGATAATTTTGTCTATATGACATGGCATGATGATATTGTCTATGATGTGTGACATGCTGATATTGTCTATATGGCATGGCATGTGGGTGTGGCATGGTATGATGATTTTGTCTATGTGGCATAACATGATGATTTTGTCTATATGGCATGGCATGATGATGATTTCTATATGTAGAGTGATGTTGGTTGTGTCTTTGTGCAGTATGATGAGGGGTATTCTTACGTGCACGTGGTTTATGGAAGTTTGTGTACATAAAAGCATGGTTATGTGCTGCATGAGGATGATGTGGTTGATTAGCATGAGTGATGTTGTGCCCATGTGATTGGGTTTGAGGTTGAACAACCTGTTTACCCAATTTGGTTTCTAATTTCCTAGAAACAGCTTGCAGTTCATCAACCTTAATATTTAAGCCATATATCTTATTCATGGAAATCTTGTGTCTACTTTTTTCTTCAGCGAGCAACGTATTGAGTGTAGTGATTTCTTGAGTTTGTTGTTCAATACGTGCTTCAGCATCATGTATGCTTATTTTAAGCTTGGATACTTCATGTGTGACATCAGTGGGTGACGTGTCTCTAATATTATCAAGAAGTAAAGAAATTCTTTGTATCTCATCTTCAAGACTTTTGATTTTGTCCTTGGCATGTTTGTATTTACCGATGACCTTTTTGTGATCATCGAGTAAATCAGTGAAGGCATCGCCAAGTTCATCAAAAGAGAAGTCATCTAAAGTTTCGTTAGATACCTTGTTGGAAGTTGCCATTAGGCACACATTTACTTTATCTTGAGGAGAGTCCTTTTCTTTCTCGGAGTCACTCGCTTCACTTTCATGCCAAATGCTTGTGTTGGCATATTTCTTTGATGAGGTCTTCTTGTATGGCTTTTCATAACGGTTGCTTTTCTTCAAGAATGGACAGTCTTTTCGGACGTGTCCAGTCTTCTTGCAACCATAGCAGGTAGGCTCTTCTTCATCGTCTTCTTGTGGTTCCTTCTTTCTTCTATTGAAGCGAAGAAACTTCTTGAAGTTGCGAACCATGAGAGCTTGGTCATCATCATCTGAGTTGTCATCTTCGGTCTCGTCGTGATCAACCCTTCGTCGATGAGCTTTGAGTACGATCTCCTTGGTCTTCGGAGCAGGCTCTTCGAAGTCCTTGAGGTCAAGCTCGTGAGTCATGAGCTTACCCATCAAGGTCTCCATTGACATTATTGTGAGATCATTTCCTTCTATGATGGCTGTCACCTTAGGGTTCCAAATCTTTGGTAACCCTCTGAGTAACTTACGAATCTTCTCGTGGTTTGAGTACTGCTTACCAAGCGAGGATAGATGATTGATGATGTCGAGGAATCTTGTAAATATTTGAGTGATCGTCTCATTTGGCTTCATCTTAAATGCCTCGTATTCTTGCGTAAGACGACTGATTTTTGATTCCTTGACTTGGGTGGTTTCTTCATGCGTCACTTCTAGGAGCTTCCATACTTCGTAGGATATGGTGCATGTGGATACCCTGTTAAACTCATTCCTATCTATAACACAGAATAAAGCATTAATAGCTCTCGCGTCTAGACTTGCCTATTTTTTCTCTTCGTCAGAATATTTGTCATGTGATTTCTCAATGAGATCACCGTTGACAACTATCCTGGCGGGCTTTTTGTAACCGTCAGTTACGACTGTCCACAGGTCGAAGTCTAGAGACTTGAGATAAAAACTCATCCTTGTTTTCCAATACGTGTAGTTAGTTCCATCAAATATGGGAGGCCTATGAGTGGACTGTCCTTCACCGTGATTGGAAATCAAGGATTGTGTGGTTGCCATGGATCAGCTCTAGGATGTAAATCCTTGTAAAGAGAGCAGAGCTCTGATACCAATTGAAGAACAGTTTGGCAACTCTAGAGGGGGGTGAATAGAGTTTATATAGAAAATAACCAATTAAAAATTAACTCTTTCACGATCTACGAATAATCAGAGTAAAATGCGGAAAGTAAATGAAGAGCAGGAAAGCATACGCAAACACAGCGATTTTAACCTGGTTTCCCTCGTGGAGGACTAGTAGTTTACAACCCGTGCCTTTACTTCAGAAGAGCACGTCAACTTCTTACAGAGGATCGCAGTGGCGATTTGCTTGGAATTGTCCAAGCGACTTCTTCAACTCTTGTACAAGAATCCTAACTGAGAGATGCTGAGCACTCGAGACTTAGGAGGCTTGTGGCTAGTAGATGGAAAGGATATGGCTTATTTGAGCTATAAGAGAGAAGAGAAGAGAAGATTGGATGATTTGAAATGAGAGAATTCATGCCCTATTTATAGTGTTTTTATAGGCAGAATTTGGCCAGAATTCGGGTAGAAAAATTCAAAAATTTGGCCGTTGGACAACTAGCAACCAGCTAACCCTAAAATTAGGGTTCCTGATTTCTAGGGGACAGAGTTCGGCCCGAACTCTGTGTGGAGGCAGAGTTCGGCCCGAACTCTGTCTCCAGAGCACAGAATGGTTCTAAGGGGACCATTGGGCAATTTTTGGTTTGGTGGAGCTTGGGATTATTGGGTAGGCTATAGTCTAAGTTTCAAGAGCTCAGCATGACTCAGATTACATTAGTCTAGACTCAAAAAAAAAGTAAAATACAGACTTGAATACAACTGAGAAGCAGATGCTGAGCTGTTGTCTGTCTTGAGTTTAATGCAGACGTCGTGTGTCGTATTAAATTATTACAGATATTATTTAGTCAATGTTATCAATATTTGGTTGACTGTGACTTTGTGTCAACACCTACTTGCCACTACTGCAAGAGGTCCGGACATCTCTGGGAGGTTTGCAGGAGACGTTTGGGAGTGTGCCTATACTGTGGCACCGAAGGACATCTGGCGAGGGATTGTCCTTCGAACCATCGCCGTGCAGCTCAGGGAGCACAGGGTAGGCTACCTATGGCACCGCATCACGCCCTCCACCAGCAGCGGGATATACCCCGCCAGGACAGGGCTTTTGCGATGACAGTTGAGGATCCTACACGCATTGGACTAGGAGGTAGGGTCTTGCTCTTTCTTTTACCTGTTCTTTCAGCCCATTGATTGATGATTGCTTTCTTAGTACCTTTAGTTTGAATATGTGATGATCATGCTAGATTAAATAGAAAACCCCAATGAAGACTGCAATAACATGATACTGTAGAGATTTAAAACCATGTATGTGTTCTGATTTTCTAGATTACATGTTATATAACTTAGGATAAAATTTAGTAGACCTTGATTGTTGGGTGCTTGACCTAGAGAAGAGTACGACCGTTTGAATTTCGAGGACGAAATTTTTAAGGAGGGTAGATTTGTCACCCCCAGTTTTCGAATTAGGGGTATTTTCGTCATTTTTCAAGTTTTATAATTTTTTAGGAATTTTATTTGATTTTATGTGATTTTTTGGGATTTATTTGTGTTGGTTTGGATTTTATCTAATTCGGACTCAAACTGGAGACCCGGGTAGCCTGGACCCTAGTGGGACCCACATACTAGCTGGGCTTGGCCCACATGCCATCTTAATTAGGCTAGAAACCATAAACCCTATTTCCATGGCTTAATTAGTCATTTTATAGCTTAATTAGTTGATTTGAATTTGACCGAATCGAACCGAACCAAACCCGAACCAACCTAAACTAAGTTCATTGGTTGGGGGCTAATGGGTCTCCACCCAAAACCCAATAACCCCCCTATAGGCCGGCCACAAGAGGCTTCCCCGCTTTGCTTCTTTATTAAGTCAACATCTCTTTCTTTCTCAAAAATTCCTTTCTTTCTCTCCAACTCTCTTCTTCCCTACAAGGAAAACCATATTAGGTATGTAATTTCTCCCCAAATTAATATTCTTTTCTATTTATTGCTTTTACAATAAATGATGAGTAGGGAATTCTCCACCAATTGCCCATGAATTTATAGGTATTCCCTAGAAAATCTAGGTTAGGAATTATTAGGGGTTTTATATATTTAATGGTATATGTATATATATATATATGTATATATGAATGTAAATATATATGTATATATGTTTATATGTATTTGTGTGTGTGTGTGTGTGTAGAGAGGGTGAAGTGTCATGAGAATGAGAGTGGTGGTGGTGGATGTGTGTGAGAATGTGTGTGTTAATATATATATATATATATATATATATATATATATATATATATATATATATATATATATATATAAGGATTTGTGTATGTGTGTTTATATATATATATATATATATATATATATATATATATATATATATATATATATATGTGTGTGTGTGTGTGTGTGTGTGTGTGTGTTGTGTGTGTGTATAAGGAGATGTGTGTGTATATATATATATAGGCATGTGTGTGTGTGGTTGTGAGTTATACATATATATATAAGGATATGGTTATATGTATATACATAGATAGATTGATAGATAAATGGGTATATATATATATATATATATATATATATATATATATATATATATATATATATATATATATATATATATAGAGAAGAGAGAAGTATGAAGATGAAGTAGAAGAAGAAGGGAAGAAGCAGCTGCAGCAGGGGCAGCAATAGGGGCAGCAGCAGCTGCAGGAAGTAGCAGCAGCAGTAGAAGCAATGCAGCAGCAGCAGGGCAGTAGCAGCAGCAAGGAGCTCCTGTGGCAGCTCCTTCCCCCCCCCCCCCCCCCCCCCCCCCCCATTGCACCCCTTTGAACCCCCCATTTAACCCTTTAACCCCCCTAGTACGTATATATTAGTACATATATATATATATATATATATATATATATATATATATATATATATATATATATATATATATATATATATATTTTTATGGATAGGAAGTTAGATAGAAAGAAGAGGGAAAAGAAATAAGATGAAGTAGAAGAAGAAAATTAAGAGAAGTATGAAATTAGAAGAAGAATAGGAAGGAGGAGTATGAAGAAGAACTAGAGGAGAAATATGAAGAAGAAGTTAGAAGAAGAAGTTAGAGGTAGGGTTAAGGAAGAGAATCGGAATAAGGGCTAGAAAGGAGAAAATGGAGAAATCGAGTTAGAGGGCAAAATCGAGTTTCGAGTATCGGATCGCGACGAAACTTGACGTAGGCCTAGGTTATGTGAATTAGATTTTGCGGGTAGGCCTCCGAGTTGAAATCGGAGTTGTAGGGCGCCGGCATCGCGCCGTACCATTTCGTATCTTAAAATATTCAAGATATCGGCAATGGGCCGTAAGGTGGACTAGACGTCCACTTTATCTAGGTATTTTGGTAGGTAACGTACCTATAGGCTAGTACCCTACTACCCTAGGGAGCACGGGTCAAAATACTAAGCGTAGGTAGGCTAACTAGGTTTCCACCTAGGCTAGAAATTTACCCTAAAAAGGGTAAATTAAGGAATTGGCCTACGGCCAAGAATTTGAGTTTGAAGTCCAAGATGGACTTGGATATGGGTTGTAGAGGTTGGTAATGAGTAGAATTAGCCGTCTAAACCTAGTCTTGGCCCCGGTTGACCACGGTTGACTTTTTAGACTAAAAGTCAACTATGGGTCAACACTTTACCCAATTTAGTCCCAAATTCCATTTAACTTGGACAGTTGACTAAAAGTCAACTATTAATCACCAGTGACCTAGGGTTGACCTAGAGTTGACCTAGAGTTGACCAGAGTTGACCCGTTGACCAAAAGTCAACGGTAAGTCAGTTTTCGACCTAGTTTGATTCGGATGGATTTCCAATGTCCTCACATGACCAAGTATAACCCCAACTAGACTTGTCTTGACCTAGTATGACTTTGTTAGGTCTAATATGACTTAGATTGACCCCGTACAATCTAGTTTGACCTTGTTTGACCTAGATTGACTTAGTTTGACGTGTCTTGACCTATTTTGACTCAGTATGACTTAATTTCACTTCCAAACCATTATATTGATACAGTATTCCATCTATAGGTCCTCGAGGTACTGATCTTGGACTCAGTCGACTTATCCATCATAGTACAGGCGAGTACATTCTCTGATAATATTTCTGTTTTATGATATCGTCTTTGTTTCTAGTATTTAGTGCAGATTATTCTTGTTCTCTTGACACATTGTTCACACGGATTGATATTTGTCTGGATTCCGTCATAAGATGTTATTCCTCTTATATATGGTATACACTGGGCAAGTCTACATTGTTTATTGTTCATTGTATAGATACGATTCCTGAGAAGGCTAGCTACCCTCTCAGAGAATATGTATCATGATGTGTCATGACTGGATCCACTATATTAGTCAGGGATGGGGGTGTTAGCGTAGAGATGTGATCAATACCCCACAGATATTATTATATCATCATTGTATAGTGTCAATCATACACTCACGTATGATTAGCCAGGCCAAACATTGTATCAAGTTCTAAGCCGATCACATGTTGAAACTAATACTAAACTCACATAGATATAGTTCCAGATTCTTGTACATGATTTATACTGTTTTCCCTGTTCTTACATTCAGATTACAGTCTTGATATGCCTTACCATGATTCATGTACACATTATTTATCTCGTAGATTCTTTCTATTTACTGCTACATTTTTAATATCGTCTAACTAGAACTGTTATGGAGATTTGTGCTCGTTCCATCCTGACTGGATATGTTGACAAAATTTTACAGATTGTGGCAAAGAGGATTGTCCTACCTACTACGGTCCGGTTGACGTAGTAGGCGTAGACTTGGAGACCTTAGTTCAGCAGGGCTTAGCTCCGCCCGACGAGCCTCTAGCTTAGTTTAGTTAGACTAGATATTTTGGACTGGACCTTGTCTCCAGCTTGCTATTTGTGTTATTATATTATATTTTGGGGTTGTATAGAGACTTGGACTTAGACTTGTATATTATTTGTGATGGACTTGACAGGTTATTATTTTATTATCGTCTTGTTGTCTTTACCTTTCAGTCTTTACTTTGTTATCTTAGAGTTGTGATGGAGTACTCATATATATTCATTGCTTGTCCTCCGTTCGGAGTTGACCATATTCTCGACAGGTTTTGATATATATATATAAACTGTTTAGAGTAGAAAACCTACAGCGTTCTACGCCGTTTTTACGGTGAGGGCTGGGCGTTGTCACGTGCACGTGCCCTTATAGAGGGTGCGGGTCGTGACAATAATGTCCCGCTTCGCATGGTGCATTACGATGAGTCGTTGACTCGAACAGTTGCGTTGACCCGATGAAGTATCGATATGAATCGATGCAAGTGTTACATTAGCCCGAAAGAAAGCATTGAGTTGATTCGAATCAATAAATCGAATCAATGCAAAGCATAAGTCCGGTTCGAATGAAGTGTTGACTTCGGTTGATCTGGTGTGCAGACTATGATTTTACGCTGTATTGTAAATGGTCGACATTTTGCCTTATTCGAAATGATGTCCGCAAAACCAAATCGTCGCCTTGCAACGGATTGTGGCATGGGTACGATAGGTCGAATCAGTCGAGTAGTTCAACGGAATGGCTAAGTCAAAACTTGTTAGCCATGCAACCAAGTTATGGAATCGAGCCACATCAGCTCCGCGGAACGACCAGACGTATCAGCTTAAGGTGGGCGGATTCTTGACTCTCTCTCCCTACTCTTTCCCGCTTAATAAAAATGTATCCCTTATATGCGATTGTAGCGATTGAGTTAGTGAGCGTGGTCGGCGATTAAAGATCTTAGTGTATCTCGAACATTAAGAATAGAACATTGAACAATTGAAAGGACGTGCTTCAGGTGCACGGGTTGCGGTAGGACAGTGATGGTAGAACATTGAAGGCAACATCGAGATGTGCATCACGTGCACGACTTCGAGAACATTGAACACTAGGCCTAGAACACTGATTATGGCGTTAAGCATGCCTTTGCGCACGGAAGCTACGAAATGACTAGGTAGGCGAAATAGGACAAGTTGTGGTGCAATACCACGAAACCTATCGTAACATTGAAAGATATACTTCGTGCATCTAAGTATGCAGTTGTGGCATAATTGCTATGGAACTACCGTTATACGAATAACTTATGAATGGAACATATTGAGTATAAGAACGAGAAGTGTTAAGCCGTTGGACATCGTGCATCAATACAGATGTGTTGGGACATAATGCCGATGGAACTTGAGATAGAGATGATGGAATATGTTTATGGAACGTGGGATTAGTTGGAATGATATGACTTGTTTGCTTGCACATTTTGCATGGTCAATATTGGACTCGGATTGCCCGTGCACAGGTGCGGCTTCCCTCGAACGGTTACGACCGGGCATCGGGACCATTCGGCCTAGGAGGGAATTATGTTTGGTATTTATGGTGCACTTCATTAGGACGGGTTGCGATCGGCCAGTGTTATGATAAGTTATGATATCAGTAAGTTTGGGATCCTTCAGATACGGGCTAGCAACCCGTACTGAGCGATCATAGGCTTACACATAAAGATGCCAAGTCCATTACGGTACGAAATACCGTGACCTTCATATAGATAGGGTCGATGAACTGGGATTAGAATTGGGTGCAAGCACAGGACCTGCCATCCTTATGCATATGTCTAAGTTTGATTGGTTGGATGCGGGAATTGTATGGTTGATTATGCATATTTCTAACGATTGCAGGCTAAGCGAAAAGAGATAGAAACATGCACGATCACTATGCTTATGTTCATATTATGTCTAACTGTATCTGCTGCAAGGACACGGTATTGGACACATTTATAATAAGTTGCTATGCTTGAATATTGCCATGAAACTGATCCTAAGGCTAAATAGAAAGATCACCAAATAAAGTTGCATGTTTCACTAAATGTACTTAGTGTTGGTTTGGGTGCGAGTGGGCCTTGATTAGTGCAGCGAGGACGAAAGCACTAATCCTCCACTAGTTTGCTTGCAGGTTCAGGATATATTCGGCTCGGGACGGGGCTTGGCTTGAACGCGCCGAGGCATAGAGTCCTTAGCTTTTCAATATGAGCTACCGCATTGGCGTTCGGACTTGCAACATAGAGATCTTCGGCCGAAGACTACTTGTTGGCTATAAAGAGACATAATGTATGAAACAATATAATCCTTTGTGAGCTAGAGAGATCATGAGCGTTGTAGCCAGTTGGCATATTCAGTTGGACTGTTCAAGGCCTTGTAATCTTCAGTTCATTATTCATAAAAGAGATTGTTATTATATACTCTGTTTCCTTCCGCTGCATATATTATCAATTTGAGATAAACACTATGAGAACCTATTATCTTGCCATGCACGAGCGCAACTCTAGGCTCGTGCGGCATCATATCCCAGCGAGGACGATGATTCGGGTGAAATCTAGCGGACGAGCAATTTTCCGGGTCGGGGCGTGACATTGGGCTCATGGGCACATGAGGCATAATGTGGCATTTTATTGGTGCACTTAGCACGATAACATCGTCACTAGGCGCATAGTACGCTTAAGTTGCGCTTGATATACGAGCCTCTTGCGCAGCCGTTCGTGCGCCACTTCATGCGGTCAGATTGTGCGAACAGATGGCGCTCTAGTTGGCGTGGCCAGATGGCGCGGCTTGATCGTGCGACCAGATGGCGCAGCCAAATGGTGCAGCAGTTGGCGCATGGTTTGCGAGCGGTGTGCACGTGTTGCGCAAGTGCGCGCAGGCGCGATTGGCACAGGTGCGCACTGTGCGCGCCTTGTGTAGTTGCGTGTGAGTGCATGGGCATTGGGCGCTAGGCGCACGCACACACGAGCACATTGACGCACTATGGTGCTCGCGCGCAGTGGCGCTCAGTGGCACTGTTTCGTGCAAAACGTGGTTGTCCATGTTCTGAACCATTTTGAAACGTGCGATAATCGCGGATCCGATAATTACGGATCTGACATTCAATCGTCGCGCACGTTCCGGATCTGGGCGTTTATTGTGAGACCCTATTTATAGAGTCTCTCTTCTCTCTCAGGGGCATACGATTTTATGAAATTTACAGAGAGAAGAGAGAGCTTCTGGGTCGGGGCCATTCATAAGTATCAACTTTCCGAGGAGTCCATGAGCAGATTGGCAGAGCGTTCTAGAGTTCTTTCGAACTTACTGGTTCCTGAAAGCTGACCATGTGGGTGGATCTAGCTTTGAGCGTCGGTGTTCTAAATACTCCTGCAGGCTTTATACTTCTTCTTCTCTTTTTCATCTTCTGTAAACGTTCTATCTCAATTGCAACTGGTTTGCGAGAAAGAACGTGTGTTGTTGTTATTAAAATTTTAAAAGTGCCTCCACCCCGCTGCTGCTGTTAACAATTAACTTGTAAACTTCTTTTTAGAAGCTCTACATTTGAATTCGTTTCTCATGATCCTCCGGGATCGCTGACTTGCACCTTTCTTGAAGTGTTGCTACGAAATATTGTTTTTACAATCGTTTCATTTCTCAGTTTTTTATCGAAAAATTACGCCCATGGACTAACATATATATATATATATATATATATATATATATATATATATATATATATATATATATATATATATATATATGTTAGTCCATGGGGTGGGATCAAATTAATCCCATATTATGTCCATCCCATTATCATTTGTATCTTACTCGTTGGATTAGATTTAAATAACGGCTAAGATTAAATCTCTCCCCTAAATAGAATAAGAGAGTGACAAAGAATAAGAGAAAAAAGATCCACCGTACAGTCTGCTCCGTTCTTCCACCACTCTCCTCCACTTTGCCTTTGCCTCCTCGTGTGGTCTCGAGCACCTCCTCTTCTCCTTCTACTATTTCTCCATCGCCTCTTCTCCTCTAATCGAGAGAAGAACCCGATCACGAGCACCTCCTCCTCGTCCTTCTTCGCAAAACGAGCAATATTCAATTCGTCATCCTGCTCGCATCCTCCCTGAGCTCTCTTCGACGACACCTCCAACACACCACCTACACTCAAATGATGAAAATAAAGGGCATTTATCTGACTCTAATTTTTATTTTTTGCTATTTATAAATGCTGATGATTTGTTAACTGCAACTTATTTGAGAAATTGACAATAAGATAGATGTTATGCATGTTTTGGATGGTTGTTAACAAATATTTCATATGTTGCTCATATATGCCCCCTTGGATGTCTATGCCCATGGTCCGTAGGATTCAATATTAGATTATCATAAATTTTCATATAGGGTAAAAAAGTTTGGGGTAATTATAAAAAAAGAAAAAAGTTTGGGATAATTGCAGAAGGGGGGAACACGCCAAGTGATTTGGCGGGTGGGGAGTGGGTGCCAAGTGACTTGGCGCGTGGGGAGTGGGCGCCAAGTCACTTGGCAAGTGGGGAGTGGGGGAACACAGGTAAAGAAGTTTGGAGTAATTTATAATTTTGAATGTAGTTTGTCTAAATTATCCATAATAAAGTTCAAATATGTTTTTAAATATATTACATAACAAATAATTATTTTTTTATCATCCAAGATTTATCAGATAATAGTTATTATATATATTAGATAACAAATAATTAAAATTATCTATATGAACAGAATATTTATAATAACAAATTAGTTATATCATAATGTTTTAATTATATAATAGTTATTATCATAATAAATTAGCTTTTAGTTATATCATAAAAAAATATAATATTGATAATAACTATTATCTGATAAATTTTTTATGATATGACTATAAGATAATTTATTATTATAAATATTCCATTCATATAGATAATTTTAATTTTTTTATACCTGATATAGATAATAACTATTATCTGATAAATCTTGGATGATAAGAAATTAATTATTTGTTATCTAATATATTTAAAAACATATTTGAAATTTATTATGGATAGTTTGGACAAACTACATTCAAAATTATAAATTACTCCAAATTTTTTTACCCGCTTTCTCCTACTCCCCACTCGCCAAGTCACTTGGCGCCCACTCCCCACACGCCAAGTCACTTGTCGTGTCCTCTCCCCCTTCCGAAATTACTCCAAACATCTCCATTTTTTTACAATTATCGAAAACTTCTTCTCTATAAGAAAATTTCTGTTAAATTATGTCTTGATCCTATTTGATTCCTGAAGGTTTTTACAATTATCCCATTTTTTTTTACCCTATGCGAAAATAAATTTCTGTTAGATTATGTCTTGATCCTAGTTGATTCATAAAGGTTACATATAATAAAATCGGTTTAATTAGTTTTAAAATATGAATCATATGTAATAAATAAAGGGTGCTGACGCTCCAAAATTGTCATTCTGCACTCATTTTTTAGTTTCGTATCATTCTAATTTCAAATGTATCCATACATTAAATATGATATTAATTTGTGTATGCATGGAGGGATGAGTGCATAATGATGTTTTAGGAGTCACAATAGTGTTAATATAATGACAAATTTAGAATTTAAATATTAAAAAAATTTAAAAAAAAAGTGTAAAATAATATTTTATGGATGTCAATAACGACATCCATATAAATATGAAACATTAGAATACCTAAATTAGTGGGAAAGGCACTGGCGTTACTCTGCTTCCCTCTATTTTTTTTTTCCAAAAAGAGCGGCACCCACTGCCGACGACTAGATGACAAAGATGTCGGTGCTACGTGGCAGGATGACGTCAGCAAATTCGCATCAAGCCCTCTTCTGTAGACTCAGTGGAGAATTAACCGATTAGGGCCCGTTTGGTTATTGGACAACGTAATGTAATATAATTGGTATTATGTTGTCAATTTGATTCGGATGTTTGGTTGGACAAAAAATATTAGATGTAATGTAATCGTGATTACAAGTTTGATTATATTACATCAGTTTCTTCTAAACTCAATTACATCATAAAATCTATGCAATCGCGATTACATTATAACTTAAGCGGAAGGTTGACATGCTATAATTTGGTCGTTTTGTTCGTTTCTGGTCATTTTTGGTCGTTTTGTTCGTTTTCTGAAAATTTTTGTTCGTTTTTGTTTATTTTTTGTCATTTTTTGCCCTTTTGTTTGTTTTTGTTTGTTTTTGCCGTTTTTCTTCATTTTTGTTTGTTTTCTTTTTGTCTTTTTTGTTTGTTTGTTTTCCCTTTTTTTCCCTTTTTTGACGTTTTTGTTTGTTTTTGTCTTTTTATTCCTTTTTGTTGTTGTTTTTGCACGTCTTTTGTCGTTTTTGTTAGTTTTTTGTCGTTTTTATTCTTTTTTGTCCGTTTTGCTCGTTTTGGGCCGTTATTTTCGATTTGTGATCGTTTTTGCACATTCTTGGCCTTCTTGGTCGCTTTTGCACGTTTTTAATCAATTTTTCTTTATTTGCACATCTTTTGTCGTTTTTGCACGTTTTTTATCGTTTTGGTCAATTTTGTATTTTTTTATTGTTTTTGGTCGATTTTGTACGTTTTTGACCATTTTTTACCTTTTTATCATTTTTTGTCCTTTTTGGCCGATTTGCACGTTTTTAATCTTTTTTTGTCGATTTTATACTTTTTTGTTGTTTTAATCGTTTTTGGTCGATTTTACACGTTTTTTCATCGCTTTTGGTCGATTTTGCATGTGTTTGCACATTTTTGTCGTTTATGCTCGTTTTTTTCTTTTTGTTTGTTGTTTTTATCATTTTTGGTCATTTTTTGCAAGTTTTTTTTAATCTTTTTTGTCGTTTTTTGCTCTTTTTAATTCCCTCTTTTTTGGGTTTTCCCCTTTTTTTGCCATTTTTGCTTTTTTTGTCGTTTTAGATTTTTTTTTGCTCTTTTTTTAATCTTTTTTTGTCATTTCTTTTTATCCCTTTTAATACTTTTTCGTTTTGGTCATTTTTGTCATTTTTTGTCTTTTTTGTCGTTTTTTGTTTTTGGTCGTTTTTCTTCTTTTTTGTCTTTTTTTTTCTCTGTTTTTTGTCAATTTTTTTGGTTTTGGTCAATTTTTTTATCATTTTTGGTGACTTTTGATGGTTTTCATCTTTTTTGTCATTTTTGATTTTTTTTGTCGTTTTTGGTCATTTTTATTTTTTTTATCGCTTTTTCGTTTTTGGTTTTTTTTTCGTTTATCATTTTTGGTTTTTTTGTCGCTTTTCCCTTTTTGGTCTTTTTGCAGCAGAAGACAAACCATTTTTTCCTTTATTTATTTATTTATTTATTTATTTATTCCTGTTTAAATTTTTGAATTTTTTAATTGATCAACTTTTTTTAATTTCATATTTTATTTAAATTAAATTAGAATGTCAATTACATTACATGATAAACCAAACATATGAATACAATTGATATTGTATTACATGATTTGATTACATGTTTCTACTAAACATAGTAATTGTCCTAAGTCATCATTTCAGAGCATGGGCTCCTGATGGATTCTTGATATTGGAGCCTCTTGCGTCTTTGTAGGGATCGCGAATCTCTTTAGCAGAGGAGGTTCAGAGTCACATTCCTTTGGTCACTCACAGTACTGCCATCTGTCATGGAGTGGAGCTTTAGCTTAACTTGTAAGCTTCCTTCTAACCAATGTCTGGCTCGTGCTTGGACAATGCGAACAGCCTACATAAAGGACTGTCCTCCTTCAAGGGAAGACTCAACTGCTTCAACAATAGCCTTTCTTACCCGATGTTCGGCTCCGGATGATCCTGGAGTTTGCTTGAGGCGGTCGTCGATGGCAAATCTTTTTATCCAAAGAAGCTGTAGTAGAACTACCATTGGATCTCGAGACGTCCCGTATTCTGGATGTCGTGGGCGTCAATGGCGTCTCGGACCTCTGCTTCCTGGGTTAGGATTGCTTGCTATTCTGACCGAGGAATAGCAAGGTCTGCTGCCGTAGTTGCTCTCGCCGGCCAGCTGGAGAGATAGGGAGTCCTGTGCTGGTCTTCATTCCCGGCTCGGGCCAGTAGCAACTTCGGACGGTGGCTTCCTTTTGACCAGGAAGTGATTGGCTCTGTCATCGCCTCGCCCGCGCTATTGAGAGCTTGTATCGTAATTTCAGCTCTTTTTTTTTGCTTCTGTGTATGTAACTACGAAGAGTCTGTAATAGGTCTTTGTAGCCACATGTTTTTATATATAGAAGCTTTCTTGTTCCCATTGCTTTTGTCTCCAGAATAAAGAGAGAATCTTCATAATGGATTTGCTTGCCCAGAGGTAATATGGATGTGGTAGGCTTGATCTTTGTCGGGGTATAGAACAACAATCCAGAGGTAATATGGACGTGAACTATTTTCTAGACCACCGGGATAATCATAGAACTGATGCGAGAAGAACGACTACTCAGAGGTAATGTGGACATGGTAGTCGCGTCTTCCAGGCGTAGAGGAGCAATCCAGAGGTATTGTGGACGTGAAATCTTTATCTACTTGAGAGAATATATAGAAGGGAGAGCGAGAGATGCCCTTACCAGAACTCATGGGCACCCTTTTCAGGGGATGTGGGTGCCTATGTTGGTTCTGTCTTCAGACGTAATACTTCTTTAGGAACTTGTCGTTGATGGACATCATTAGCAAGTCCCCATTAGGCTTAACTAGCCGATAAGCACCGTTGGAGTACACCGTTTCTATAACGAACGGTCCTTCCCACTTGGGCTCGAACTTTCCAGCCGTCTTGTGGGTCATCATCATCGGTCTCTGTACTGTCAAGACGAGGTCGTCCACCTGGTAGGATCTTTCGCGGACCTTTTTGTTAAAGGCCCCAGAGATGCGAGCTTGGTAAAGCTCAATCCTTTGCTGCGCGAGCAAGCACTTTTCATCCAACGCTTCTAGCTCTTGTAACCGCCTGCGCTGATTGTCTTCGACGGTTAACTGATTAGTGATGGCTATCCGTAAGGATGTGATTTGAATCTCCAAGGGGAGGACAGCTTCGCTCCCATAGACCAAGGAGAATGGTGTACTGCCTGTAGGTGTACGAACAGTCGTACTTTAGGCCCATAAACATTCGCCTAGCTTCTCATTCCAATCGTGTTTGTTGGAGGAGATGACCTTTTTGAGGGATTTGACAATGGTTTTGTTGAATACCTCAGCCAATCCGTTAGCTCATTATATTACAAATTCAATTACATTGCAAACCCAATTCCATTACGATTACATTATAATGAACCAAACACAATCTAAGTCCTTACTTACATTTGTTTCATCATTGGTTTACTTCAATTACTCTTTTGCATAAATTTCCCGAACTTTCCTCCATTTGCATTTTTGATATGGTGGTGGACAATAGACAACTATTGGAAAGGGACTTGACATGTCTTCGTACCAACAGAAGTCTTTTTCTGGTCCCCTTTGCTAGTGTAATATAGACTATGAATAGGACACGTCCGAAACATGTGTTAAAAGATTAATATTTTTTTATATAATTTAATTTATCAAAGAATAATGGATAAGTGACTAAATATTGGTTGATTAGACTATATGATTGATTAGTATCATTGTTTATGTGTCGTGATTGAATGATTGCATTTAATACAAGATATCTTTAATGATACTCCTAAAGTATTATCCCACATCTCTCTTTAATTTTTTAATATTCAAACATATTTCTATATTAATATTGCAGTTCCTCCTAAAATGTCATCATGCATTCTTTTCTTCGTGCATGTACAAATTAATATCATATTTAAAATATTAGTATGCTTGAAATTTAAATAATAAAATATTTCAAAAAAGTGCATAATAATATTTTAAAGGTGTCAATAACAATACCATTAATATAAAATATATAGTATAAGTTATAGAACATTGTTTAGCCATGGTAGGAAAGAGATAAGCAAGGAGGAGGAGGAGGTCATAAAAACATATATGGAAAGAGTAAGTGTGATGTGCTAAGGATTAACTAAAGTGAATAACTATCTCTATGTCATTTTTTTTCCTTCCAACTATGTATTTTACCACATGTTGTGTGTTGTGTTATAAGTAACACATTAAACCATCCATACGGACCTAATAGGTGAGCAACTAGATTCTTAAATATGAAAAAAGTATTTAATTTGAATAAGACACTAGAATCATCTAAATTAAAAGAAAAAAAATGCTAAAGAACATTTGCATATGGAATTTAGTGCCTAGATTGAACTATTAATCTTGAGTTCAAATTTTATGTTCAACTTTTTGCAATATGCTCCCAAGTAACGTAATATTTCGATATTACAAAACAGTAAAAAAAAAATAACAGTTCTTTTTCTTAATGTGCAATGAAAAAAAATACTAGTTAATATAGTATTTTTTTGGTTAAAACATGTTGGGTAAATGACAAAAAAAAAAAAAATCCTAATAAGGGACTTTAGTCCCACATCGGAAGTTGTATTGTGAATAGGAGGTGTACTCTCTATAAGTAGTAGCAGGAGCCCATCAATAAAATCATCTGAGAAATTTCACTCATTTCAACTTGGTATCAGAGCCAGGTTCCCAAAATTTTTTTTCTTCATCCCTCCTTGACGCCAGCCCCCCCAAACCCCCCATCTACTATTCCAGCTCCCCCCCCGGACCTGTGGTGCAGCGTCCCGGACCTGACCTCCCTCCCTGACGCCAACCCCCCCACCCCCGATCCACTATTCCAGCTCCTTCCCCCCCGGACCTGCGGTGCAGCGCCCCGGACCACCCCTCCTAATAAGGGCCTTGGAGGAAGCTATAGCTGTCATGACACAGGAAGAAGCTCGACTGAAGTTGATGTACAACAAGGGCTCCTTCCAGGGGGACCAAGCCGCGGTTGAAAAGACTGCCCTTGCTGCCTTCACTCAGCCTCCATCTGTGAGTGGTGTGTGCCACAACTGTGGTGACTCCGGACATTACATCAGATTGTCCAAAACCCCTGCGAAGTCAGTCTAGTGATCGCGGACGGGGACGTGGAGGACGTCGTGGTGGTAGAGGAGGATATACTGGTAGAAGGGGAGATTATTTATGGAGGACACAAAGCACATCTGGCGGAGGAAGGGGGAGAAAATCAACTAGCAGAAATAACCCCGCTTGAGCGGGAGTTCCTTGCGAAGTTACGAGGCACGAAGCTGGGTTCGGCCGACAGTCATGTCACTCCTGGGGCGTCTGTGAGCACCCTGAATTTCGGGTTGATTTTTTTAATTTTTCTGATTGATTTAGTTTTGATAAAAGATTTATTCTGGTTATTTATCTATTAGTGTACTCTTCCGTGCCATTGATATTTGGAGTGTCAGGGATGTTCAACTCTGGAAATCTTCTTCACAAGTTTTGGAGTGGACATGATTGCCTTTATGACGGTATATAGTGTCCCATCCAAACTTGTTTCCTTGTACTCTTTTTGCTTCGCAGAACTTCGGGTCGATTTAGACCACTTGATTATTATTTATTTTTCCACTCTTTTTCTTGATCATTTTCAGCGCGTTACCGTGACTTTTAAATTGAGAGCGCAAGACCAGTCAGTTTCTTGAAACCAACTTCTCATTGATGATCTACTCGAGATGCTCATCACCCATGACCTTCGTGTCCCACTCAGACACATCATATTGTGCTCCAATTGCTTCGCACAACTTTTTCGACACGTGACCCGATTTTATTTTGCCCCACGGTGTCATATTTATCTTCCAACTTGATTTGAGGGTCCCCTGTCGACCAAAACCTGTCAGCCCCAACTATGGACATGACCCACTTTGAGCCTACTATCCGTCCGCCACTTGTGTCCCATTTATTGGAATCCCCATGTGCTATTTATTCAATCATGATCATCAACACCTAATTTTAATTCAAATTTTGCACAATGTCCGGTTTTGATCCAATTTGGCTCCACCGAGTCCAGTCCAGCTTTGTGTTGCCCTCCATCAGGATACCCTCATAATTCTTACCCAAAAATATCCATTACTCATTCTACCCATTTATAATATTTGTTGAGAATTTCCGTTGATTTAAATTCCATGGGATAACCTATTTTCCTACACATTAAATCATAGCCCTTGAATTCCTAATTAAATCATCACCCTTCATTTCCCAATCACCCACACAACTCCTCACAGCATGGTGCCGGCCCTAACTCCCAAAAATCTCTTTCTCTCTCTCTCTCCCTCATTTCAATTATTACTCTCATCTTTTTCTCTCTCTTTAAACAATCTACTTCCCCACATCACCAATAAAACCAACTTCAAACTCACAGCAGCCATGCAACCTCTCCAACCCGACCACACTCTTCCATCCATGGCCGAGCTTGGCTCAGGCCACCGCCCCCTGGCCGGCCTCCAGGCCGTCGGCCACCCGACCACAACTCTCCTCCTCCAACTCGAACTCCTTCCTCCTCCTCCAAACACCCTGACCACCACCACAACCGAATGCCACCACCTCCATCACCATTCCTCCACTGCCTACACCACGTTGCCGTGCCGCCCCCACGTTGCCACGCCTCCTCCGCCGTCGCCGTGTTCGCTGGCCGCCACCGCACAGCAGCAAGCGACAGCAGCTGTGGCAAAGATGGCCGGCCGCGCGTGTTCCAGCGCTGGCCACCGCCGCACGGGTCGTTGTGGCTCCGGCGACCCCTCCCCGTGGGTGCGCCCCACCCTACGCCATCCTTCCATGGCGGCCACCGTCCTCCGGACGTGCCGCCGAGGCGATTCGTGCGTTTTGCACGACATCCCGTCGTGACGCGCGCGGGATCGAGTTTATTTTGGCGTTCCGTCGCAGCGACTTCACGCACATTTTTCCGGAAATTCGACCGTTGGATCGACATTTTCTTTGCTCCATCACAATCTCGGTATATCCACCTTCACTCATGTCAATTTTCGTCCATTAATTTTATCGTTTGATACATCAAAACCGGCCACCAAGTTGACCGTTTAAATTGTATTAAATTTGGACAGTTTCGCGGGACCAACTTCGTCAGCTTGTATCTCCTCCACCGCAGCTCCGTTTGGCATGCTACTAGTTCCTGTACGAAGCTGGTATAACCCTATTACTACCCTTCCAGTTTCGTTTTATTGTGAGCTTGTTTGATTGGTTGAATTCGACGCCAAAGTTGGCCGTCCGAATTCGTAATTTCCAACTTGTAAAATTCTATTTTTGAACACGGGACTCCAGATTTCATTTCTGACACCACCATTAGACTCGTGGCGTCGTTCTGGCATGTTTTCATATAAAATTTGTTAGATTTGGAGAACGTGGGCCTTGGCATGCATTTCGGTGCAAAGTGGGTCCCACTTTCTTGGTCAACGGGGCATTTTGAGATCGACTCATCGGAATCCGGATATACCGTTGAGTTCATATCATTATTCTGGACTCATTGACATGTAGTTTGCTGAGTTTTGAGGACATTGGCTCCGGCACGCATTTCCGTGCAAATCAGAATTCCAAGTTCTGGTCAACGGGCCAAATTGAGATCGGGTCAACGGAATCCAATTCTGGAGATACCGTTGGGTTCGTATCGACATTCTGGTTTCGTGGACATATAATTTGTTATATTTTATAGACTTGTTTTCTTGCACGCTTTTTGGTGCAAAATGGCTCCGACACGGATACCGTTTTGACCCGAAATTATCTTTTTGTCCTTGTGTCCAAATTGGACCGATGGGTAGGCTATCCTAGCTAATTTGACTATTCTGGACACGTTATCGATGTTTATTCCATCGTCGGACAATGTTTGTTTATAGTTTCTCTGAGTTTAACATTTTTATAAATTATTAATAATTAATTCTTATAATGTTCGTATTTCGGGATTAGTACAACGAAACTGAGATCAGTCAATTTCAGTGATCTCATATCGCTGAAATTGACAAGATGGACACGTGGATCACTATAATAAGATTATCAACTTTACCGTTGATCATCTCATCTCGATTTGCGTGTCGTAAGTTTCGACGTACAAATAACGAAGTACACTTTATTCTTTAATAATTAGACTAGAATTTACCCTGTTGACCAGAGTTGACTAGTTGACCTAAAGTCAACTATAAGTCAACACTTGACCTAGTTTGACTAGATTATTGACCGAAGTTGACCTAGAGTTGTTTTGACTTAGAAGAACCTAGAATAATATAGATTGCTTGTAGAGTTTCATTTATTACAACTTGAACACCTTGTAACCTGTGTTGCTTTAAATAGGACTCTGTGGCTTCAGTTGGACCCCCTATACTTATCAGCTGTTCAGGTTATCAGGCGAGTACATTCTATGATAGTTCTCTCATTTACTTGTCAATTACTGTACTTCAGTTCTAGTTAGTTGTATGCGATTCTCTGTTACAATACGTATGGATATTCTGGATTCATGTATACGACACACATTTACTTTCTGGCCTCTATTACTTGTATCATCATTCATGCTTTCTATTACTGGAATCACCTGCTGGAATTATTTACTGGAATCATTTACTAGAATCATTTACTGGTATCATTATATTTTGGCTGGACTCATCTTGAATCATTGTGTCGGATTTCTGGATTCACTTGCTGGGAGGGGAAATACTAGAGTAAGACATGTAGACATACCCCATTACTGGAATCACCCCTACTGGAATCTACTGGAATGATAGCCATCTCTCGCCTGATCAGTAAGAGGTGTGCCGGATTACCCACAGCCATTTACATGTCGATCTCGGTATTTTAAAACACACAGCTAGAGTATAGGCTGGACTCACCCTGGAATCATTGATCACTATAACTGGAATCGTCCCTTACTGGATTCATCTTGTATAAGATTCATCTTGTACTGGACTTACATTAGAGTTACACTGGTCTACATTGTTGTCTGGACTTTATATCACATTACCCTGGTTCAGCTAGTTCTATTTTTACAGACTTCATTGCTATGATTCTTCTCTTATTTAGTTATTTACTTTCCTTGCACCTTATCTGTCTTTCTTACCATCACCTGAATATAAACTGCCATTTTCATCAATACAACTGCCTATAACTGCTTTATAGTTCTTTGTCATTTACTTGGGTTTTCTAGATGAGATGTGCTTGTTCCTGTCCTGACTGGACCTGTTGATAAATTTACAGATAGCTTGGAGGTTGCCTGCTAGCTTAGAGGAGACACATTAGAGGTTGTTTAGATAGTTATTTCATTTGTCTGGAGTTGTATTTACTTTGTGGATTACTGTATTTGAGTTTTGAGATATATTTTTGGGTTATGTATCTTAGACAGTTAGACTTCTATCTCCTGTATCTCTTTTGGATTTCATGTTTTATCTATCTTTATCATGCTCTACCTTAGATGTGATTGAGACTGTATCTGCTATGTCACCCCCATTCGGGGAGTATAAACCGTTTAGTCTTATACTGTTAGATGTATTGAGACCTAGGACAGCGTTCTACCGCCGACACTGCGGCGTAGGCTGGGCATTGTTACGTACTCGTGCCCTAACTCTAGGGTGAGGGTCGTGACACGTTTTTAGTGGTGGCCCATGCAGGTCGAGTTTATGTAGTGGTATTTGAACTTGAGTACCACTACAGCCTGTAGTAGGAATAGGATATATTTTGAAGGTACTCAATCACAGTTAGGAACCCTTGAGAGATTCCTGGAACGACCCTTGAGAATCTTATTTTAACTTCGATTTGAAAACTCTTTTTCCCTTGATTTGATTTATTTTTACTTTCTGTTGTTAAATTTGATTTTGATGGATTATGGTTGAATTTGAGTTTGTATTCATTGATTTTGATGGATGATTGTCGAATTTTGAATCTTGATGATAACTGTTGCATCCGAGTTTGTATCTTGATGGATTTTGTTCGTTTTTGAATTTTGATGTTCGTTGATAAATTGATTTGATTTATGGGTATTCATTGTTGATTTAATTTAATTTTTGACAAGATGAAATTTTATGGGCTAGGTCATCTATGTTATGGAATCTAGTCTTCTATAGTCACATTAGCCAGTATGGTGAGGACATATAGTCTGACTTTGGATATATTTCTCGGGTGTAGAAATTTAAGGTTTTTGCAGCCAAGCTAGCAGCACCACGAAAATGTTAAATACCATGATTCTAGTGGTATGTGCATAAGTCAAGGACTCTGTGATTATCGTAGCCTTGCTTACTAGTATGATGAGGATTTAGAGTACCATGATTTTGGATAGACGCATATGATTATCAGATTATACCTTAAATGTTTTCAAACATATTTTCTCTACTTTTGTTGCAGTCCTTCAAAAAAAAATTAATTATTATTTGATTTGTTTTGTTTTGCTTTTTATTTTTACTTAGGATATAGCTTTTGCTATTTTTATAAAGCTTGTGTAACTTTTTACCATGAAATTCTTCTTAATACAATGAATCGATGATTTTGCTAGACTTATCTTGGATTTGATATTTAGCACTGGTTTCAAAATGGTTCCTTCTTTTAGACAAATAAGCAAACAGCTTTTATCGTTATTTCCTTCTTGCTATTATTCTAGTATTGAATAATAATAATAAATATAATAATAATAAAACTGTCTTGATTTCGTCAATCACCTATTTTGCGATCTTGGTAGGAATCTAAATGTTGGTCTTAACGTAGAATTAAATTTTTATATTGGGACATGAGAATATATATATGAATATATGTAGTGGACACTTTCCCGACACATATACATGTTACACTTGATTTTCACCTATCTGAATAAATATTAATATGTTGTTGATGTTAATTTCTAAATCCCAATATTTCTGGTTTTCTGCTTTCTAGTTTAAATTCGTAATTCAAATACAGATTTCATGTTATTAGTTATGTTTACATCACTGCACATGTATGCTATACGTAGGGTTTCAATTCAAAAAAATTTGGTTGAGTTTTGTGTTGAAATTGTCAAATCTGAGACTGCATTATGTTAATAATACACTGGTTTAAATGCTAGCTTTTTCCTCTCTAACGCTCTCTCTCTCTCTCTCTATATATATATATATATATATATATATATATATATATATATATATATATATATATATATATATTGTGATTGGATTTCAATGCAAGTGATTTTCAATTCCTTAATTTTTGAATTTGATTTTCTGTGCTTTTTTTATAATTGGTAGTTGCCTTTATTTTATTTTGATAAGTACCAGTTTTCATATAGGATGGTAGACCGTCTTACAACTTTGATGAATTGTTATTTCTGTAACTTTTCTAGTTAGCACTCTAGATTTCTTGTGTGTTTTGATACCCTATGACCGTTTTGGTTTAACATGACTAGTATACCTAGATGAGACTTTCACTACCACCGTAAGCCATGACCCTGTACGTTGTCTTTTTTTTTGATGGTATGTTTTATTTAAGTTCTGGGACTTTGATTGTGGGGGTTTGACCAAGAGGGAGTATGGATATTCTAATTTCGAGGACGAAATTTTTATAAAGTGGGTAGGATGTGAGCATCCTGAATTTCGGGTTGATTTTTTTTAATTTTTCTGATTGATTTAGTTTTGATAAATGATTTATTCTGGTTATTTATCTATTAGTGTACTCTTCCGTGCCATTGATATTTGGAGTGTCAGGGATGTTCAACTCTGGAAATCTTCTTCACGAGTTTTGGAGTGGACATGATTGCCTTCATGACGGTATATAGTGTCCCATCCAAACTTGTTCCCTTGTGCTCTTTTTGCTTCGCAGAACTTCGGGTCGATTTAGACCATTTGATTATTATTTATTTTTCCACTCTTTTCCTTGATCATTTTTAGCGCGTTAACTTGACTTTTAAATTGAGAGCGCAAGACCAGTTGAAACCAACTTCTTATTGATGATCTACTCGAGACGCTCGTCACCCATGACCTTCTTGTCCCACTCAGACACGTCATCTTGTGCTCCATTTGCTTCGCACAACTTTTCCGACACGTGACCCGATTTTATTTCGCCCCACGGTGTCACATTTATCTTCCAACTTGATTTGAGGGTCCCCTGTCGACCAAAACCTGTCAGCCCTAACTATGGACATGGCCCACTTTGAGCCTACTATCCGTCCGCCACTTGTGTCCCATTTATTGGAATCCTCATGTGCTACTTATTCACTCATGATCATCAACACCTAATTTTAATTCAAATTTTGCACAATGTTCGGTTTTGATCCAATCCGGCTCCACCGAGTCCAGTCCAGCTTTGTGTTGCCCTCCATCAGGATACCCTCATAATTCTTACCCAAAAATATCCATTACTCATTCTACCCATTTATAATATTTATTGGGAATTTCCGTTGATTTAAATTCCATGGGATAACCTATTTTCCTACACATTAAATCATAGCCCTTGAATTCCTAATTAAATCATCACCCTTCATTTTCCAATCACCCACACAACTCCTCACAGCATGGTGCCGGCCCTAACTCCCAAAAATCTCTTTCTCTCTCTCCCTCATTTCAATTATTACTCTCATCTCTTTCTCTCTCTCTAAACAATCTACTTTCCCACATCACCAACAAAACCAAGTTCAAACTCACAGCAGCCATGCAACCTCTCCAACCCGACCACACTTTTCCATCCATGGCCAAGCTTGGCTCCGGCCACCGCCCCCTGGCCGGCCTCCAGGCCGTCGGCCACCCGACCACAACTCTCCTCTTCCAACTCGAACTCCTTCCTCCTCCTCCAAACACCCTGACCACCACCACAACCGAACGCCACCACCTCCATCACCATTCCTCCACTGCCTACACCACGTCGCCGTACCGCCCCCACGTCGCCACGCCTCCTCCGCCGTCGCCGTGTTCGCTGGCCGCCACCGCACAGCAGCAAGCGACAGCAGCTGCGACAAAGATGGCCGGCCGCACGCGTTCCAGCGCTGGCCACCGTCGCGCGGGTCACCGTGGCTCCAGCGACCCCTCCCCATGGGTGCGCCCCACCCTAAGCCATCCTTCCATGGCGGCCACCGTCCTCCGGGATGCGCCGCCGAGGCGATTCGTGCGTTTTGCACGACGTCCCGCGCGTGCGGGATCGAGTTTATTTTTGCATTCCATCGCAGCGACTTAGCGCATGTTTTTCTGAAAATTTGACCGTTGGATCGGCATTTTCTTTGCTCCGTCACAATCTCGGTATATCCACCTTCACTCATGTCAATTTTCGTCTGTTAATTTTATCGTTTGATACATCAAAATCGGCCACCAAGTTGACCGTTTAAATTGTATTAAATTTGGACAGTTTCGCGGGGCCAACTTCGTCAGCTTGTATCTCCTCCACCACAGCTCCGTTTGGCGTGCTACCTTTTCCTGTACGAAACTGGTATAACCCTCTTACTACCCCTCCAGTTTCGTTTCATTGTGAGCTTGTTTGATTGGTTGAATTCGACGCCAAAGTTGGCCGTCCGAATTCGTAATTTCCAACTTGTAAAATTCTATTTTTGAACACGGGACTCCAGATTTTATTTTTGACACCACCATTAGACTCGTGGCATCGTTCTGGCATATTTTCATATAAAATTTGTTAGATTTGGTGAACGTGGGCCCTATCATGCATTTCGGTGCAAAGTGGGTCTCACTTTCTGGGTCAACGGGTCATTTTGAGATCGGCTCATCAGAATCCAATTCCGGATATACCGTTGAGTTCGTATTGTCATTCTGGACTCGTTGACATGTAGTTTGCTGAGTTTTAAGGATATTGGCTCCGGCATGCATTTCCGTGCAAATCAGAATTCTAAGTTCTGGTCAACGGGCCAAATTGAGATCGGGTCAACGGAATCCAATTCTGGAGATACCGTTGGGTTCGTATTGACATTCTGGTTTCGTGGACATATAATTTTTTATATTTTATAGACTTATTTTCTTGCACTTTTTTCGGTGCAAAATGGCTCTAACACGGACACCGTTTTGACCCGAAATTACCTTTTTGCCCTTGTGTCCAAATTGGACCGATGGTAGGCTATCCTAGCTGATTTGACTATTCTGGACACGTTGGCAATGTTTATTCCGTCGTCGGACAATGTTTGTTTATAGTTTCTCTGAGTTTAACATTTTTATAAATTATTAATAATTAATTCTTATAATGTTCGTATTTCGGGATTAGTAAAACGAAACTGAGATCAGTCAATTCCAGTGATCTCACATCGCTGAAATTGACAAGATGGACACGTGGATCACTATAATAAGATTATCAACTTTACCGTTGATCATCTCATCTCGATTTGCGTGTCGTAAGTTTCGACGTACAAATAACGAAGTACACTTTATTCTTTAATAATTAGACTAGAATTTATCCTGTTGACCAGAGTTGACTAGTTGACCCAAAGTCAACTATAAGTCAACACTTGACCTAGTTTGACTAGATTATTGACCAAAGTTGACCTAGAGTTGTTTTGACTTAGAAGAACCTAGAATAATATAGATTGCTTGTAGAGTTTCATTTATTACAACTTGAACACCTTGTAACCTGTGTTACTTTAAATAGGACTTTGTGGCTTCAGTTGGACCCCCTATACTTATCAGCTGTTCAGGTTATCAGGCGAGTATATTCTCTGATAGTTCTCTCATTTACTTGTCAATTACTGTACTTCAGTTCTAGTTAGTTGTATGCGATTCTCTGTTACAACACGTATAGATATTCTGGATTCATGTATACGACACACATTTACTTTCTGGCCTCTATTACTGGTATCATCATTCCTGGTTTCTATTACTGGAATCACCTGCTGGAATCATTTACTGGAATCATTTACTGGAATTATTTACTGATATCATTATATTTTGGCTGGACTCATCTTGAATCATTGTATCGGATTTCTGGATTCACTTGCTGGGAGGGGAAATACTAGAGTAAGACATGTAGACACACCCTATTACTGGAATCACCCCTACTGGAATCTACTGGAATGATAGCCATCTCTCGCCTGATCAGTGATGCCGGATTATCCACAGCCGTTTACATGTCGATCTCGGTATTTTAAAACACACTGCTAGAGTATAGGCTGGACTCACCCTGGAATCATTGATCACTATAACTTGAATCGTCCCTTACTGGATTCATCTTGTATTAGATTCATCTTGTACTGGACTTACATTGGAGTTACACTGGTCTACATTGTTGTCTGAACTTTATATCATAATACCCTGGTTTAGCTAGTTCTATTTTTATAGTCTTCATTGCTATGATTCTTCTCTTGTTTAGTTATTTACTTTTCTTGCACCTTATCTGTCTTTCTTACCATCACCTGAATATAAACTACCATTTTTATCAATACAACTTCCTATAACTGCTTTATAGTTCTCTGTCATTTACTTGGGTTTTCTAGATGAGATGTGCTCGTTCCTGTCCTGAATGGACTTGTTGATAAATTTACAGATAGCTTGGAGGTTGCCTGCTAGCCTAGAGGAGACACATTAGAGGTTGTTTAGATAGTTATTTCATTTGTCTGGAGTTGTATTTACCTTGTGGATTACTGTATTTGAGTTTTGAGATGTATTTTTGTGTTATGTATCTTAGACACTTAGACTTCTATCTCTTGTATCTCTTTTGGATTTCATATTTTATCTCTCTTTATCAAGCTCTACCTTAGATGTGATTGAAACTGTATCTGCTATGTCACCCCCATTCGGGGAGTATAAACTGTTTAGTCTTATACTGTTAGATGCATTGAGACCTAGGACAGCGTTCTACCGCCGACACTGCGGTGTAGGCTGGGCGCTGTTACGTACTCGTGCACTAACTCTAGGGTGCGGGTCGTGACAGCGTCTTCTACCTCGGGCGATCACATCACTTGCTTTGCCCAACCCAGCATAGGTATACCTGCACGTGCTCTTGCATCTGTCCATCAGCCAGGTTGGATTATGGACTCTGGGGCATCTCGCCATGTCACGGGGTCCCGTAGTGAGTTTCAGGACTATACTCACCTACCGTTGCCGGAGAGTATTCAGACTGCTGATGGTACTTCCAGACCTGTAATGGGTAATGGCACTGTCACATGCACCCTTTCCCTTACTCTCAACAATGTCTTACATGCTCTTTCTTTTCCTGTCAATCTTATATCTATTAGTGCCATTATCCTTGATCTTAACTGTATTGTTTCCTTTGACATTCCTGTAGAAGCATGGAATTTCAGGCGCATCTATATGCCAGAATTCCTATGCACTTAATACTACTCGAACATGCGCCAGGGGAGCTCAAACGAAGTACTTGGCATAGCAAAGATATAGACATCAAAAGAAGATTTTTATTTCATATAAAATTCTATTACATGTCTAAAGAAAGGCTTTACAAAGGAGAACTTCTACAAAAAGAAAGATCCTAAGACTACAGCCAGACACAGCAAGCTACCATGTGCCCCATACCAGGCGCATCATCCGTCAGGCACATCTCTTCCGTGTCTCAGTCATGCGCGTCTCTTCAGCGTCTCAGTTAGGCACATCTCTTCAGGGTCTCAGTCAGGCACATCATTTCAGTATATGTGCTCTACTTCGACCCGATCAAGTGCTTCGGCTAATGAAACATTTATTGAGCAGAACAGGAGTGGGCGATCAACCCTACTCTAGCAGGAGAAAGAGCTCTCCAAAGACCAAGGAAGAAGAGAGCACTGCAATTCCGATCTGTGGCTCTTCCAGCATAACAGAGACGGGGCTCGTGCATCCCGATCTTTGGATGCAACGGGCACCTTCGGCCTGCATCAGGAGCCCACGGTCCCGATCTTTGGATGTAACAGTCACCTTCACAAGTGCATACGAAGACAACTCGGCGTATCTTAACCCTGGGGAGCGTCTGGTGAACAGAATGAACTCGAGCAAAGAAGTTCATCTTCGTCGGGAAGTCAAGGGAGAGACAATAAAACTCTCTCAAATTGTTGCTATTTATAGGCCAGGGCAAATCAAACCCATGCGCCAAGCGGCAGCCTTCCCGAAGTTTAATGTAATGAACTTGCATTTACGAGGAATGAACTTGATCCTCGAATTCAGCCAAGTCAAAACGGCTATGTAAAGCACTCGAAGAACTCAACAGTCAGACCAATAAAGATGCGTCATGCAAACAGATGTGCCGGTCGGACCGCGCATCATACAGACTCGTCCATCAGCACCAAGCGCCTCATAAGGGTACACCCCACGCATCCCCATGCCCTAGTGGAACGCAGACCAATACGCCCACTCAAAGGCCCATCACCCGTCAAGAACATTAAATGCTGAAGTCTGACACAACAGCAACCATGCCTCGATAATAGAGCAGCAACAGCTTTTACAGAAAATCAAACGCCACTGACGTCAGCATCATCATTACTCTCCTCTGGCGGTTACAAGCTACGTGGCCGGCCAGCCACTCGCATGCGCCTTCGCAGCCATACGCCAGAAGATTCGCATGCACCTCAAAAGCCATGCGTCTCTGACTTACTTCTGATTCCTAAAGACAGAAGTCAAGGTCGCAGTACGCGCCTCCCCGGCCATGCTACTGAAGCCCCGCATGCTCCTCAAAAGCCATGCCTCAGAATGATTCGTGATTCCTAAAGATTACGAGTTAAGTCTCCTCATGCGCCAGATCCCAGGCGCAGCTTGTCAGATCACTATCCACCAAATCCGAGATCTTTCAGCCGTGGACGTACGCCACGCGTCCTTTGACTTAGTTCAGCCTATGAAGGGGTGCTAACCACCCAAGATCTCAACAACCGAAAGATCCTCCCTACTGCTACGTGCTTGCCCATAAATGCAGCATGAAGGATTCAACCCACAAGTCATGGCGCATCATCCATGCGTCCTCCTTCCGCCAGCATCAGCCACGTGGCGTTCCCACGTCAAGGTGCATCCGACATATGCACGCATGAGCAGCCAGCCTGCAAGCTATAAATTGAAGGATCATTCCTTCAACACAGACACAGACATATATACAGAGACGTACAATCAAAGATAGACCAGAGCATCAGAGTTATCACCCACAGAGATCGAAAGAGACACTCAACGTCTTCTTCCCCTCTGTAAGTTCTGACATTCAGAGCAACCCAGACCTTCAGAGAACAAAAAACTGTCGTCAAATCGTCAACGGAGTCAACGCTTTACCACTCGCTCCATCGGCACAAAGTTCCCAGATAAAAACAAAAGTGTACTCCTAGGACTACATCGAAGTCCTACATTGTAACACTGTTCTGTTTGTAATTAAAATTGCAATCAAAGATTTTAATGGCAAACAAGCTGGCGACTCTGCTGGAGACCTCTTTCTCCTCCGCTGAGAAAGCTGTATCGCAATCTGACGATATGAAGGTGGGCTCCTCCTACAAGATGCTGATCGTACACCTCAATCAACAGGCGTAGGAGGATTTCATCTCTGAAGGCAGCGCAAGTCCTTCGAAGCGGCTGCCAAAGCCGAAGAAGACTCGCCAAGTCTGGGTACGCAAGGTCGAGGCCCCTAGCACCATCACCGAAGGGGATGCGCCGATGCAGCCTACCCTTTTCGCTGATGTCCTCAGTAGCTAGGATGCGCCTGTAGGTGTAGCATATCTCCCAGAGAAACGTGGGGCCGACCACATTCCCCAACCATCTCCTTCTCAGACAAGAAAGATGCGTCAACGGAGCATGTGCGCATCTAACGCCCTGCGCATTAACTCTGATGCGCCACAGAAGGCTTCTGTCTTTGACAGACTCACTCGCTGTCGTGGCGAGGAGAATTTGGACTCTGAGTACTATGCACCCCAGCAGGCTGGTACGAAGAAGTCTAAGGCGACACGGGCCATGTGTCTCAAACGTGCTATGCCAACGGCAAACCAGAAGCATGCGCTCACAATCATGCGCGCTGCTGATGGTAAGCTGTACAAGGTTGGCTCGGGTGCTTCTGCGCCAAAAATGAACCGACCCTCAAAGTTTTTGTCTTACTTGGGCGCATCTGCTGCATTCGCAACCAAGTCGAGCAAGGCAAATTTTGTGGTCTTGAACTCCCGTGCCTACATTGGTTGTGCATCTGAGGCTGGTTCAAGTCACTATAAATGTTGTACCCCCACTACTGATCTGAGCGCATCTTTTGCGGTGGATCAGGGGGCGCAGCATTCACTTGACCACCCCGGCGCTTGGCATTGCCATACGCCTGATGGGGGTGTGAAGGTGGCACTCTTCCTAACGATTTGCGTAATGTGATCATTCACAAACGCCGATCAGGAGAGTTGACTGACAAGCACAATACACCCCTCACAGGGCACACCTGTGTTGTGGTCACCATCAACTGTTGTTGCAAGACAGCAGTTCCAACACCAATGCAGTCTGTGTTCCAGCGACAGCAACCATCAACACCTCTCCGACGTCGCCTCAGGAAGAAGGTATCAATTGAAGAAGAGCCGGAATTAAAAGTTGCTTCTTGCAACGTAGTTTCTAACTCCTCATCGATCCGAAAGGCGACTGGCAACTCCTCGACCTCGTCCTCATTCAAGAGCCAACCGAGGAAGACCAAGGCGACTGTTTCGTCCTCCGGGGTGTTTGAAGGCACTCCGGGAAGAAAGAAGATTTTAGAGGAGGTAATAGCTAGGGGTAGCCAAGTCCTTGTTGATCCTCCTCCCGAAGACGACGATTTCCTTAGAGCACAGCTGGGGGTAGTCAAGTCCGTGTTGATCTTAATCCCGAAGACTAAGATATCCTTCAGGACATAGCTGGGGGTATCCAAGGCGAAGCTCCAGGGGAAGTTCCTCTTCTATAAGAGAGCGAGGCTGAAAGCGAAGCTTCAACCGATCCATCCACTTCCAGTCACGTCATGATAGTATACATGACGGGAGGAGGTGATACGGAGTCAGATGCTCTATCAGCAGATCTCGTTCAGCGCATGGATACCTTGGAGGGAGGACTCAAAACCCTCTCTGCCTCCATGCAAACACTGACTCAAGCAGTGTTTGAGATACGGTCAGCTTTGGCCAGGGCACCTTCTATCGGTCCTGACCTAGGGGTCAATGGAGAATCAAGTGTACCTCTTCAATGGGTATCCTTGGATACAGATCGCCGTGAAGCACCTCGGACATCAGAACCGTCAAATGCTCAACTCCAGGCTGTACCACCTTCTCCGACTCGCAGCTCCACGGAAGACGTGGTTGAGATGATCAGGGACTTGCGTGAACGCTTCGAGTCCAAGAATAGACAGGAGAAGCGCCAGAAGATGAGGATCCCGCAACCATATCCCCTCGAATGGAACAAGGTGGTTTATCCTCCCAAATATAAACCACAAACGTTGACGCCATACGACGGAAAGGATTCTCCACGCCGTTATCTGACGTACTTCCAGTCTCAAACGGGACATCTCCCAAAGGAAGACACGCTACTCACCAGCCTGTTTATCGGGGCATTGAAAGGAGTGGCTTACGATTGGTACTGCAGTCTCCCTGACAACTCCATATCCTCCTTTGATGACTTGACACGTCTCTTTCTCGATCGTTTCTACGACGGAGGGAAGGACATGACAATGGCATCCCTCATAGAGGTACGTCAGAAGGATAAAGAGACGGTTCGAGCATTCATCGAACGATTCCGACAAGCCTGCTTCAGACTGCCCCCGGGTATGCCAGAACATGCACTCCTCTCCTCCTGCAGCATGAACATGCTGTCTGCGGTCAAGCTCTGGCTCAACTCTACTCCTCCTTCCGACTGGAGCTCATTGATTATTGAGGCCAAAGCAGCAGAAAAGAAGGCATGCAACGCTCGCCTTCTGGGAGTCAGTTTTCCTGCCTTTGAAGACAAGGGAAAACGGCCTGCTGCCAACAACCCTGGACGTGAGACGAAGGGGAAGTAGGCGTTGACTGTCAATGCCTCCAAAGGCGTACAAGCACCTACTTAGAAGCCTCCGCTTGCACCGAGGCCAAAGGAGGTATACTCTTTTAATGATGAAGACACCTTGCAACTCTTCGAGATATTAAAGCAGGGTGACAATATTAAGTTACCGGACCCAAAGCGTCCCGACGAGGTTGGGAGAGTTGACAATCCGAGGTACTGTCGCTACCATCGGTTTGTAGGACATCCGACTCAGGACTGCTACGTCCTCAAGAACTACATCCAGCGCATGATCAATGCGAATGTTATCTCCGTCGACTACGAGAAGAAGACAGTCTCGGCCAACCTGGTGTCACTCCAATTTGGCACATTGTCGCCAACCACAACATAAGATGGCATCGCCTCCATCCCTAAGGTGACAATAGAGGTGGTTAATCTACTACCTACTCGTGACAACATGAGTGGACTCATCCCACACACCACATCTCGTGGAGAGGTCTTATGGGTTCATCCTGACCTCGTCTCCGAAGTTACTCAACCAGGGCTACGCTCTACCTCCAAAACCAAGGGCAACAAGATCAAGTCTTGCCACATGGTCTTTTCCTCCGAAGAGGCACTTCCTGTACAGACGCGTTCACAGCAGAACACCTAATCCGACGAAGCTGCCGTCGAGGTGTTGCCTCCCTGTACCGCCCCTGCTGCCCAGGAAGAGGGCCCATCCAGGCCTCCAGCAGCCAATAAACAGAAGCATGTAGAGGCCCGTTTCGACAAGCCTTTGCGAAGGAAAAATGCTTCGGGGCTAGCCAAGCCCCACAACTTCGATATACTGGCACAACTTGCCGGTACTCTCGCCCGCTTGTCTCTGTTTGAGCTTCTTCATCTTTCTAAAGACACCCGCGAAGCTCTCTGTGAAGCCTTGAAGGATGTTGAGTCCTTCATCAGTCAGGTCAAGTAGCCTGAGGATATCACGACCACATGTGCGCACTGCCATTGTGCGGATGAGGTCATCCCCAACATAACCTTCACCCAACAAGACATGTTGCTTAAGCACAATCGGCACAACAGGCCACTGTATTACACAGGGTATGTGGGTTCCGTCAAGGTGAAGCGAATTCAGATAGATCCAGGGTCTTTCCTCAGTATCATCCCTAAGACTCTCCTCTCAATACTGGGGATCCCGATGTACCGTCTGGCGCCTTCCAATACTACAATAAGTGGTTTCAATGCCAGCAAAAGTGAACTGCTGGGCAAAATCTGACTGAAATATCATATCAGTAATCTCCGAACCGAAGTGACTTGCTATGTCGTGGACGCAGACGTCAACTACAACATCATGTTGGGTCGCCCGTGGCTGCACGAGTACATGGTGGTGCCATCTACACTCCACCAATGTATGAAGTACGTGTCCACTAACGACATCATCTGGACAGAGTTTGCGGACATTGACCCTTTCAAGGGAGTCGAAGCCTACTTCACTGATGCTACTCTATACAAGTCGCTCGACGAAGGGGAAGCCAATGATGCTGCCGACGAAGCAGAAATGGCGGCAGAGCCGGACATGGAGCCAGAGATGATTCCCGATGCTTCTTTGAAAATTTGACTCAAGGGAAACCGCCTCAGATGCTGCCTCCCATGGCGACCAAGCTCCTGGAAAAGCATCAACTTCTCTAGGAAGAACACCCACTGAAGCTCCCTTGAAGATACGACTCAAGCGAAGACCTCCTCAAACGTCGGCTCCCCTTGTGGCAAAACTACAGGGGAAGGCACCAGTCACTGAAGGCGCAGTTGAGGCACCCCTGAAGGTGCGTCTTAAAGCCAAGCCTCCGCAATCTTCAGCCTCACCTAAGCTACAAGAGAAGACCCACATAGCCCTCTCGGACCCCAAGGTCAAATCTGCGGTGGGCTCTCCTGAACCAGCCCCAGTGCTCACAGATGAAGAGTTAGGGGAGTACATATCTGCTGATATAGATGCACCCTCTCTCGACAATGTAATCCCGCGGGAAAAAATCTCGTATTTTATCAATAATAGAGTATCTTTCAATTATTCTAGTCTTCCATATTGGAATGCCATGTATACATTAGATAACGCTCTACGGTCGTTATAAACACAAATAATGATCGTCAATCATGTAAATCGAGTCATCCCGTCCCAAGGAGTCAGTTTTATAGTTCCATCGCAGAATTGGGATGAGGAACCCATCATCTTCGGCAAAGTCGAGCGTCATCAAGACCTCCTGCCACTCGAGCCAGAACCAGATACCGGCAGAATACAAGTCTATCGGTACACAGACAATACAAAGTACCTCATCCAAAAGATGGGTTACGATCTAAAAAGCAACAAGGGCCTAAACTACGGCAAGGGTCGACGTCTTCCTTTTCGGCTCCCAATGCCTAAAGGAAAGCCGCAGGACTACTATCATCGTACTCGACGGGGGGTGGGCTATGTCACGCCGTCGGCAACTCCAGAGAGTTCGAAGGCAGCAGAAGTGGAACACTCTCATTCATCGGAAGCATCAACTTGGGATTCCGATACCAGTATCAGCTCAGTCTTCAGAAAGGTGCTATCAGTCAACATGGCATCTGCACAATCTCGAGAAGATGAAGGCGAAGACCAAACGCCAGAATTCTTCGAAGAAGAATCTTGGGCTCAACGCCTAGGGGCGCAGTGAGAGTCTCATTTTGAATTACGCGAACCCCCTACCGAAGACGAAGTCGAGCAGATCAACCTTGGGGACGAGTCTTCTTCCAAACCTTTCTTCATCAGCAAGAGCCTAAAGGGAGAAGACCGGGAATCTTTAGTCCAATTGGCCAAAGAATACATTGACGTCTTCGCTTGGAGCTACGAATATATGCCGGGACTTGATCCTCAGATCGCGATGCATAGACTTAACTTCTTACCCGATGTTAAGCCTATAAAGCAACAACAACGACATTTTCGTCCTGACATCATGAATGCTATCTGTAGAAGCATAAAATTTTAGGACCAGAAATCCTATGCGCCTAATATTTCATACGCCAGGAAGCTCAGATGAAGTACTTGGCATAGCAAACAGCAAAAGCATAGACATTAAAAAAAGAAGATTTTTATTTCATATAAAAGTCTATTATATGTCTAAAGAAGGGTTGTACAAAGGAGAATTTCTACAAAGAAAAGACCCTAAGTCTACATCTAGGCGCAGCAACTGCCATGCGCTCTCAGTTTGGCGCATCACTTCAACGTCTCAGCCAGGCGCATCCCTTCAGCAGCTCAGTCATGTGCATCCTCAGTTATGTGCATCCTTTCAGCAGCTCAGTTATGTGCCGCCCTTCAGACCCGATCAAATGCTTCGACTAATGAAGCATTTATTGAGCAGAACGAGGGTGGGCAATCAACCCCCTAGCTGGAGGAAGAGCTCTCCAAAGGAAAAAGAGGGCACCGCAATCCCTGCGGCAAAAGGTGGCTTTCAACACAACCAGAATGGGCAACACCCACTCTAGTAGGAGGAGGAGCTCTCCCAAAGCCCAAGGAAGATGATCAGAGTACCGTAATTCCGAACTGCGGCTCTTCCAGCATAACAAAAATGGGGCTCGAGCATCCCGATCTTTGGATGCAATAGGCACCTCCCGCCTGCCTCAGAAGCCCTCGACTCCGACTTTTGGATGTAACAGTCACCTTTAAGTGTACCAATGAAGACAATGCGTCGCATCTTCACCCTCAGAAGCATCTCGTCAACAGATTGTGCTCGAGCAAACAAGTTCATTTCGGGAGGACGTGAGAGAACGAGAAGCAAACTCTCTTCTTGCCACTATTTATAGGCCGGGCAAATCAAACCCATGCGCTAAGTGGCGGGCTCTCCGAATCCCGTGTAATGAATTTGCATTAATGGTGATGAACCTGATGCTTTGAACTTAGCCAAGTCAAAAACGGCTATTTAAAGCACTCGAAGAACATAACAGTCGGGGCAATAAAGACGTGTCATGCAAATATATGCGCTAGTCAGACCGCACATCATAATGATGCGCCCATCAGCACCAAGAACCTTATGAGGATGCGCCCATGCGTCCCCATGCGCCTAGTAGAATGCAGATCGACGCACCCACTCAACAGCCCATCACATGTCAAAGAACATTAAATGCTGAAGTCTGACAGAGTTGGCAGCACATCCCCCGAGGACTGAACAGTTGACAGCTTTTTCAGAAGACGAAGTGACGTCGACGTCAGCATCATCATTGCTTTCCTCCAGCGGTTACAAGCCACGTAGCCGCCCAACCATTTTGCATGCGCCTCCGCAGCCATGCGTCCAAATCTCTGTATGTACCTCAAAAGCCATGTGCCTCAGACTTTTCTCTGATCCCTAAAGACAGAAGTCAAAGTCACTACTGAAGCCTCGCATGCGCCTCAAAAGTCGTGCACCCCGACTGGTTCGTGACTCCTAAAGGTTACAAGCCAAAGTCTCCTCATGCGCCCAATCCAAGGCGCATCCTATCAGATCACTCTCCACCAAATCTGAGATCTTTGAGCCATGGACCTACGACACGTGTCCTTTGACTTGATTCAGCCTATGAAGGGGTGCTAATTACCTAAGATCTCAGCAACTGAAAGATCCTCTCCATTGCTATGTGTCAGCTCGGCCGCAGCCCACAAAGGCAACAGGAAGGGTTCAACTCCTCAATCAGAGCGCATCGTCCATGCGCCTCCATCAGCAATCACCATGTGGCATCCCCACAAATTGGCGTATCTTATATATGCGCGCATGAGCAGCCAGCCTGTCAAGCTATAAATAGAGGGATCATTTCCTTCTTCCACACACACACACAGCTACGAACCTACATATACACAGAGAGAGGCAGATATAGTCACTCAACGTCTTCTTCCTCTCCGTAAGCTCCAGCACCCAGAGCAACTCAGACCTTCAGAGAACCGATAACCGTCGTCAGATCGCCAACAGAGTCAACATATTACCACTCGCTCCATCGGCACAAGGAACCCAGATAAACAAAAGTGTACTCCTAGGACTACATCTAAGTCCTACATTGTAACACTGTTCTATTTGTAATTGAAATTGCAATCAAAAGATTTTAATGGAAAACAAGCTGGCGACTCTGCTGGGGACATCTTTCTCCTCTACCGAGAAAGCTGTGTCTAAATCCGACGACATGAAGGTGGGCTCCTCCCACAAGACGATGGTCGTACGCTGTCACGCCCCAGTACCGGAATACGGGGACGGACGTAGGCCAGCTACACCGTATAAGGTACGAATACGCTATACGACGATGACGGCTGTCAAGTCTTGCTGGGTATCCTAGCATGCAATCAATCTATAGCCTAAATTCGATCTCATGTCCACAGGCAAATCACAATAAAACAACATCAAGAGAGATAATCATGTGGAAAGCAGAAAATACTCATATGAAAAATCAGGAATCTACAGTACAGGATAATAATGCAGACTAGTATACCTTCCCACAGCCCCTAACATGGTCTGGAACTGAAGCACATCCCCCAATCAAGTCTGGAAGATCCACAGGGTCGGTCTCAGGCAATCTGGGAACAATCCAGGGTTGGTTAGGCCAACCATAGCAAGTACCAGAAAGGAAGGCTCAAGGACGGACGAAGAAAAACCAGCAGGATAAAATATGACAAGAATAACATCTAAAAACAGTTAATAAAGGTAAGGGACCGTGCGGTACCAACGCACGATAACAATCCACAAGTATAGTGAAGCTAACACAATCACAATCTCCCTAGCATCCACTAACACCTGCATTGCCAGCTGGAAATCAATATCAGCTGGCTAGCAGGCAACAAGCCAAACAACACAGAAGGACAAGCGGTCACACAATTTCTACGGCTTGCTATTATTAGCTAACTAGGGTTATCACATGCCTAATTACTAACAAGATACAGTTGAGGTATTCCTATAGCCGCAAGCCCTGCAGACTATCCAGGTTATCCAGGACGAATATATATAGTGGGTACATCGCCCGGGAGACAAATGTACCCTAATAGCAAGCTGGAGGGGTGCCCCACATGACAGCGGGCTGAAAATGTGCCATACTCGACGACAGGCTACAAGTCCACATGAGCGCCCAGATAACGGGATTGCCTGTAGCCGGAATACCTCGATCTATATGAGCTACTTGATCCATCTTGTTGTTAGCCTAGTCAGATTCATTATGAATTTCTGACCGTGGTAACCAGGAATCCATGTCCTAGACATGATGCAAGACGAGACAGGTAGTTTATACAACACAATCAGGAAAGTCAACCACGGTGTCAAGATAAGGTTATACTTAGCAAGTCAGGACGGGCTGTCGCAACAGCGATCAAGAGTAAACATGTCATGTCGAGAGTACTAGTCAGGAGTGTACCTCGACGGGCCACTATCAAGAATCAAGAGTATAAATGCCAGGTTTACTCGTCATGTCCAGAGTGCTAGTCAGGAGTACGCCTCGACGGGCCACTATCAAGAATCAAGACAGGTCCAGGTTATAGTGCAATATGGCTGGGATATCAGGATAGCACTACAGTACCATAAAATCAGGTAGAACCTCAAGATGTCAGCAGACAAGGAGCACAACAGTGCAAGGTCAAGGCCAGTACCTCAAGGGTAAACTGGAATCATGGATCGGATATAAGTAGTCAAGTCAAGTCGGGGTCAATTCTATCAATCACATGGAGTCATCTGCCCACATCGTGGCATGGATATCAGGTCAAGTACAAGATCGAGATCTCTACTACAATAACATGTCAAGCATACATGGGAGCCTACAGCTCAAATCCTCAAGTTGTTCCATCCACCAGATCAATCTATCAAGAGTCTTTCATCCATGATGGAGTGAATATCACGTCAATAAAGACAACCAACAAATACCAAGCTCATCACCATAACAATGCTAGGCCCTCTGGCTCACAAGAATCCTCTAAATCGATGATCCCAAGCTATCAGCAAATAAGTCTCATTACCACCAAGATATAGCAAACAAACCAGGTTTTGGGCGCTTGGGAAGTCGAGTAAAAATCATATAATAATACCCTCGATATTCTCCTCGTTCCGTGAAGCACTCGAACAAATAAATCAAAATTTAGGAACCCACATATCTGATCAAAATCGAACATCATCTAAAGGAGTCGACAGCACTATCCAAGTATCCACGTGAGTCTACTAACTGAACATCCCGAGGTCATACTTCATATATTACTCAATCCTCATACATATCCAAGGTCACAATCTCGATACATGGGACAACTGTCAGCCCTATCTAGCTGAACTAGGATAACTCCTAGGATGGAGGGTCAGGGTACAAGAGTCCGATAATAAATACCGTCGGAAGTGGCAAGGATTACATGGACCGCTCTGGAGCAAATCCATAAACCTTAAACCAAACAAGGACCAGGGTTGCAGACCGTCTCCCGAGTGGAACTGCTCTTCTTACGCTATCCGACGGACAAGACAGGTCAGGACCTAGGCGACTAATCTAGTATGGAGTCTACCTAGCAGGCAATGGGATCAGGTACACTATACCAAGATGAACATGCATGAATCCAGTCCAGCAAACCAACGAAATGGTTCTGCCTAATCCTTTGAACCAAATTCCCAACTGGGAATTCTGGAAAAATCCGGCAGAGTCTCCTTTGTAATCTGGATGGGAGCACCATACGAATAGGGGCTAAAACCACTCGGCGCAACCCGCCGTAGAATCGCAAAATCGCAGGCTGAGAACACTAAGTCTCAGCTACCAGCAGCACTATGATGCGTACTGGAAACAAGTCGATAGACGAGAACACTAAGTCTCGGCCTCCAGAAGCACTACAATGCGTACTGGAAATCAATCGAAACCGAGACCACTAATGTCTCGGCCTCCAGCAGCACTACGATACGTACTGGGCGCCAAGCCAACATGCATAATAATAAAATAATTGTCTCGCAGGGCACACCACAACACATGCCCATAAATCCCTAACCCAAGCACAATCACCGCCACAAGTAAAGTTAGCGAGAGCCGTTACCCGACCGCGAGTCGGACACGGGGCATATGGGGACAATCCGTACATGTGAGTCGTGCTCGTGTCCTCGAAGGTGTGGATGACCCATCCGAGTTGCCCGATACGGTCTATCCCGGTATCGGACCAAGCTAGTCTAGGTTATCATGGCAGATCTACTGCTAAGCTACACTACTCATGATTATACAATTTACAATAATTTAAGTACAATAAAATCCAGGAGAAAGGGCAAGAGCCGTCGATGAGCAAGGGATACTTGCCTAGAGGGCTCGGCTAGGTAAGCAAGTCTTCGGCAGTCGCGATCCTCGCTAGCACGCCAATCGAGATCCTCAGAGCACACAATAAATAATCATCAGCACCAAATAATAAAATAGTAGAATAATCACAAGAGATGGCAGAAGGCTATACCGTGTGGGTCCCGCAAGCAGTACAGGGATCTGGTACGGAAACCGAGGTACGCGGATCGATACGGACACGTAAATCGAGACGTGTACGTATATCGAGACGCACACGAGAATCGAGATGGCACGAATATCAAGATGAATCGGGAAACACGTGCACGTAAATCGAGACGTGTACGTAGATCGATGCGGCACACAAATTGAGGTGTGTACGCAACCGAGGTGGTCACAAAGGTCGGGGCACAAAAACCGAGACAACGCTCAAATCAAGATGGCACGGTGCCCGAGGCAGTACGGGGATCGAGGTATCCCGCTGCCCAAGGCCACACGTAGATCTTGGTGCACGAAAACCAAAAGGGCACACGTAACGAGGTGCACGTGTCCCAAGAGGCTCGTGCCCCAAGGCAGCACACATACCAAGGCAACCCAAGTCAAAGTGGCACGTACACCGAGGTGCACGTAAATCAAAACCGATCACGTACACCGAGGCACACGTGTCCCGAAGTGCACGGGGAACGAGGGCACACATGTCGAGGGGGCTCACTGCTCGAGCAGCGCGGGGCCCAAGGGCGTCCCGCCGCTCGAGGCTGGCGCTGCCCCCGAGCACGACGGCTCGCCGGACAGAAGAAAAGAGGGAAAGGAGGTGCTGGGGTGAAGTTCGGCTCACCGGGGGAAGCTCGGCCAAGTCGGGTTGAGATCGATCGGCCGCCGACGGGGACGAAAGACGACAGCAGCGGCAGCAGTGGCTGCGGCTGGGGCGGAAGAGAGGGAGGAGGAGAAGGAGACGGTGGTGGCGCCGGTGGCTGTGGATGGCGGCCACGGGGGCTGGTCGCCGGAGATCGGACCGGGGAGGAGAAGGACGAGGAGGAGATGGTGGAGCCGGCAGTGGCGGTGGAGGAGATGGCGACGACGATGATGATGGTGGTGGAGGTGGGCGATGGAAGTGGTGGTGGTGGTGGTCGCGGCTGAAGGCGGAGCGACCATGGTAGCGGGGGCCGTAGGTGGAGGCGATGGTGGCGAAGGAGGCGACGACGACGATGGGAGTGGTCGCCATGGCGGTGGCTGAAGTGGTGGTGGCAGAGGCCAAGTGAGAGAGGGAGAGAGTGTGAGTCGGGGAAAGGAGGAAGAGAGAAGAGTGAGGGGGGGTGAGCGGCTGAGAGGATTGGGGGGGGGCTGCTCCCTGGAAAGGGGAGGGAGAGAGTTAGGTTAGAGAGATTGGGGGGGTAGATATTTAGGATTAAATAATAATAATAATAATAATAATAATAATAATAATAATAATAATAATAATAATAATAATAATAATAACAATAATAATGATGATGATAATTGATAATAATAAAATCAACTTAATATAAGCTAGCCATGTTAACCCTAATAATAATAATAAAATAATATTAATAACAATTACCTAGAGACAATAATCAAATGTCAGGTCTAAACAATTAAGGCTAACCAAAGTCCAGAAAAATTAATAAAATTTTAAGAATACCCAAAATTTAAAATCCTCCAAATACAGAAATACAGTCATTTACGTATTTTGGAAAAAAATAGGGAGATGACATTCTACCCACCTTACAAAAATTTCGTCCTCGAAATTTCAAATTTATCAAAATAGGGTTTTTTCAAAACTAGTACATATGTATATGCCATGAAAACTCTACCCACCTTACAGAAATCAAGTAATACAATAAGAAACGAACAAAATCTCAATATGAAAACATCAAGGAGAACAAGGTCTAGCTAAATAAATCAACTCGCAAGGTAAATCCAAAACATCGAAAGAATCTCGAAAATCAAAAATCTCGGATGCACGAAATAGCCCCAAGATCAAAACATGTACAAAATATCGAAAACAATGTCCAAAAACGTAAAATCCCAACTGCATAAGAAAATAATAAATCCACATAAAATCATAAAATACAGGATATCTGTCTCGAACCGATGACCATAGTTCCTAATATCCGAAAAATGTGTCATGATCATTCCTTGCCACGCCATCCGGAATGGCTGCAAAAGATTCACCATGACACTATAATCGAGCGGCTGCAACTTCCGTTACCTCGCCGTCAAAGCATACTAGGGTCATCCAGTTACTCTTGACAAATATCCAAAATAAATCAAATCTACAACTCAAATGTCCAAGTCACCAAAATCATAAAATATCTAACCAATATAACATAATAATTCTAAAAAATAATAACTCATAATCCATGTCAAATCGTAATATCCATCCAAAAACACATTCAATAACCCGGATAACTTCCTAGGAAATACATCAAAACCAAAAATCCATGTCAAAACATGATATATAGAAAATATATCCATAATCAAAATAATAATATCTGAAAGAAATAATCATGATTGTGGAACTGTCCAGAATCAAAGGAGCTAAATTGGTACAAGAAAATCCACTGGGTACTCAACAAATGCTGAAATATCCAATCTCAAAGTCCAGAGGAAGTCTTCAGTCCGCAGCAATCCAGCCAACGCTTAAAGAGGACGATAGTGATACTAAGTCAACACGAAGTCAACGCACGAAAGAGATAACAAGAAATCAACCATGGCGAAACACCGGTAGAGAGTCCAGAACCCAAGATAAATAATATAGTAACCCAAGATAAGACCAGACATCGTCTTACCAGATAAGGTGATCGACATGACCAACTACAGGACCATGTCTCTCAAAACAAGGAATAACGGTAGATAACAACGAATAAGACATGACAGGGCAAGATAGGTCCAGGTAGAGATGGGGACCAGTTCACAAGTTCAAGGGAGCGAAGGACGAGGGTAACAAGTAGGAATACCAAGGAATAGTGGACTGAGATCAATAATCATGTGATACCCAACAAAATCACAAAACGAGACCTGTATGGGCCACCACTAAAACCATGTCACGCCCCAGTACCGGAATACGGGGACGGACGTAGGCCAGCTACACCGTATAAGGTACGAATACGCTATACGGCGATGACGGCTGTCAAGTCTTGCTGGGTATCCTAGCATGCAATCAATCTATGGCCTAAATTCGATCTCATGTCCACAGGCAAATCACAATGAAACAACATCAAGAGAGATAATCATATAGAAAGCAGGAAATACTCATATAAAAAATCAGGAATCTACAGTACAGGATAATAATGCAGACTAGTATACCTTCCCACAGCCCCTAACATGGTCTGGAACTGAAGCACATCCCCCAAGTCAAGTCTGGAAGATCCACAGGGTCGGTCTCAGGCAATCTGGAAACAATCCAGGGTTGGTCAGGCCAACCGTAGCAAGTACCAGAAAGGAAGGCTCAAGGACGGACGAAGAAAAACCAGCAGGATAAAATATGACAAGAATAACATCTAAAAACAGTAAATAAAGGTAAGGAACCGTGCGGTACCAACGCACGATAACAATCCACAAGTATAGTGAAGCTAACACAATCACAATCTCCCTAGCATCCACTAACACCTGCATTGCCAGCTGGAAATTAATATCAGCTGGCTAGCAGGCAATAAGCCAAACAACACAGAAGGACAAGCGGCCACACAATGCCTACAGCTTGCTATTATTAGCTAACTAGGGTTATCACAGGCCTAATTACTAACAAGATGCAGTTGAGGTATTCCTATAGCCACAAGCCCTGCAGACTATCCAGATTATCCAGGACTAATATATATAGTGGGTACATCGCCCGGGAGACAAATGTACCCTAATAGCAAGCTGGAGGGGTGCCCCACATGACAGCGGGCTGGAAATATGCCATACTCGACGGCAGGCTACAAGTCCACATGAGCGCCCAGATAACGGGATTGCCTGTTGCCGGAATACCTCGATCTATATGAGCTACTTGATCCATCTAGTTGTTAGCCTAGTCAGATTCATTACGAATTCCTGACCGTGGTAACCAGGAATCCATGTCCTAGACATGATGCAAGACGAGACAGGTAGTTTATACAACACAATCAGGAAAGTCAACCACAGTGTCAAGACAAGGTTATACTTAGCAAGTCAGGACGGGCTGTCGCAACAGCGATCAAGAGTAAACATGTCATGTCGAGAGTACTAGTCAGGAGTGCGCCTCGACGGGCCACTATCAAGAATCAAGAGTATACATGCCAGGTTTACTCGTTATGTCCAGAGTGCTAGTTAGGAGTGCGCCTCGACGGGCCACTATCAAGAATCAAGACAGGTCCAGGTTATAGTACAATATGGCTGGGATATCAGGATGGCACTACAGTACCATAAAATCAGGTAGAACCTCAAGATGTTAGCAGACAAGGAGCACAACAGTGCAAGGTCAAGGCCAGTACCTCAAGGGTAAACTGGAATCATGGATCGGATATAAGTAGTCAAGTCGGGGTCAATTCTATCAATCATATGGAGTCATCTGCCCACATCGTAGCATGTATATCAGGTCAAGTACAAGGTCGAGATCTCTACTACAATAACATGTCAAGCATACATGGGAGCCTACAGCTCAAATCCTCAAGTTGTTCCATCCACCAGATCAATCTATCAAGAGTCTCCCATCCATGATGGAGTGAATATCACGTCAATAAAGACAACCACCAAATACTAAGCTCATCACCATAACAATGCTAGGTCCTCTGGCTCACAAGAATCCTCTAAATCGATAATCCCAAGCTATCAGCAAATAAGTCTCACTACCACCAAGATATAGCAAACAAACCAGGTTTTGGGCGCTTGGGAAGTCGAGTAAAAATCATATAATAATACCCTCGATATTCTCCTCGTTCCGCGAAGCACTCGAACAAATAAATCAAAATTCAGGAACCCACATATCTGATCAAAATCGAACATCATCTAAAGGAGTCGACAACACTATCCAAGTATCCACGTGAGTCTACCAACTGAACATCCCGAGGTCATACTTCATATCTTACTCAATCCTCATACATATCCAAGGTCACAATCCCAATACATGGGACAACTGTCAGCCCTATCTAGCTGAACTAGGATAACTCCTAGGATGGAGGGTCAGGGAACAAGAGTCCGGTAATAAATGCCGCCGGAAGTGGCAAGGATTACATGGACCGCTCTGGAGCAAATCCACAACCCTTAAACCAAACAAGGACCAAGGTTGCAGACCGTCTCCCGAGTGGAACCGCTCTTCTTACGCTATCCGACGGACAAGACAGGTCAGGAGCTAGGCGACTAATCTAGTATGGAGTCTACCTAGCAGGCAATGGGATCAGGTACACTATACCAAGATAAACATGCATGAATCCAGTCCAGCAAACCAAAGGAATGGTTCTGCCTAATCCTTCGAACCAAATTCCCAACTGAGAATTCTGGAAAAATCCGGCAGAGTCTCCTTTGTAATCTGGATGGGAGCACCCTACGAATAGGGGCTAAAACCACTCGACGCAACCCGCCGTAGAATCGCAAAATCGCATGCTGAGAACACTAAGTCTCAGCTACCAGCAGCACTATGATGCATACTGGAAACAAGTCGATAGCCGAGAACACTAAGTCTCGGCCTCCAGCAGCACTACAATGCGTACTGGAAATCAATCGAACCCGAGACCACTAATGTCTCGGCCTCCAGCAGCACTACGATGCGTACTGGGCGCCAAGCCAACATGCATAATAATAAAATAACCGCCTCGCAGGGCGCACCACAACACATGCCCATAAATCTCTAACCCAAGCACAATCACCGCCACAAGTAAAGTTAGCCAGAGCCGTTACACGATCGCGAGTCGGACACGGGGCATATGGGGACAATCCGTACATGTGAGTCGTGCTCGTGTCCTCGGAGGTGTGGATGACCCATCCGAGTTGCCCGATATGGTCTATCCCGGTATCGGACCAAGCTAGTCTAGGTTATCATGGCAGATCTACTGCTAAGCTACACTACTCATGATTACACAATTTACAATAATTTAAGTACAATAAAATCCAGGAGAGAGGGCAAGAGTCGTCGATGAGCAAGGGATACTTGCCTAGAGGGCTCGGCTAGGTAAGCAAGTCTTCAACAAGTCGCGATCCTCGCTAGCACGCTAATCGAGATCCTCAGAACACACAATAAATAATCATCAGCACCAAACAATAAAATAGTAGAATAATCACAAGAGATGGCAGAAGGCTATACCGTGTGGGTCCCGTAAGCAGTACAGGGATCTAGCACGGAAACCGAGGTACGCAGATCGATACGAACACGCAAACAGAGACGTGTACGTATATCGAGACGTGCACGAGAATCGAGATGGCGCGAATATTAAGATGAATCGGGAAACACGTGCACGTAAATCGAGACATGCACGTAGATCGATGTGGCACACAAATCGAGGTATGCACGCAACCGAGGTGGGCACAAAGGTCGGGGCACAAAAATCGAGACAACGCTCAAATCAAGATGGCACGGTGCCCGAGGCAGTGCGGGGCTCGAGGCGTCCCGCTGCCCAAGGCAACACGTAGATCTAGGTGCACGAAAACCAAAAAGGCATACATAACGAGGTACACGTGTCCCAAGAGGCTCGTGTCCCAAGGCAGCACACATACCAAGGCAACACAAGTCAAATTGGCACGTACACCGAGGTACAAGTAAATTGAAATCGATCATGTACACCGAGGCACACGTGTCCCGAAGTGCACGGGGAACGAGGGCACACATGTCGAGGGGGCTCGCTGCTTGACCAGCATGGGGCCCAAGGGCGTCCCGCCGCTCGAGGCTGGCGCTGCCCCCGAACACGGCGGCTCGTCGGACAGAAGAAAAGAGGGAAAAGAGGAGCTGGGGTGAAGCTCGGCTCACCGGAGGAAGCTCGGCCAAGTCGGGTCGAGATCGGTCGGCCGCCGGCGGGGACGAAAGACGACAACAGCAGCAGCAGTGGCTACGGCTGGGGCGGAGGAGAGGGAGGAGGAGAAGGAGACGGTGGTGGCGTCGGTGGCTGTGGATGGCGGCCACGGGGGCTGGTCGCCGGAGATCATGCCGGGGAGGAGAAGGACGAAGGGGAGATGGTGGAGCCGGCAGTGGCGGTGGAGGAGATGGCGACAACGATGATGATGGTGGTGGAGGTGGGCGATGGAAGTGGTGGTGGTGGTCGTGGCTGAAGGCAGAGCGACCACGGCGGCGTGGGCCGTAGGTGGAGGCGATGGTGGCGAAGGAGGCGACGGCGACGATGTGAGTGGTCGCCATGGCGGTGGCTGAAGTGGTGGTGGCAGAGGCCAAGTGAGAGAGGGAGAGAGTGTGAGTCGGGGAAAGGAGGGAGGGAGAAGAGTGAGGGGGGGTGAGCGGCTGAGAGGATTGGGAGGGGGGCGGCTGCTCCCTGGAAAGGGGAGAGAGAGAGTTAGGTTAGAGAGATTGGGGGGTAGATATTTAGGATTAAATAATAATAATAGTAATAATAATAATAATAATAATAATAATAATAATAATAATAATGATGATGATGATGATGATAATTGATAATAATAAAATCAACTTAATATAAGCTAGCCATGATAACCCCTAATAATAATAATAATAAAATAATATTAATAACAATTAAATAGAGACAATAATCAAATGTCAGGTCAAAATAATTAACGCTAACCAAAGTCCAGAAAAATAAATAAAATTTTAAGAATACCCAAAATTTAAAATCCTCCAAATACAGGAATACAGTCATTTACGTATTTTGGAAAAAAATAGGGAGATGACATACTCCTCAATCAACAGGCGTATGAGGAGTTCATCTCTGAAGGAAGTACGAGTCCTTCGAAGCGGCTGTCGAAGCCGAAGAAGACTCGCCAAGTCTGGGTGCGCAAGGTCGACGCCTTTGGCACCACCACCGAAGTGGATGCACCGATGCAGCCTACACTTCCTGCTGACGTCCTCAGCAGCCAAGATGCGCCCACGGGTGCAGCGCATCTCTAGGGAAAATATGCGGCTGACCACATTCCCAAGCCATCTCCCTCTCAGACGAGGAAGATGCGTCGACGGAGCAGGGGCACAGCTAATGCCCTGCGCATCACCTCTGATGCGCCACAGAAGGTGTCTGTCTTTGGCAGACTCACTCGCTGTCGTGGCGAGAAGAATTTGGACTCTGAGTTTGTCACGACCCGCACCCTAGAGTAAGGGTGAGTACGTCCAGCCTACGCCGCAGTGTCGGCGGTAGAACGTTGTACTAGGTCTCGTGCATCTAACAGTATAATGCTAAGCATATACTCCCCGAATGTGGGTGCCATAGCAGAATGTAAACTCAATCACAACCAAGGAATAGAACTCAAAATGAAATATAGATGATCAGAAGAGTCTAAGTGTCTAAGATAACAACTCAGCAAACATCCAGAAATACAAAGTCTCAACTACAGAATATGAAAGAACATATACAATCCAGATCTCAAATGACAGAAATAATAAAACCTAGACTAGGGAGCCTCAGTCTCTATAGCTAGTGGATTCGGCTGGAAATCCGGATCACAGGTGTCATCTAGAGCTGTCCCATAAAAAGTGTCAACGCCAGCCACATCCTCGTCCTCTGTAAACATATCAACGGTGCCCAGTTAGGACGGAGCGAGCATAATACATCTCAACAGATCATAGCAGGTTAGAAAATATAACCATGCAGTAGAGTAAGATACAGGAAACTAAAAGAAAGTACAGAATGTAAAGGAGATAGCTGTAATGGAATTATCTACTATAAATAGAGAACTAACAGTGGCTAGTGAGTCAGAGTACAATATAGACATGTGAATGGCATAGTATGATTCTGATGCTACACTACGAAATAATTCTGATGCTACACTACTTGAATATTATTCACATGTCCACTTCTACTCCTCCGTACCCTCAATCAATACACAAGGATCCAGCCAGGTTATGTTATGATTCATGTAATGGCCCCCGAAGGGTGATACATGATAGTCCCATAAATGGGGATTCTAGGAATGCCCATAAATGGGTGATTCATGGAAGACTCTGTGATCATGAGAGTACATGTCACAAGTGATTCAATGAACCATGAAGCATAGTGATACACAATGTAAGTGAAACACATAGAACATGTAGTATCCGATGCTCCCTGAGGGGGATAACATCTCAAGAAAGGATCCATATAGTACTAATCCGTGTGACCAACGTGACAGCATCAAGTAAAGTAATTTAAAGCAGAAAAATAATTCTAACAGGATATGAAATGATCAGAGAATGTACTCGCCTGTATCCTGAGTATCTGAAAAATATCTACTGTCCGAGGAGTGGTATTTGTCTCCTATAGGACAGTACAAGTCACTATAAGTCTAAAATGATAATAAGATGCAATTTAATGCATTCTATATGAATCTAGGTCAATCTAGACCAAAGTCAACTCTTGGTCAACTCTGGTCAACCCTAGAAGTCAAACTAGGTCAACTAAGTCAAACCTAAGTCAAACAAGTCTATACTAGTCTATTCTATCAAGCCCACATCAATTCTAGACTATACAAGTCTAACTAGACTCTATACTGGCATTCAAGCCACACCGATAGGCTAAGAGCCCTAGGCTATAGGCTATATCATGCCTAAGCCAACCCACATATCATATATACACATATTAATATATATATATAATATAATATAGTACTACACATTAACATATAGGCTACCTATATATGTGCATCTCATATATATATATATATATATATACATGTACATAGAAGATAGGAAATGGGCACATGTACATTGTGTTCATGTATGTGTGTGTGTTGAGAGTACAAGAGAGCATGTGTGTGTATGAGTGACAAGAGAGCATGTGTGTGAGGGTGTCCAGATAATTCCTGGAAAACAGTGAGGTAACATGTGAGATTGTGTGAGTGTGAAATCCTGAAAACAGGAAAACAGTGAATGGTATTAGGAAATCAGGGTAGTGTATATGGTATCAGTGTCAATAGAAGTTAGTGTAATACATGTGTGTGTGTAAACAGGAATAAGAAAACAGTGAGTAGTAATATAAAAATTAGTGGTGTACATTTGTGTGTGTGCAAATAGGAAGTAGTGTGGCATGTTGTGTAAACCTGGGAAATATGGTACTGCAAAATAGTGTGGTGTATATGGAAATCAGTGAGCTAACATTTATGTGTGTTGAGTCATGACAGTTCAATAGGAACTAAAATCTCAGGTTTAAGAATCCCATGATAGTTCTAATATAGCTCAATTGACAGTAACTTGATAAACCAATCCACTATTCAACCATGAAAACAAACTAATACAAAGTATAAGAGTTAACATTCAAATGTTTAAGGAAAGGAAATCAATTCCAGATTTTGGGATTCCTGTCAATTTAATTGATAGTTAACTCTCTAACCCATAATCAACCCAAACAACCCAATGCAATGTATGAGAAATAACAGTTCAATAGGGAATCACATCTCAGGTATTAGAATCAAAATCAGCTTTCACATTGAAACAATCATTTAATTTTCAGTTAAGGAGAGGAAATCAGTTCAGGTATTCATAGGAAATAATGTATTAGTCATGCATTTTCGAAAGCCCAACTCAAAGTCCAAAATCCCATTCATGAATCATAAACCTATTCGAAAAGTAAAATCGAACTAATAGAGGTTAATACACATGTAGGATCAATTGATAACTGAACACATTAATTTAAATCAAAAAAATAGGAATTGAAGTTCAGGGAACAACAAGACTGAATCATGAGTATCAGTCAATACCAAACTCAATTTTGAATCCCATTTCACATGACAAAACCTATTCTAATATGTAAATTCAACTTAACAGAGATTATTAAACATGTCTAGGATCTTAATTAGCAATTTAAATCATAATTAAACCATTTAAAAATAGAAATTAACACAGAACAAATAATTGGACTGAACACAGCACAGTACACGACCAGTGCATACCCAAAAGCATGTCCGACACGACACAAGGACTCACAAAACTTTGGGAGCCTCGTGTCAGTGTCAGCCCCGACCCGGATGTCGAGTTTCACGTGTCCACGTGGTGTATCCAGGGAGCTGTGGCCCCCGAGTAGCAGGGGACTGCTACTCGCGTGCGCGCGTGCTGAACCCCGTGTGTTCCCGTGTCCAATACGACACGACACGACACCACAACCACCTCAGTCCACCAAAAAACATTAAGCAAGGCCAAACCCTAATTTCCTATTCAAAGAAAATCAGAAAACAAGGATGAAATGCCCACTGTGGTATTTCATCAAACACTTAGGTTAGCCACTGATACGTGTCCGATACGGACACGTACCGGACACAAAACCTAACAATGCCTCTACCAACAGTTAGGGTAGACCTAGGGCTTCATATTCATGCATTTAAATCACTATTTTATGGTAGGAATAGGAATTTACCTAGGTGAGTGAAATGGCTCAAAAGCTTTAAAGAGAGTTGTTCCTCTAGCTACCCAAACTCCTCCAAATTGCTCCTTCACTGAAATTTCTCACCATAGCCAGGAAATACACAGAGATTAGAACCTATTGCAAGAAATTTGAAGGAAAAATGAGTTGAAATGGAGAAGATAGGGATTGGGGAAGAAAGGGGTTTACCTCTATTTCCAAACTTGCTATTTCCTAAAGGAGGCTAGCCCTAAGTGGTAGAGACATTATATAGGGTGGGGAAACCAATGTTGACCGGCTATGTGGTGTAGGCTAGGGTTAGGGTTTTACTAGTTTGGCTATGGGCCTCTATGAGCCTAAGCCATAAGTCATGGCTTATGAAATCACAAGCCATTATCTAACATATTCATTAATCATATTTCCCAAATTTAATCCTAATGTCTAGAGTGTCACTAACTTGGGTTAACTAGGGCTTCATAATCTAACCAAGATAGTCATGAATTGGGTTAGCTTCTAGGACAGTCTCCTAAGTCACTATGAGTCAAAGTCAAGAATAACACTAAATTAAATTATACTAAAAATCACTTAAATTCCAATAATTATGATTAATACTAAATAATTCCAATAATTCCCAAAATTTTAAAAATGACCAAAATACCCCCAAGCTAGAAATGTGGTAGTGACAAATCTACCCCCTTAAAATAATTTCGTCCTCGAAATTAAAGGCGAAACTAACAGATGAGAAGTATAGATAATCATACCTCACGGTGCAAACAGATATGGATATCGCTCGCGCATCTCATCCTCCCGCTCCCAGGTAGACTCTCCTGGAGAATGATGCCTCCATGCGACGCGGACTAAAGGTATCACCTGGTTCCTCAGTACTTTCTCTCGTCGATCCAGAATCTCTACTGGCTGCTCTGGATAGCTGAGAGAAGGTCCAACCTCAATCTCCGAATGATCGAGTACATAGCTAGGATCAGCCACATACCATCTCAACTGTGATACGTGGAATATATTGTGGACACCCACTAGTACAGGTGGCAAGTTTAGCCTGTATGCCATGTCATCAACTCTCCTGCTGATAACGAAAGGGCCGATGAAGCGCGGGCTAAGCTTCCTACCTCCACCAAAACGTATCGTACCACGAGTCGGAGATATCCTCAAGAAAACCTGGTCTCCAACCTAATCACAAGCAAGGTCTCAAATTAACTATGATAAACAAACATGATCAACAAAACACAAACAAACAAACCTAAATCTAATCCTACTATAATCTGTACCTCAAACTCCAAGGGCGTCTGGTGGCTATCGGCCCAATGCCGATGTCTGTCCTGTGCCATACAAAGTCAGCCTCTGATAAGCTTCACCTTCTCTGCTACATCTACAACCTTCTCAGGCCCCAGTAAAGCTCGCTCCCCAACATTATCCCAAGACAAGGGTGTACGACATCTACGCCCGTACAGTACCTCGAATGGTGACATCTCAATGCTAGCCTGAAAGCTGTTGTTGTACGCAAACTCAACCAAGTGTAGGTGATCCTCCCAAGACCCTCCAAAATCCAAAACACATGTCCGCAGCATATCCTCGAGTGTCTGAATAGTCCGCTCTGACTGTCCGTCCGTCTGAGGGTGGTATGCAGTACTAAACTTGAGCTGAGTGCCCAAGCTAACATGCAGACTCCTCCAGAAATGGGAAGTGAAACGACTATCCCGATCCGAGACGATGTTGGCCGAAACTCCATGTATCCTGACAATCTGCCGTATGTACATCTTTGCGAGCTTCTCTGTAGACGTACCCACTTTGAATGGCAAAAAGTGGGCCGATTTGGTCAGTCTATCCACTATGACCCAAATCACGTCTTTTCCTCCTGGTGTCCTCGGCAATCCAGAAACAAAATCTATCGAGATATGCTCCCACTTCCACTCCGGAATAGGCAATGGCTGCAGCAATCCTCCAGGCTTCTGCCTCTCTGCCTTTACCTGCTGACAGACAAGACATCTAGCGACGAAGCGCACTACTTCTCGCTTCATACCACTCCACCAGACATGTTCTCTCAAATCCCTATACATCTTGTTGGCACCAGGATGTATAGTATACTGAGAGCGATGGGCCTCCTGCATCACCTGCTCCCGAAGCTCTCCACTGGGCACACACAGTCTGGAATCGTGCCTCAATACGCCATCATCCGCTATAATGAACTCACCATCCAGCAATCCAGTCCTGACCTGCTCCCGGATATACCGCAGAGCAACGTCCTCGAACTGAGTCGACTTGATTCTCTCAATCAAGTCCGACTGGATCTGAAGGCCCCACATCTGCATCTCTACTCCTGGTACTAGCACCTCAATCCCCAGGCTCTCCAAGTCTGCTAACAGATGACGGTCTGTCGTCAGGCACATGGCTACCGGATATCTGCTCAAAGCGTCGACAACCACGTTCGCCTTCCCGGGGTGATACTGCAAGGATATGTCAAAGTCCTTCATCAGCTCTAACCACCTGCGATGTCTCATGTTCAGCTCCTTCTGAGTGAACACATACTTCAAGCTCTTATGATCTATAAAAATCTCTACCCGCTCTCCATACAGATAGTGCTTCCAGAGTTTCAAAGAAAAAATCACTGCTGCCAACTCCAAATCATGGGTAGGATAGTTCTTCTAATGGGGTCATAATTGCTTGGAAGCATAGGCAATCACCTTTCCGTGCTGCTGTAGAACGCAACCCAGACCCTTCCCTGAGACGTCACTATATATAGTGAACCCGCCTGATCCTGATGGCAATGACAAAATAGGAGCTGTCGTCAACCGCTTCTCCAGCTCATCAAAAGCGTCTTGACACTCCTCTGACCAGATAAACTCTGCGTCCTTCCGGGTCAGCCTCGTCAAAGGCACTGTAATTCAAAAAAAATCTTGCACAAATATCCTGTAGTAGCCGGCCAATCCCAAGAAACTGCGGATCTATATAACTGTAGTCGGCGCTGTCTATGCCTCAACTGCTACAATCTTCTTGGGGTCAACTGAGATCCCATCTCCAGTCACCACATGCCCCAAAAAGTCAATTCGGTCCAAGAAGACTCACACTTGGAGAGATTTCCATAAAGCTGCTCCTTCCTGAGAGTCTCCAGCACTATCCTCAGATACTCCTCTTGCTCCTCCTCGGTCTTCGAATATACCAAGATGTCGTCGATGAACACCACCACAAACTGATCCAAGTACTGGTGGAATACCTTGTTCATCAAGTTCATGAACACCGTCGGGGCGTTAGTCAACCCAAACGGCATAACCAAGAACTCAAACTGCACGTACCTCGTCCTGAATGTTGTCTTCAGAATGTCCTCCCCCTTCATCTTTACCTGGTGATAGCCTGACCTCAGATCAATCTTGGAAAATATCCGAGCTCCGCTCAACTGGTCAAAAAGATCATCGATCCGCGGCAGTGGGTACTTGTTCTTGATCGTGAGGTTGTTGAGTGCTCTGTAGTCAATACACATCCGTACTGACCTATCTTTCTTCGGCACAAACAATACTGGTGCACCCCAAGGCGACGAACTCGAACGGATGAAGCCCTTGTCCTGCAACTCATCCACTTGCTTCTTCAGCTCCACCAACTCACAGTTATTACTCGATAGACATGCTGAAAGATGGGTTCCGCTCCTGGAACCAAGTCTATCGAGAACTCAATGTCTCTGTCTGGTGTCAATCTAGGCAACTCCTCTGGAAAAACATCCATATACTCTGCTATCAAGGGTTGTGGAATCGTCTTCTCCTCAAACGAGACTCCGCAGAAAACTCTACTGCTCTGCTCCGCCGGACGTCTGGAGTACTCGAACTCTGGATTCCCCGGTACTCTGTAGAAAACTCTACCCCCTCTGCAATCAATGCTAGCATGGTACATGTTCATCCAATCCATACCGAGTACTATATCGTAGTTCGGCAATGGCATTACGAGCAGGCTCACCTCCAACTCACGGCCTCCCAAAATAATACTCCGACCCTTACGAACATCACTCACGAGGATAATACCACCCCCGGTTGTGATCTTGTAAGTCCTAGACAACGACTCAATTATGATACCGTGTCTAATTGCAAATGATACTGATACGAAACTATGCGAAGCACCGGAATCGAATAATAAAAAAGTTGGACTAGAGTCAAGAAGAACCGAACCTACGATCAGATTTCCTATCGCCTCTGCATCCTCGGTCGCCATGGCGAAAGCTCGCCCCTGCTGGCCTCCTCTGGCCTGCTGCTGGTGCTGAACGAACCTCTGCTGCTGTGTCGGCAGGGCTGGTCCCCTCTGCTGGCCTGCTGGAGCTCTGACTACTGCTCCCTGAGCTGCTCGTCCCATGCAACACTTCCTCATCTGGTGGTCTGCTGAACCACACACTAGGCACTGGCCTAGCCCCTTCCGGCACTCATTGGAGACATGCCCGGGCTTTTTGCAGTAAGCACAAGTGATAATCTGTCTCCGGCCCTGCTGCTGCTGTCTCGGCTGCTGCTGCTGTCTCTGCTGGAACGGCTGCAGCTGGAACTGCCTCGGCTGCTGGTATTGAAAGTGAGGCCTCTTGGCCTGGCCTCCGTTGCTGCTGCCCCCAATAGGGTCTCGTCCCCTCTTCAGCCAATAAAGCTCCCGTTAAAATCTTTTCGAAAGTGGTATCCCTGTTGCCCTTGGTCAAGGACTTGACTTCCTTGACCAGAACCTTTCGGAACCTCTGGTCCTTTGCCGTCTCGCTCAAGCCCTCTACGAATCTGCCGAGGCGGTCGAACTCCCCAGCGTACTCCTCTACTGACAGGCTCCCCTGAACTAAGCTCTCAAACTGCGACTCCAAGGCTCGGAACGCTGCATCTGGAAAGAACTTCTTCTTGAAGAAGACTTGAACTCCTCCCAGGTCTGTCCAGCTACCCCAACCCTGGCGTTTGACTGATACCAGGTGCGAGCAAGATCTCGCATCCGGCTAGCTGCTGCCTCTATCTGGAGATCTACCGGTATTCGGGCCAGGCGGAAGATCTCCCCTATATGCTCGATCCACTCGTCAGCAAATAAAATTCCCTCCATCCCCAGGAAGTCTCCGGGGCTCACCTTCTGGAACTGCTCTATCCCAGGTTTCCTTGGCTGCCAGACTGCTGGTCGAGATGCGACTATCGTAAGGGCCAACTCCATGCCCCTGGCCTGCCGGGCCTGCTGCACCTCCATAAACTGCTAAAAGTAGGCGAACATCTGTGCCGTGTCCACGTATCCTGTAGGCGGCGGCTGCTGGAAAGGCACCTCTGGAATGACTGGGTCCTTCCTCCAAACTGGTAGAGGCATACCCCCTGCTGCTGCTGCTGAAGTCCCAATATGAGCAGAGGTGGCAGGAGCTGCAGCCTCCTGACCCTGCTGAACTGGCTGAGAGGTAGCAGTCCCCTCTACAGTATCCCCATGAATGGTACGCTATAACCGCGTCTCCACCATCCTGAAGACAGATGAAACAAGGGTATCAATTGCAGAGAAAGAAGCGATATAACAAAGGTGGACAGTTAAAATTCAAAAGAAATCAATTGACAGTAAGGATTTAGATGGCAAGAATAGAGTTTTTCCTAATGTGATTGAGTACCTTGAAAACTAACATCTTATATCCTACTGCAGGCTGTAGTGATACTCTGGTTCGAATACCACTACACTTCTAGTCTTGACCTGCATGGGCCACCACTAAAAACGTGTCACGACCCGCACCCTAGAGTAATGGCACGGGACGTGGGTACGTCCAGCCTACGCCGCAGTATCGGCGGTAGAACGCTGTCCTAGGTCTCATGCATCTAACAGTAAAATGCTAAGCAGTTTATACTCTCCGAATGGGGGTGACATAGCAGAATGTAATCTCAATCACAACTAAGAAAGAAGAAGCACGATATGATATAGAACTCAAAATGAAATACAGATGATCAGAAGAGTCTAAGTGTCTAAGATAACAACTTAGCAAACATCCAGAAATACAAAGTCTCAACTACAGAATATAAAAGAATATATACAATCCAGATCTCAAATGACAGAAATAATAAAAACCTAGACTAGGGAGCCTCAGTCTCTATAGCTAGTGGATCCGGCTGGAAATCCGGATCACAGGTGTCATCTAGAGCTGTCCCATAAAAAGTGTCAACACCAGCCTCATCCTCGTCCTCTGTAAACATATCAACGGTTCCCAGTCAGGACGGAGCGAGCACAATACATCTCAACAGATCATAGCAGGTTAGAAAATATAACCATGCAGTAGAGTAAGATACAGAAAACTGAAAGAAAGTACAGAAGGTAAAGGAGATAGCTGTAATGGAAATATTTACTATAAATAGAGAACTAACAGTGGCTAGTAAGTCAGAGTACAATATAGACTTGTGAATGGCATAGGATGATTCTGATGCTACACTACGGAATGATTCTGATGCTACACTACTTGGATATTATTCACATGTCCACTTCTACTCCCCCGTACCCCCAATCAATACACAAGGATCCAGCCATGTTATGTTATGATTCATGTAATGGCCCCCGAAGGGTGATACATGATAGTCCCATAAATGGGGATTCTAGGAATGCCCATAAATGGGTGATTCATGGAAGACTCTGTGATCATGAGAGTACATGTCACAAATGATTCAATGAACCATGAAGCATAGTGATACACAATGTAAGTGAAACACACAGAACATGTAATATCTAATGCTCCCTGAGGGGATAATATCTCAAGAAAGGATCCATATAGTACTAATCCATGTGACCAACATGACAGCATCAAGTAAAGTAATTTAAAGCAGGAGAATAATTCTAACAGGATATGAAATGATCAGAGAATGTACTCGTCTGTATCCTGAGTATCAGAAGAATATCTACTGCCGAAGAGTGGTGTCTGTCTCCTATAGAACAGTACAAGTCATTATAAGTCTGAAATGATAATAAGATGCAATTGAATGCATTCTATATGAATCTAGGTCAATCTAGACCAAAGTCAACTCTTGGTCAACTCTGGTCAACCCTAGAAGTCAAACTAGGTCAACTAAGTCAAACAAGTCTATACTAGTCTAACTAGTCTATTCTATCAAGCCCACATCAATTCTAGACTATACAAGTCTAACTAGACTCTATACTGGCATTCAAGCCACACCCATAGGCTAAGAGCCCTAGGCTATAGGCTATATCATGCCTAAGCCAACCCACATATCATATATACACATATTAATATATATATAATATAATATAGTACTACATATTAACATATAGGCTACTTATATATGTGCATCTCGTATATATATATATATATATATATATATATATATATATATATATATATTTTATATATATATATATATATATATATATATATATATATATATATATATATATATATATATATATATATATTTTATATATATATAACATATTTTATATATATATTTTTATATATATATTTTATATATTTTTTTCTATCTTATTTTATATATATATTATATATATATATTATATATATATATATATATATATATATATATATATATATAAGATAGAAAATGGGCACATGTACATTGTGTTCAGGTGTGTGTATGTGTGTTGAGAGTACAAGAGAGCATGTATGTGTATGAGTGACAAGAGAGCATGTGTGTGAGGGTGTCAAGATAATTCCTGGAAAATAGTGAGGTAACATGTGAGATTGTGTGAGTGTGAAATCCTGAAAATAGGAAAACAGTAAATGGTATTAGGAAATCAGGGTAGTGTATATGGTATCAGTGTCAATAGGAGTTAGTGTAATACCTGTGTGTGTGTAAACAGGAATAAGAAAACAGTGAGTAGTAATTTGAAAATCAGTGGTGTACATTTGTGTGTGTGCAAATAGGAAGTAGTGTGGCAAGGTGTGTAAACCTGGGAAATATGGTACTGCAAAACATTGTGGTGTATATGGAAATCAGTGAGCTAACATTTGTGTGTGTTGAGGCATGACAGTTCAATAGGAACTAAAATCTCAGGTTTAAGAATCCCATGACAGTTCTAATATAGCTCAATTGACAGTAACTTGATAAACCAATCCACTATTCAACCATGAAAACAAACCAATACAAAGTATAAGAGTTAACATTCAAATGTTTAAGGAAAGGAAATCAATTCCAGATTTTGGGATTCCTGTCAATTTAATTGACAGTTAACTCTCTAACCCATAATCAACCCAAACAACCCAATAAAATGTATGAGAAATAACAGTTCAATAGGGAATCACATCTCAGTTATTGGAATCAAAATCAGTTTTCACATTTGTCACGACCCGCACCCTAGAGTAAGGGCACGAGACGTGGGTACATCCAGCCTACGCCGCAGTGTCGGCGGTAGAACGCTGTCCTAGGTCACAACATCTAACAATTGAAGGTATAGCAGTTATACTCCCCGAATGGGGGTGACATAACACAATATAAAACTCAACCACAGCTAAGGTAGAACAGGTAAGATGGAATGATAATGAAAGATAACAATATCCAGAACAGAGAAACACAGAGATACAATCCAGAACTAAGTGTCTAAAATAATACATCTCAGAAAATCTCAAGTCTAGTACAATAATCCAAAATAGTAAGACAATCCTAAACTAATGGAGTGTCGTCTACAGCTAATGGATCTTGCTGCTGGTCCAAATCCGGGCACTCATCTAGTGTGGCACCGTAGTAAGTAGGGCAAAATGCCTCAGCCTCGTCCTCTGTAATATTTCAACAGGTCTAGTCAGGACGGGAACGAGCACATATCTCTCAACAGTTCATATCAGGTTAGGAGTATAAATCATTGCAATAGAGTAAAATACAGGAAATGCTGAATGGAAGTACAAGTAAAACAAGAGATATTTTGTAACTGGAAATAGATACATGATAGTAAAGACTGCAAGTGACTACGTGATTTAGAGTACAATATGGTTATGTAAACGGCTTAGGGGCACATGAATACGAATAAGGAGCACATGAATACCTACTGGGGATTGTGTCCACATAACCAATTCTACTCACCCCGCCCCAATCAATACACAAGGATCCGTTCAAGTTATGTCATAAGCACATGAATACAACTAAGATACGTGAACTCATGTAATGAGTAGTACATGAAGCACATGATAAGCACATGAGCACATGAAGCACATGAGAACATGTAAAAACATGAACTAGTACGAGTACAAGGAGTACCTGATGCACATGATAAAGTACATGAACATGAAATACCCGATACACCCGTAGAGGGATAACATCTCAGGAAGGGATCCATATAGTACTAATCCGTGAAGATACGTGTCAGCATCATGTAGAGTAATCTAGAGCATGAATATATCCAGACAGGTATGAAAAGATCAGAGAATGTACTCGCCTGCTATCTGAAAGTCCGAGATGAAAGTACTGTCCGAGGAGTGGTGTCTGGCTCCTATTTAGAACAGTACGAGTCACAACAAGTCCAGAATAGAAATATAATGCACTACAATGCGTTCTACATGAATCTAGGTCAATTTAGACCAAAGTCAACTCTTGGTCAACTCTGGTCAACCCTAAAAGTCAAACTAGGTCAACCAAGTCTAATCTACGTCTAGCAAGACTATTCTAGGCTTTCTAGACTAATCTAGGCAATACCATGTCAAGCCTACCAATACACATATTGGTACATAGGTAATAATCTAATTAGAGTACACCCATAGCCTCTATACCCTCTTACCCATATATCATAACATATATTGATATACATATAGTCTAGTTAGAATATCCCATATTATATATACAATCATATCACAATGTATCATGTATATACATTATCACACATCTAATAGAGAATACATATATATATATATATATATATATATATATATATATATATATATATATATATATATATATATCTATCATCTAGTACACAAATAGACCCATTAAATAATATAACTAGAAAACACCCTATAGGCTAATGTATACCCAACCACACTATAGGTTAATACATGAGTACATTACAATACTAAAAGATAATACACATATATATACATACAATACACTATCTTATGGTATCACATACACTATATATATATATATATATATATATATATATATATATATATATATATATATATATATATATATATATATATATATATATATATATATATAATATATATATACACATTCATATATAGGAATCCTATATATATAACAAACTCAAAATATAATACATATACATAAAAAGGGAGGGAACAACATACTTGTGTGTGTGTACCATGAGTGAATGTGAGTGAACATGGTGGGGAAACCTGTGTGTGAGGTTGTGTCTCAAGTGTGTGTGTGTGTGTGTGTTCATGAGTGTATGTGTGTGGAGAGGGTGATAGTGTGTGATACATAAAGGTGTGGGTGTGTGAGATCAAAACAGTCCACATCCAAAACATTGTTGACAGTCCAAGTGTAAACTCAGATTTTGCTTCTCAAAACACACCAACCATCCCCACATAATACCCAGGAAACAGTCCATAATGATATCACAGGATTCTAGAACTAAAACTCAGAATTGGAACTAAAAACACAGTTCACAGGCCTCTAATCAACTCAGATTTTTCCTTCCCATAATTTCAGATTTAACAGTGAACACACAAACCAAATTAGTAAACAAAACAAAATCTAATAGTTCAAAATAACATCTACACAACACATACAATCAAGTAACAGTCCCTAACTTGAATCTCAGTTTTGATGGACCAAACACCACCAAATCAGTCCAGATTCGACACACTATTAGAATATACATAGGTGAACCTATTAGGCACTTAAAAACTTGTAATTAACTGTGTTAATAAGGTTTAAAAGACTGCTAAAACTCATCTTGCAAAAACTGGAAAATTTCAGAAGACTGATACATGGGTTTTCAGGAAAAAAAGGGAAAATGACAAGTGAACAGTAAAATTCGAATAAAAATCAATTACAGAGGTTGGTAACTACTAAACACAATGCATACATGCTATGTGATGTGTTTGTGTCCACAGAAGTGGACACAAACATGTCCAATTAATTTAAAACACAAAAACAGTAAACTGCACACAGAGAAACCAATCGTCGTACACGTGTTCGTGTCGATCGTGTGCACGACACACAGCGACACGACTCACGAGATTTGGTCCATGTGTTCACCTAGACTAGGGATATCGACTGGACACCCTGAATCGTGTCCAAGTCGTATGTACACGACACGAGACACGCGTGTCAGTGCCCAAAATGACAGCCGACTGTGCAGTGCACAAATCGGTGCACGCATTCGTGCGTGTCCGACACGACACGTGGGGCTCTGAAAATTGGGGAGCCCCGTGTCAGTGTCAGCCCCTAGCTACACGTCAAATTTGGCGTGTCGAGGAGCCGTGTCCGTGTCGCAATCACGCCCGAGCAGCAGGGCACGCACAGTGCATGTGCACGCGCGCGCGCGACCACGTGTTTGCGTGTCCGTGGGGACTCGACACGACACTAAGATGACACGAAAACTACAGAAATGCATAAGCGACACATCGATCTAATTTCTTATTCAAATACAATTCCAAAATTCACTCGAAATGCCCATTGGGGCATTTCATCAAATACTTAACAACACACACTGATACGTATCCAGAATGGACACGAAACGACACGAAAATTTGGGAAACCCTATTCCTATAGTTAGGCTAGGGTTAGGGCAACCTAGAAATGATTTTTACCAGATTTTAGGAGCAATAGATAGGATTATACCTCAATGTGCACAAGCTCCCAAAAAGCCTCAAAGGAATGATTCCTCAAACCACCCAAAGTCCTTCAAATTGATTCCTTCCTATCAAAACTTATTACAAACAGCAAGAACATGGTATTTAGGTCCTGTTGCAATTTACTAGAGGGAAAAAGGATTTAATTTGGATTTAATAGGAATTTTTGAAGATGGAACTCACCTCTTTCTAAAAACTTAGATAAACCTTAAGAGAGAGGCTAGCCCTAATTCCTAGGAGAATATTTATAGAGGGGGGGGCTGTCTCTTGGTCGGCCATAGGGCCCTAGGACTAGGGTTTTGCCTAGTTGGTTGAGTCCTAATTGGTTTAAGTCATGATTATGACTTGTGACTTCACAAGCCATTCCTAGACCAAACTAATTCCAATTTGCCCCAAATCAATTCTAATGAACTTGAAATCACTAACTTAGGTCACTCTAGGGTTTCTTAACCTAACCAAGATGTCTTGACCTAGGTTAGCCAATAGGACAGTCTCCTAGTCAACATGAGTCAAAATCTAAAACTGGCACAAATCAATTATACTAAAAATTATCTAAAAATCACATTAATTATAATTAATAATAAAAATCCCAAAATAATTCCAAAATTTTGAAAATGACCAAAATACCCTCAAGCTAGAAAAATAGCAGTGACAAATCTACCCCCTTAAAATAATTTCGTCCTCGAAATTTAAAGGCGAAACTAAACTGCTAAGAAGGATAGAAAAGTATACCTCAAGGTCCAAAAAGATAAGGGGTACCGCTCGCGCATCTCATCCTCCCGCTCCCAGGTAGACTCTCCTGGAGAATGATGCCTCCATGCGACGCGTACCAAGGGTATCACCTGGTTCCTCAATACCTTCTCTCGGCGATCCAGAATCTCCACAGGCTGCTCTGGATAACTGAGAGTAGGTCCAACCACTATCTCCGAGTGATCGAGCATATGGCTAGGGTCAGCCACGTACCGTCTCAGCTGTGTTACATGAAATACGTTGTGGACGCCCACTAGTGCAGGTGGCAAGTCTAGCCTGTATGCCACGTCACCGACTCTCCCGCTGATAACGAAAGGGCCGATGAAGCACGGGCTAAGCTTCCCACCTCCACCAAAACGTATCGTACCACGAGTCGGAGATATCCGCAGAAAAACCATGTCTCCAACCTAATCACAAGCAAGGTCTCAAGTTACTAAAAATTAACACGATCAATCAAACAAAACAAAAATTAAAACAGCCTACTTCTAAACCTATCTCTAAAACTGTACCTCAAACTCCAGCGGCCTCCGGTGGCTATCGGCCCAATGCCGATGTCTGTCCTGCACCACGCGAAGTCTGTCCCTGATGAGCTTCACCTTCTCGGCTGCGTCAACAACCATCTCTGGTCCCAGTAAAGCTCGCTCTCTAATATCATCCCAAGATAAGGGTGTACGACACCGACGCCCGTACAGAGCCTCAAACGGTGACATCTCAATACTGGCCTGAAAACTGTTGTTGTAAGCAAACTCTACCAAATATAGGTGATCCTCCCAGGAACCTCCAAAATCCAGGACGCACGTCCGCAGCATATCCTCAAGGGTCTGAATAGTCCTCTCTGACTGTCCGTCCGTCTGGGGGTGGTATGTAGTACTAAACTTGAGCTGAGTGCCCAAGCTAGTCTGCAGACTCCTCCAGAAATAGGAAGTAAAGCAGCTATCCCGATCTGAGACTATGCTGACGGGAACTCCGTGAATCCTGACTATCTGCCTCATATACATCTCCGCCAGCCTCTCTGTAGACGTACCCACCTTGAATGACAAGAAGTGGGCCGATTTGGTCAACCTGTCAACGATGACCCAAATTGCGTCTTTTCTTCCTGGTGTACGGGGCAATCCTGATACAAAATCCATGGTAATATGCTTCCACTTCCACTCTGGAATGGGCAGCGGCTGCAATAATCCTCTAGGCCTCTGCCTCTCAGCCTTGACCTTCTGACAGATCAAGCATCTAGCTACGAAGTTGGACACCTCCCTCTTCATCTCGTACCACCAGACATGCTCTCGCAGATCCCTGTACATCTTGTTGGCACCAGGATGTATAGAGTAATGCGATCTGTGAGCCTCCTGCATATCTGCTCTCTGAGCTCCCCGCTGGACACACATAACCTGGCACCGTGCCTCAGGGCACCATCCTCTGCAAGTGAGAACTCAGTATCCTCCACTCCCATACTGATCTGCCCTCGGATACACCGTAGAGCCACATCATCAAACTGTGTCGCCTTGATCCTGTCCATCAAGTCTGACTGTATCTGTAGGCCCCATAACTGCATCTGCACTCCGGACACGATCACCTCAATCTCAAGACTCTCTAAGTCTGCAAGCAGGTGCCGATCCATAGTCAAACACATGGCTGTCGGATACCTACTCAAGGCATCGGCAACCACGTTGGCCTTCCCTGGGTGATACTGGAGTGCGATATCAAAGTCCTTCATCAGCTCAAGCCACCTGCGCTGCCTCATGTTCAACTCCTTCTGAGTGAACACATACTTCAAGCTCATGTGGTCTGTGAAGATCTCCACTCTCTCGCCATACAGATAGTGCTTCCATAACTTCAAAGCAAAAATCACCGCCGCCAGCTCCAGGTCATGGGTAGGGTAGTTCTTCTCATGGGGACGTAATTGCCTGGAAGCATAGGCAATCACCTTCCCATGCTGCTGCAAGACGCAACCCAGCCCCTTCCCTGAAGCATCACTATAAATAGTGAAACCACCTGATCCTGAAGGCAATGTCAGAATCGGAGCTGTCGTAAGCCGCTTCTTCAACTCATCAAAAGCTGCCTGACACTCCTCTGACCAAACATACTCAGTATCCTTCCGGTTCAACCGTGTCAACTGCTGTGCAACCCGGGAGAAATCCTGCACAAATCTCCTATATTATCCTGCCAGCCCCAGGAAACTCCTAATATCTGCCACTGAAGTCGGCGCTGTCCAAGCCTCAACTGCTATAATCTTCTTGGGGTCAACTGAGATACCATCTCCAGTCACCACATGCCCCAAGAAGTCCACCTGGTCCAAGAAAAACTCACACTTGGAGAGTTTCCCATAGAGCTGCTCCCGCCTAAGAGTCTCTAGCACTATCTGCAGATGCTCCTCGTGCTCCTCCTCTGTCTTGGAATATATCAATATATCATCAATGAACACCACCACGAACTTGTCCAAGTACTGGTGGAACACCTTGTTCATTAGATTCATAAACACTGCTGGTGCATTGGTTAGCCCAAACGGCATAACAAAAAACTCAAACTGCCTGTACCGCGTCCTGAAAGCGGTCTTCGGAATATCCTCCCTCTTCACCTTCACCTGGTGATAACCCGACCTCAAATCAATCTTGGAGAACACCCGAGCTCCGCTCAACTGATCAAACAGATCATCGATCCACGGCAGTGGGTATCTGTTCTTGATTGTCAGGTTGTTAAGTGCCCTGTAGTCGATACACATACGTACCGACCCATCCTTCTTGGGTACGAAGAGTACCGGTACACCCCAAGGTGAAGAACTCGAGCGAATAAAGCCCTTGTCCTGCAGCTCATCCACTTGCTTCTTCAGCTCCACTAACTCGCTGTTGTTCACTCGATAGACATGCTGGGAGATCGGTTCCGCGCCGGGAACCAAGTCTATCGAGAACTCTACATCTCTGTCCGGTGGAAGCGCTGGCAACTCCTCTGGAAACACGTCCATAAACTCTGCGATCAAGGGATGCGGAGGAACCTCCTTCTCAACTGAAGCTCCACAGAAGACGCCACTGTCCTGCTCTGCCTGCCTCCGGGAATACTCAAACTCTGGCTCTCCTGGCGCCCCGAACAAAACTCTACCCCTACGGCAATCAATGCGGGCGTGGTGTCTACTCAGCCAGTCCATACCTAATACTATATCGTAGTTCGGTAATGGCATGACGAGTAAACTCACTTCCAACTCTCGGCCTCCCAAAATGACACTCCGCCCTCTGCAAACATCACTCACGAGGATGACCCCACCCCCGGTCGTGATCTTGCAGGTCCTAGGCAATGGTTCAGAAACCAAACTGTGTCTAATAGCATACGATACAGACACAAAGCTGTGGGAAGCCCCGGAATCAAAGAGTGCAAATGCTGGAATAGAGTCGAGAAGAACCGAACCTGCTATCAGCTCTCCGATGACCTCAGCATCCTCAGCTGCCATGGCGAAAGCTTGCCCCTGCTGTCCACCTCGTGCCTGCTGCTGGTGCTGCTGGAACCTCTGCTGCTGGGTCTGCAGGGCTGGTCCCCTCCGCTGGCCTGCTGGAGCCTTGGCTCCACCTTCCTGCTGTCCTCGTCCAAAAGCCCCTGGACAGTCCCTCAACTGGTGATCTCCGGCACCACAAATGTAAACCCCTTGACCAAATTTTCTCGAATTTTATTATTTTAATTGGAAACTCATTATTATTATTATTATTTTGTTTAAGTTTAACTGTCACCTACATTTGTTAAAGTATTATATTGACTTTGTTATATATGCTAATTGATGGACCAATGGAAATGGATCAAAGGGTGATATTTGTAATAACAGGGACCTTTGTGGAAAAAGGTAATGACTTAAGTTTTCTAACAGCCGAACCCTCTGAAATTCAAATTTAATTTGAATTCCAAACCCCTGTGCAAATCTTGATCTCAAATCCATCCAATCCTACTTCAAATCGGATTTTCCCCTATCCATATAACCTGTTTCCCATCCATATATATATAGGTTCGTTCAAAAGAAAACCCTAGAATTATTGAAACCAAATTCCAGTCGGCCAGGCCAGGATACTGCAGGAAGGAGAGGAAGTTTGAGTTCTTCAAACTTAGAGGAGTTCGCCATAGCAGTCACCTTCCAGGTAAACATATACACTATACTCTTTCCTGCCATATCGTACATAGTAGTCATCCCACCCTATTAGTGTTTAACATAACTCCTAGGACAACCTAAACATGTAAGACAATTGGTTTTCCTATCACAGGGACTGCTGGTACCCTATGTGTCAAGTCTCACCGGAGAAGTCTTGACAACATCTGATAGATGGGTACTCAGGTTTGGGAAGACAAACCAGGGTCTATCCAAGATACCCATTGAGTATCCAGATACCTATCGAGTATTGACATGATGATGTTTTAGTATTAGCCTGGTCGAATAGGAAGACTTAGGATAGGTTTCATGTCGGCAAGTAAGGCATGGGTATACCTAGAAGGGTTACAGCAGCAGTTATAGCCTACCAACAGGGTCAGGAAGGAGATTGGGTGACTACTTGTCCTGTGATGGGCCTAATTTGAAGGATGTATCAGATGTAATGATACATCAGTACAGGGCTGTACCAGGTTGTGAACATGAGCAACCAGAAATCTCTGTATGTGCCTTAGAGGTTTATGATCAGTCCTTAAGTTAGGTTCAGTTTTTCCCCTCACCTAGTGTACAATGTATATGTGTATAGTTCACCTTGAAGGCATTGATCAATCTCTACCCATATAATTATTCCTCAGTCGAGCCAATATACAGTCCTGTTTCCATAATTCATGTGTTTAAGCTCTTGGATACACCATGAGTGATGACTAAGTCTATATGCTTGTGTTTCTCCTCTTTTCTAAATTAGCTTTTACTTGGCTAAAATCAAACTCATTCCCTACCTTTTAGTTTTAGAGTTATTGGAGCATTAGCTAATTACAAGTCTTCCTGTTTTATAGGATTTTCTTATCAATTGATATAATTTTACCTTGTTGCATTATGCTTCCATCTAGTTTTTCTTTGGGAGTTATCTAGTACAGCAGCTGCAGCTATATTTATCAAGGTGTCCTGTGTTTGCATTGCTTCATATCCTCTCAGCCTTGCAAATCCTAGATGCACCGTAACTATATCCTTAGGATAATCGAGTTACTTAAGGACCATTAGTAAAATTTGGATAGGGATGTGTTGGTAAGTGAAGTCATTGTTGGTGTGTGGCATCAAACTAACACAACAGTTGCAGTAGAAAGTCAATGGGAATAGGTGTATTTCGAGGACCCAAGGATATTGGCATGTATCAGAGGATGTAAGAGTACATGGCTTGGCAACAGACTATAGCATGTGAATACATGGCTTGGCAATAGGCTTTGACTTGTGTGCCTGCATTTATGAGTTCAGTTGGATTGTACTGCACCCTAGCTTGTACTGTCCCAAGCTATGGAAGGCCCTGTTCTGTGACCAATCACTAGCAAGGAATGCCTGGAAACAGGGGACACCAAGTCCTGTGCCCTACTCAAACATCAGGTCACTATTGGTCCAGTACTTTTAGTTTAATCCTCATTTCATCCATCTGTTCATCCTTAGTTATCAGTCCATTTAATTACATACTGATCTCAGTCCCCAGTTGCCATCCTAATGTCAGTTAATGAAAAAGGATAGGAGGTCTTAATATCTGCAACCAAGTAGAGGCCATGTCCTGGTACAGGACAACCTTGCCAACTTAGGCATGTGAAGTCATTCTTCCCTTCGTATATCTGCTAAGTAAGTCCATGAGTACCAATACAGATAGGTTACATCAACATTTGGATGGGACAACAAATGACAATGCACCTTGGCCATCATAGGTCATACTCCCCATGCCTGTAACCTACAATAGGCGGTGTAAAGTGTAAACTGATACCTGCATATGAGTTTCCCTTGGTACCTGATGGACATTGATGTGTTACCTAGGTTCCAAATTGATCCTAACCTGGTATTGTTGCATAAATCTTCCTGGGTGTACCAAATAGGATGATTGCAGGATGTTACATAGCCTGCACTTCCCAAATAACCAACTGCACATATAGCTTTGTCCTGCATACTAACATGTTCTGTGCTCATGCCCTTCCTTCACATTCATACACAGCTTACCCTTGCTTATTCAGAAATATCAAATCTTCACTGATGCCACCTAGTTACCCTTCTTAGCTGTCCTGCATCACAAAATGGGTTACTGCAGTCATTGTGCACAGCAGATATACACTGTCCAAATCCAAATCCCTGGAACTAGTTTAGGATATTCTCCTTTATGCACAGGTTAGAGCTTATTGGTCCAGTTTGCAACAAGTGAGTGTCCCTATGTAGGATGGGTACTATGATGCCTATTAGGTTGGTTTGAGATTGAGGGCTTGCCTAGCTTAATTGTCCTCTTAGTGGAATTGTAAACCTGTGACTTGGGGCACTTGTACATATAAGGAGATGAAGCATAGGAACAAAGAGAGAGTTATAGTCACATGTCAGGAATAGGGAGAGACTGGTCTTGACAACAGAAATTATGAGGGTTATAAGAGTATAATTCAACACCACCATCTAATGTAAACCAAAAGGGTAGGTTTTGACTAGGGACTTAAGAAGACAAAGTAGATAGATTGTACTTAATTTTGAATTACGTAATGACATTATAAATTCTTTAAACAGGATACTTGGACTTGATACGGATTTTTACCCGTACCAGCAGCTCAGGACCTAAGGCAAGTATACATTGCCTTCCTCTACAGTTTTACTTACATGCATTTTCTTTCGTTTTTCAGTCATTTGATTGTTTATGGACATGTGCTTTTCGTGATTTTCTGTGGAGTTGTTTTTATTGTTTATAGCCATTTTCATATTTTGGCCTTGTTTTTCACATTTGGAGTTTCTCGTCAGTACCTTGCTTGAGTCGTGTCATAGAACGGTTACGTGTAGTGAACTGCCATAGCCTTGATTTTCGTTGTACACAACCAGAGAGTCCACACTCGGGACGAGGGTTGTTTGGTGCACCAGAGAGTCCACACACAGGACGAGGGTGTTTGTCGTGATTAAATGGCACCAGAGAGTCCACACACGGGACGAGGGTTGACCATTTACACCAGAGAGTCCACACACGGGACGAGGGTGTTTTGCCGTGAGCTAGCCCGTGAGTCCACACTCGGGACGAGGGTTAGTGCTTAGTTCAAACCCGTGAGTCCACGCTCGGGATGAGGGTTTGGTTCTTCCTTTGACCTTGTATTTATCGTTCATCCGGCAGTTCAGTTATACGTAGTTGTTCTAGTGTTCGTGTGTCGTATTAGTGTTCGTGGTCATTGGTCTTGTTCTTGTTCTTTCTTGTTTATTTCTTGCGCATGATAAAACTGCTAGATAGGCATGTATATTATGTATCTTGCTATGTCCTCTGAGGACCTGATGATCTCTTCAGGTTAGCCGAGCTTGAGAAAGGAGTAGACGAGCGGATTGAATTAGCTTCAGATCACGCGCTTTGCAGTTGAGGTTACTTGATTAGCAGGTTGTACTCAGTTGGTTCATTTCATGTATTTCTCTATCTTTCCGTCTACTGGTAGTGGATTTGTGTCCACCGGACGTGACATTGATACTTGATATTCAGTTTATTCATTATTATTCAGTTCATGTCTTATTCTTGATCTTGGGTGTGGTGATTATTCTGTGGATGAGATATAGTTTTCCCGTGTTTTTAGATTGCCGTGACTTGAGTATAGACAGCGTACTACCGCCGACACTGTGGCGTAGGCTGGGCTTGGACACGTTTCGTATCCGAAAAGCAGGTGCGGGTCGTGACAACAAAGTAGGCACTTGCCTAGCTTCTTCCTGCACTCATGGATCATGTGCCCCGGCTTCTTACAGAAGGCACAAATGACTACCTGACGAGGTGTCTGCTGTTCTCTCTGCTGCTGGTGCTGCTGCTGAAAGGGTGCACGACCCTGCTGCTGAAACTGCTGAGCTGGCCTCTGCTGCTGCTGCTGGAAGTGAGGCCTCTTGGCCTGCCCCTGACTGCTGCTGCTACTCTGGAAGTCGCGACCCCTCTTCAGCTTCAGCCCTAGGTCGTCCTCCGCCGCCATGGCCCCAGAAAATATCTCAGCAAAAGTGGCATTTCGGTCACTCTTAGTCAGCGACCGAATCTCTCTAATCAGACCCCGGCAAAACTTCCTCGCCTTGGTCTTCTCCATCAAATCATCAATAAACTGGGCCAGTCGGCAGAACTCCCCGGCATACTCAGCAACTGTCTGGTTCCCCTGAACCAGAGCCTCGAACTGCGCCTCGATCCCACCCAAGGCTACATCGGGAAAGAACTGCTCCTTGAACAGCTCTTTGAACTGGGCCCAAGTCTGGCCCTCTACTCCTACTCTGGGATCAGCCTGATACCATGCACGGGCCAAATCCTGCATCTGGCTGCCCGCTGCCTCGATCTGGAGTCGAGCTGGTATCTCTGCTAGTCGGAAGATCTCCTCAATGTGCTCAACCCAGTCATCTGCAACGTGGATGCCCTCCGTGCCGAAGAACTCCCGAGGGTGCATCTTCGGGAAGTCCTGTATATCCTTCTCCCTCCGACGGGGCTGCTGCTGGGCCCCCTGAGCTGTGATCATCTCAACAGTGGTGCGAACCAGCTGGTGCGCCTCATCGATTCCCTGCCAGAAATCGGTAGTCTGCCTCGTTTGCTGCTGCTGGTACGACTCCAGAATCCTCTCCACGAAGGAGAAGAGATGGGAAGCATCTACCATCCACGCAGGCGGAGGCTGCTGCGTGGGAAGGATCTCTGGAATCACAACTGGCCTCCTGACTGCTGGAGGTGCTCCTCCAAAAGCTGCAGAAACACCAACTCCTGAGGGCTGCACTGGCCCTGTGGCACTGGGAGCTGGCTGCTGGACACGAGAGGTGGCAGACCCCTCTCCAGCCTCTCCCGTCACGGGGCGATGCGATCGCGTCTCAACCATCCTGGAGACACAGATCAAACAAGAAGCAATTACTGAGAATGAGTCGAAATAATCAAAGGAGGACAGTTTAAAATTCTAAGGAAGACAATAACCAGCAAAATAGATATACGGAATCTGATAAGGAGTTTTCCTAGTGTGATTGAGTACCTTCAACATATGCTAATTCCTACTGCAGGCTGCAGCGATATTCTAGTTCGAATACCACTACATTTCCAACCCCGACCTGTATGGGCCACCACTAAAAACGTGTCACGACCCGTACCCTAGAGTAAGGGCACGAGACGTGGGTACGTCCAGCCTACGCCGCAGTATCGGCGGTAGAACGCTGTCCTAGGTCACAACATCTAACAATTAAAGGTATAGCAGTTATACTCCCCGAGTGGGGGTGACATAACACAATATAAAACTCAACCACAGCTAAGGTAGAACAGGTAAGATGGAATGATAATGAAAGATAACAATATCCAGAACAGAGAAACACAGAGATACAATCCAGAACTAAGTGTCTAAAATAATACATCTCAGAAAATCTCAAGTCTAGTACAATAATCCAAAATAGTAAGACAATCCTGAACTAATGGAGTGTCGTCTACAGCTAATGGATCCTGCTGCTGGTCCAAATCCGGGCACTCATCTAGTGTGGCACCGTAGTAAGTAGGACAGAACGCCTCAACCTCGTCCTTTGTAATATTTCAACAGGTCCAGTCAGGACGGGAACGAGCACATATCTCTCAACAGTTCATATCAGGTTAGGAGTATAAATTATTGCAATAGAGTAAAATACAGAAAATGTTGAATGGAAGTACAAGTAAAACAGGAGATATTTTGTAACTGGAAATAGATACATGATAGTAAAGACTGTAAGTGACTACGTAATTTAGAGTACAATATGGTTATGTAAACGGCTTAGGGGCACATGAATACGAATAAGGAGCACATGAATACCTACTGGGGATTGTGTCCACATAACCAATTCTACTCACCCCGCCCCAATCAATACAAAAGGATCCGTTCAAGTTATGTCATAAGCACATGAATACAACTAAGATACGTGAACTCATGTAATGAGTAGTACATGAAGCACATGATAAGCACATGAGAACATGTAAAAACATGAACTAGTACGAGTACAAGGAGTACCTGATGCACATGATAAAGTACATGAACATGAAATACCCGATGCACCCGTAGAGGGATAACATCTCAGGAAGGGATCCATATAGTACTAATCCGTGAAGATACGTGTCAGCATCATGTTGAGTAATCTAGAGCATGAATATATCCAGACAGGTATGAAAAGATCAGAGAATGTACTCGCCTGCTATCTGAAAGTCCGAGATGAATACTGTCCGAGGAGTGGTGTCTGGCTCCTATTTAGAACAGTATGAGTCACAACAAGTCCAGAATAGAAATATAATGCACTACAATGCGTTCTACATGAATCTAGGTCAATTTAGACCAAAGTCAACTCTGGTCAACCCTAAAAGTCAAACTAGGTCAACCAAGTCTAATCTATGTCTAGCAAGACTATTCTAGGCTTTCTAGACTTATCTAGGCAATACCATGTCAAGCCTACCAATATACATATTGGTACATAGGTAATAATCTAATTAGAGTATACCCATAGCCTCTATACCCTCTTACCCATATATCATAACATATATTGATATACATATAGTCTAGTTAGAATATCCCATATTATATATACAATCATATCACAATGTATCATGTATATACATTATCACACATCTAATAGAGAATACATATATATATCTATCATCTAGTACACAAATAGACCCATTAAATAATATAATTAGAAAACACCCTATAGGCTAATGTATACCCAACCACAGTATAGGTTAATACATGAGTACATTACAATACTAAAAGATAATACACATATATATATACATACAATACACTATCTTATGGTATCACATACACTATATATATATCTAATATATATATACACATTCATATATAGGAATCCTATATATATAACAAACTCAAAATATAATACATATACATAAAAAGGGAGGGAACAACATACTTGTGTGTGTGTACCATGAGTGAATGTGAGTGAACATGGTGGGGAAACCTGTGTGTGAGGTTGTGTCTCAAGTGTGTGTGTGTGTTCATGAGTGTATGTGTGTGGAGAGGGTGATAGTGTGTGATACATAAAGGTGTGGGTGTGTGAGATCAAAACAGTCCACATCCAAAATATAGTTGACAGTCCAAGTGTAAACTCAGATTTTGCTTCTCAAAACACACCAACCATCCCCACATAATACCCAGGAAACAGTCCATAATGATATCACAGGATTCTAGAACTAAAACTCAGAATTGGAACTAAAAACACAGTTCACAGGCCTCTAATCAACTCAGATTTTGCCTTCCCATAATTTCAGATTTAACAGTGAACACACAAACCAAATCAGTAAACAAAACAAAATCTAACAGTTCAAAATAACATCTACACAACACATACAATCAAGTAACAGTCCCTAACTTGAATCTCAGTTTTGATGGACCAAACACCACCAAATCAGTCCAGATACGACACACTATTAGAATATACATAGGTGAACCTATTAGGCACTTAAAAACTTGTAATTAACTGTGTTAAGAAGGTTTAAAAGACTGCTAAAACTCATCTTGCAAAAACTGGAAAATTTCAGAAGACTGATACATGGGTTTTCAGGAAAAAAAGGGAAAATGACAAGTGAACAGTAAAATTCGAATAAAAATCAATTACAGAGGTTGGTAACTACTAAACACAATGCATACATGCTACGTGATGTGTTTGTGTCCACATAAGTGGACACAAACGTGTCCAATTAATTTAAAACACAAAAACAGTGAACTGCACACAGAGAAACCAATCGTCGTGCACGTGTTCGTGTCGATCGTGTGCACGACACACAGCGACACGACTCACGAGATTTGGTCCACGTGTTCACCTAGACTAGGGCTATCGACTGGACACCCTGAATCGTGTCCAAGTCGCATGTACACGACACGAGACACGCGTGTCAGTGCCCAAAATGATAGCCGACTGTGCAGTGCATAAATCGGTGCACGCATTCGTGCGTGTCCGACACGACACGTGGGGCTCTAAAAATTGGGGAGCCCCGTGTCAGTGTCAGCCCCTAGCTACACGTCAAATTTGGCGTGTCGAGGAGCCGTGTCCGTGTCGCAATCACGCCCGAGCAGCAGGGCACGCACAGTGCATGTGCACGCGCGCACGCGACCACGTGTTCGCGTGTCCGTGGGGACTCGACACGACACTAAGATGACACGAAAACTACAGAAATGCATAAGCGACACATAGATCTAATTTCCTATTCAAATACAATTCCAAAATTCACTCGAAATGCCCATTGGGGCATTTCATCAAACACTGAACAACACACACTGATACGTATCCAGAATGGACACGAAACGGCAAGAAAATTTGGGAAACCCTATTTCTATAGTTAGGCTAGGGTTAGGGCAACCTAGAAATGATTTTTATCAGATTTTAGGAGCAATAGATAGGATTATACCTCAATGTGCACAAGCTCCCAAAAAGCCTCAAAGGAATGATTCCTCAAACCACCCAAAGTCCTTCAAATTCATTCCTTCCTGTCAAAACTTATTACAAACAGCAAGAACATGGTATTTAGGTCCTGTTGCAATTTACTAGAGGGAAAAAGGATTTAATTTGGATTTAATAGGAATTTTTGAAGATGGAACTCACCTCTTTCTAAAAACTTGGATAAACCTTAAGAGAGAGGCTAGCCCTAATTCCTAGGAGAATATTTATAGAGTGGGGGCTGTCTCTTGACCAGCCATAGGGCCCTAGGACTAGGGTTTTTCCTAGTTGGTTGAGTCCTAATTGGTTTAAGTCATGATTATGACTTGTGACTTCACAAGCCATTCCTAGACCAAACTAATTCCAATTTGCCCCAAATCAATTCTAATGAACTTGAAATCACTAACTTAGGTCACTCTAGGGTTTCTTAACCTAACCAAGATGTCTTAACCTAGGTTAGCCAATAGGACAGTCTCCTAGTCAACATGAGTCAAAATCTAAAACTGGCACAAATCAATTATACTAAAAATCATCTAAAAATCAAATTAATTATAATTAATAATAAAAATCCCAAAATAATTCCAAAATTTTGAAAATGACCAAAATACCCTCAAGCTAGAAAAGTGGCAGTGACAACATTGAAACAATCATTCAATTTTCAGTTAAGGAGAGGAAATCAGTTCAGGTATTCATAGGAAACAATGTATCAGTCATGCATTTTCGAAAGCCCAACTCAAAGTCCAAAATCCCATTCATGAATCATAAACCTATTCGAATATGTAAAATTGAACTAATAGAGGTTAATACATATATAGGATCAATTGGTAACTGAACACATTAATTTAAATTAGAAAAATAGGAATTGAAGTTCAGGGAACAACAAGACTGAATCATGAGTATCAATCAATACCAAACTCAATTTTGAATCCCATTTCACATGACAAAACCTATTCTAATATGTAAATTCAACTTAACATAGATTATTAAACATGTCTAGGATCTTAATTAGCAATTTAAATCATAATTAAACCATTTAAAACTGGAAATTAACATAGAACAAATAATTGGACTGAACACAGCACAGTGCACGACCAGTGCACACCCAAAAGCATGTCCGACACGACGCGAGGACTCACAAAACTTTGGAAGCCTCGTTTCAGTGTCAGCCCCGACCCGTGTGTCGAGTTTCACGTGTTTACGTGGTGTATCCAGGGAGCTGTGGCCCCCCGAGTAGCAGGGGACTGCTACTCGCGTGCGCGCGTGCTGAACCCCGTGTGTTCCCGTGTCCAATACGACACGACACGACACCACAACCACCTCAGTCCACCAGAAAACATTAAGCAAGGCCAAACCCTAATTTTCTATTCAAAGAAAATCAGAAAACAAGGATGAAATGCCTACTGTGGCATTTCATCAAACACTTAGGTTAGCCACTGATACGCGTCTGATACGGACACGTACCGGACACAAAACCTAACAATGCCTATACCAATAGTTAGGGTAGACCTAGGGCTTCCTATTCTTGCATTTAAATCACTATTTTATGGTAGGAATAGGAATTTACATAGGTGAGTGAAATGGCTCAAAAGCTTCAAAGAGAGTTGTTCCTCTAGCTACCCAAACTCCTCCAAATTGCTCCTTCGCTGAAATTTCTCACCATAGCCAGGAAATACACAGAGATTAGAACCTATTACAAGAAATTTGATGAAAAAATGAGTTGAAATGGAGAAGATAGGGATTGGAAAAGAAAGGGGTTTACCTCTATTTCCAAACTTGCTATTTCCTAAAGGAGGCTAGTCCTAAGTAGCAGAGACATTATATAGGGTAGGGAAACCAATGTTGGTCGGACATGTAGTGTAGGCTAGGGTTAAGGTTTCACTAGTTTGGTTATGGCCTCTATGGGCCTAAGCCATAAGTCATGGCTTATGAAATCACAAGCCATTATCTAACCTACTCATTAATCTTATTTCCCAAATTTAATCCTAATGGCTGGAGTGTCACTAACTTGGGTTAACTAGGATTTCATAATCTAACCAAGATAGTCATGACTAGGGTTAGCTTCTAGGACAGTCTCCTAAGTCACCATGAGTCAAAGTCAAGAATAGCACTAAATTAAATTATACTAAACATCACTTAAATTCCAATAATTATAATTAATACTAAGTAATTCCAATAATTCCCAAAATTTTAAAAATGACAAAAATACCCCCAAGCTAGAAATGTGGTAGTGATAGAGTACTATGCGCCCCAGCGGGCTGGTACGAAGAAGTCCAAGGCAGCATGGGACATGCGCCTCAAACGTGCTATGTCGACAACAAACCAGAAGCATGCACTCACAATCATACGCGCTGCTGATGGTAAGTTGTATAAGGTCGACTCGGGTGCTTCTGCGCCGAAAATGAATCGACCTTCAAAGTCCTTGTCTCACTTGGGCGCATCTGTTGCGTTCGCAACCAAGTCGAGCAAGGCAAACCCTGTGGTCTTGAACTCTCGTGCCTCCACTGGTTGTGCGTCTGAGGTTCGTTCAAGTCACTGTAGATGTTGTTCCTCCACTACTGATCTGAGCGCATGTTTTGCGTTGGATCAGGGGGCGCAGCATTCACTTGACCACCCCGGCGCTTGGCCTTGCCATACGCCTGATGGGGGTGCGAAGGTGGCACTCTCCTCCAATGATTTGTGTAATGTGATCAGTCACAAGCGTCGATCAGGAGAGTCGACTGACAAGCATAACGTGCCCCTCACAGGGCAAACCTGTGTTGTAGTCACCATTAACTGTTGTTGCAAAACAGCAGTCCCACCACCACTCCAGCGGCTGCAATCATCAACACCCCTCCAACGTCGCCTCGGGAAGAAGGTGTCAATTGAAGAGGAGCCAGAACTAAAGGTTGCTTCATGCAACGTAATCTCTAACTCCTCGTCCATCCAAAAGGCGACTGGCATCTCCTCGTCCTCGTCCAAGATCCAGCCGAGGAAGACCAAGACAACTGTCCCATCCTCTATAGTGTTTGAAGGCACTCGGGGGAGAAAGAAGATCCTGGAGGAAGCTGGGGGTAGTCAAGCCCTTGTTGATCCTCCTTCTGAAGACGAAGATGTCCTCCAGAGCACAGCTGGGGTGGATCTTCATCCTGGAGACGAAGTCAGCCTCCCGGGCGTAGCTAGGGGTAGTCTAGCCCCTGTGAATCTGTGCCTCGAAGACGAAGAAGTCCTCCAAGACAGAACTGGGGGTAGTCAGGTCCTTGTTGATACTTCTTCCGAAGATGAGGGTGTCCTCCAGAACGTTGCTGGGGGTAGTCAAAACAAAGCTCCGGGGGAAGTTTCTCCCCTACTGGAAAGTGAGGCCGAAAGTGAAGCCTCAACCGATCCATCCACTTTCAGCCGTGTCATGACAGTATACATGATTGGGGGTGACGCCGAGCCAGATGTGCCGCCAGCAGACCTCGTCCAGCGCATGGATACCTTGGAGGGAGGACTCAAAATCCTCTCTGCCTCCATGCAAACACTGACTCAAGCAATGTTTGAGATACGGTCAGCTTTGGCCAGGGTACCGTCTACTGGTCCTGACCTCGGGGCCAATGGAGAATCAAGCGTACCCCTTCAACGGGCATCCTTGGATACAGATCGCCGCGATGCACCTCGGACGTCGGAGCCGTCAAATGCTCAACTCCAGGCTGTGCCACCATCTCCGACTCCCAGATCCACAGAAGACGTGGTGGAGATGATCAGGGACTTACGAGAGCGCTTCGAGTCGAAGAATAGACAAGAGGAGCGCCAGAAGATGGGGATACCACAACTATACCCTCTCGAATGGAACAAGGTGGTTTATCCTCCCAAATATAAACCACAAACATTGACACCATACGACGGGAAGGACTCTCTGCGTCGCTATCTGACGTACTTCCAGTCTCAAATGGGACATCTCCCGAAGGAAGACGCGCTACTCACCAGCATATTTGTCGGGGCATTGAAAGGAGTGGCGTACGACTGGTACTGCAGTCTCCCCGATAACTCCATATCTTCCTTCGATGACTTAACGCATCTCTTCCTAGATCGTTTCTACGACGGAAAGAAGGACATGACAATGGCGTCCCTCATAGAGGTACGTCAGAAGGAGAAGGAGATGGTTCGAGCATTCATCGAACGTTTCTGTCAAACCTGTTTCAGACTACCCCCGGGCATGCCAGAACATGCGCTCCTCTCCTCCTGCAGCATGTACTTGCTGCCTGCGATCAAACTCTGGCTCAACTCTACTCCTCCTTCCAACTGGAGTTCCTTGATCATCGAGGTCGAAGCATCTGAAAAAAAGGCGTCCAATGCTCGTCTTCTGGGAGTTAGTTTTCCTGTCTTTGAGGACAAAAAAAATGGCCCGCGGCCAACAACCCCGGACGAGAGACGAAGGGGAAACAGGCATTGACTGTCAATGCCTCCAAAGGTGCATCAGCACCCACTCAGAAGTCTCCACTTGTACCAAGGCCAAAGGAGGTTTATTCTTTCAACGATGAAGACACCCTGCAACTCTTCGAGATATTGAAGCAGGGTGACAAGATCAAGTTGCCGGACCCGAAGCGTCCCGACGAGGTTGGAAAAGTGGACCATCCGAGGTATTGTCACTACCATCGGTTTGTCGGACATCCAACTAAGGACTGCTACGTCCTCAAGAACTACATCCAGCACATGATCAATGCGGATGTTATCTCCGTCGACTACGAGGAGAAAATGGTCTCGGCCAACCTGGTGTCACTCCAATTTGGCACCTTGCCGTCAACCACAAAGCAAGATGGCGTCGTCCCCATCCCAAAGGCGACAATGGACGTGGTTAACTTACCACCTACTTGTGACAACGTGAGTGGACTCATCCCACTCACCACATCTCGGGGAGAGATCTTTATAGGTTTATCCCGATCTCGTCTCCAAGGTTACTCAACCGGAGGTACGCTCTGCCTCCAAAACCAAAGGCAGAAAGATCAAGTCTTGTCGCATGGTCTCTTCCTCTGCGGAAGAGGCACTTCCTGTACAGATGCGTTCGCATCAGAACGCCCAACCTGACGAAGCTGTCGTCGAGGTGGTGCCTCCTTACACCATCCCTGCTGCCCAGGAAGAGGGCCCATCCAAGCCTCCAGCAGCCAATAAACAGAAGCATGCAGAGGCCCGATTCGACAAGCCTTTGCGAAAGGAGAATGCTTCGGGGCTAGCCAAGCCCCACAACTTCGACATACTGGCCCAACTTGCCAGTACTCCCGTCCGCCTATCTCTGTTTGAGCTTTTTCGTCTTTCTAAAGACACTCATGAAGCTCTCTGTGAAGCTCTGAAGGATACTGAGTCCTTCATCAGTCAGGTCAAGCAGCCGGAAGATCTCCCAACTACATGTGTGCATTGCCATTATGCGGATGAGGTTATCTCCAACATAACCTTCACCCAACAAGACATGCTGCTCAAGCACAACCGAAACAACAGGCCGCTGTATTATACAGGGTATATCGATTCCGTCAAGGTGAAGCGGATTTAAATCGACCCAGGGTCTTCCCTCAACATCATCCCAAAGACGCTGCTCTTAACACTGGGGATCCCAATGTACCGTCTGGCGCCTTCCAATACTACAATCAGCAGCTTCAATGCCAGCAAAAGTGAACCGCTGGGTAAAATACGGCTGAAATGTCATATCGGTAACCTCTGAACCGAGGTGACCTGCTATGTGGTGGACGCTGAAGTCAACTACAACATCCTACTGGATCGACCGTGGCTACATGAATACATGGTGGTACCATCCACACTCCACCAATGTATGAAATACGTGTCCACCAATGACATCATCCGGATGGAGTTCGCGGACATTGACCCTTTCAAGGGGGTCAAAACCTACTTCACTGATTCCACCTTGTACAAGTCGTCCGACGAGGAGGAAGCCAATGATGCTGTCGATGAAGCAGAAACGGCAGCAGAGCCAGACATAGAGCCAGAGATGATTCCCGACGCTCATTTAAAAATTCGACTCAAAGGGAATCCGCCTCAGACGTTGCCTCCCATGAACATCAAGCTACCTGGAAAAGCACCAACTGCTCTAGGTAGAACACCTACTGAAGCTCCCTTGAAGATACGGTTCAAGGGAAAGCCACCTCAAACATCGGCTCCCCTTGTAGCAAAACTACAAAGGAAGGCCCCAATCACTGAAGGCGCAGTTGAGGCACCTCTGAAGGTGCGTCTTAAAGGCAAGCCTCCGCAATCATCCGTCTCATCCAAGCTGCCGGAGAAGGCCCACATAGCCCTCTCGGATCCCAACGTCAAAGCTGCGGTGGACTCTCCTGAACCAATCCCACTACTCACAGATGTAGAGCTAGGGGAATACATATCTGCTGACGTAGATATACCCTCTCTGGACAATGTAATCCCGCAGGATAAAATCTCATGTTTCATCAATAATAGAGTGTCTTTTAATTATTCTAGTCTTCCACATTGGAATGCCATGTATACATTAGATAACGCTCTACGGTCGTTGCAAACTCAAATAACGATCGTCAATCATGTAAATCGAGTAGTCTCGTCCCAATGGGTCTGTTTTGTAGTCCCACCACGGAATCGAGACGAAGAATCCATCATCTTCGGCAAAGTCGAGCGTTATCAAGACCTCCCGCCATTCGAGCAAGAACCAGATACCGGCAGAATACAAGTCTATCGGTACACGGACAAGGCAAAGTACCTCATCCAAAAGATGGGTTACGACCTAAAAAGCAACAAAGGCCTAAACAATCTAAACTACGGCAAGGTTCGGCGTCTTCCTCTCCAGTTCCCAACACTTAAAGAAAATCTGCAGGACTACTATCATCGAACTCGATGGGGGGTAGGCTACGTCACGTCGCCGATAACTCTAGAAAGTTCAAAGGCAGAAGAAGTAGAACATTCTCATTCGTCCGAAGCATCAACTTGGGATTTCGATACCAGTATCGGCTCGGTATTCAAGAAGGTGCTATCAGTCAATATGGCATCTGCACAAACTCAAGAGGATGAAGGCGATGACCAAACGCCAAAATTCTTTGAGGAAGAACCCTGGGCTCAATGCCTAGGAGCACAGCGGGAGTCTCGCTTTGAATTATGCGAACCCCCTACCGAAGACGAAGTCGAGCAGATCGACCTCGGGGATGGATGTTCTTCCAAACCCATCTTCATCAGCTGTCACGACCCGTTATCCAAATTGTTGGGCCGGGCCGAGCCATGTCCAGCCTACGCTTAGTTAAAGCATAGTAAGCTGTTCTAAGAATAGACAATAAAGGATCTAAGCTGCTAATAGTTCTAATATCACAATTAAAGGTTCATCACAACACAGCATCTATAAGTGAAAGTAAACAAGTACAGACTTAATAATACACTTCCAATATATCTAACTTGGGACAAAGTCCAGTATCCAAATATAAGTATAGACAAAGTCTAAGTCTCAAAACACATGAAAAATATCTAAGCAAGGTTCCCCGCTGGCGCCTCTTCTGGAGCTAAGGCCAGGTCCTCAAAATCAGTGCCATAGTATGTATCATATAGCATTTCCTCCTCGGAAAGTGAACCTACAACGTTATCCTGTCAGGACGGGAGCAAGTACAACCTCTACAACTAAAGTACTGAATATAAAATGAAAGAGATGTATAACAAGAAACATGGTGTGATAAGTCTATAGAACCGAAAATACTGGAAACATGGACTCATGGTACAACTGGGATCACAGTATCATAGTAACATAGGAAACATGGCATATCTGGAATTATGGTATGACTGGAATTACAGTATCATAGTAACATAGGGAACATGGCATATCTGGAATCATGGCATCTCCTGATTTATCTTGGCAAGGACACATATGTCATATAGACAGATGTATATGTAATATTTAAAACTATAGCAGGTACGTGATCGTCAATAGGTGTACAATATGCAGGGGCACATAATAAAATGTACTTCCGTACAAGTGATAAGGCGATAGATGTACATACATACAAATTCGCTTTGAGATAAAGCCTACGGCACAGTAATCATATAAAATGAAACTTTGCTCGGTACATACGTACGGAGAAGGGGGCATGATCACGTACTCAACTATCAGTTTCCCCATAACCCATATTCTAACATGTGAGAGATACGAGAACAGTAAAAACATGTGGGAGATACGAAAATGATATAAAACATGTGAGAGATACTGGGAGCAGTATAAGCAAGGCAGGTACTGGGAGAAGTATGAAACATGTGAAGATATAACTTGCTACCTCAAGGATCAGTATTTTAAGAGGGTTAATACATGTTCTAGCATTAAAAGACATTAAATGAGTTTGTATATGTACTTGCCTCGAGCAAAGCAATAATACTAGTACGAAGATATAGATGTTCGGTGTCCTGTCAAAAAGTTATACAACTCAGCATCTAAGTTATGTTCAAGATTTCACTAGTGGTGTGACACGACTCCTAACTGGATAATAGCCAAGTGGGGACCTAGCATAAAAGTCTAATGTAGAGTGACACTATATCCAAACTAATTTTCTAGGGTCTTTACACTAAAGTAGGGTGAGAGCCAATACTACAATAACTCAAATCAACACAAAACCTGCAAGTCGTAACTATTCAATAAATAAATCAAACTGTACACTGTGTTCCAACAATTTTTGAGATAAAAAAAAAGCTGAATTATACAAAAAAATAAAGTACCAAAAAGATCCTTGTTAATTATAGAAATTTATAATAATTTTTCTAAAATTTATAAACCCTCATAAATATTTATTAAAAATCAGCAAACACATGTATCCTGAAAATGAGTTCTGTTTTTCTATTTTTACAAAATACCAAAAGTACTTATTAAATACTGGAAAAATTATAATAAATTATCTAAATTAACATAGTATTTTGATACAATTTTTTCTATATTTTTTACAGCAATTAAAATATATATAAAAATTCAAAAACAAAAAGTAACAATTTCTGGAAAAATAATTAATTACAAATTAAGGATGATACATAAGCAAAATCTACAGATGTTGTCGGATGATAAAATAAATATCACCAACGTGTCCAGAACGTTCAAATTAGAGGATAGCCTATCCATAAGTCCAATTTAGATACAAGGGTAAAATGATAATTTTGGGTCAAAATGATGTCCGTCGTTGGACACACTTTGCACCAAAAAATGTGTCAGAATAGAAGTCTACAAATCCTAGCAAATTATATGTCCACGGATCCAGAATGATGATACGAACTCAACGGTATATCCGGAATTGGATTCCGATGAGCCGATCTCAAAGTGACCCGTTGACTCGAAAAGTGAGACCTACTTTACACCGAAATGCGTGCCAAGGCCCATGTTCTCCAAATCAAGCAAACTTTATATAAAAATATGTCAGAACAACGCCACGAGTCTACTGGTGGTGTCAGAAATTGAATCTGGAGTTCCGGGTTCAAAAATGGAATTTAACAAGTACAAATTAAAGAATTCGGACGGCCAACTTTGGCGTGGAATTCGACCAACCTAACGTGTTCGCAATGAAACGAAACTTAAGGGACAGGAAGAGGGTTATACCAGCTGCGCACAGTAACCGATAGCGTGCCAACCGGAGCTGCAACGGCGGAGTTACGAGTTAACGAAGTTGGCTCCACGAAACTGTCCAAAAACAGTACAATTTAAAGTGTCAACTTGGTGGCCAGTTTTGAGGTATCAAACGACGAAATTAACGGACGAAAATTGAGGGAGTGAAGAGCTATATACCGAGATTGAGACGGAGCAAAGAAATTGCCGATCCAACGGTCAAATTTCTCAAAAATTGTGCACGAAGTCGCTGCGACGGGGCGCCATTTCAACTTCGTTTCCGAGCTCGTCACGACGGAAACCCGTGCCAAACGTACGAATCAGCTATACGTCGCATCGGGGAGGGAGGCGACGCACCCAGGGGGGTCGCCTGAGTTCGCCGGAGGCGTAGGGAGCTTGCGGGGGCGGGCCGGCCACGTGGTGGCGCACGGCCATCGCGGCAGCGCACGTTTGCGCGCATGCGCACTGCTGCTGATGTCGCTTGCTGTTTGCAGCTGCTGCTGCGACGGTGGGGCAGCCTAGCACGGCGGCGGGCTAGGTCGGGGCACAGCGACGGCGACGAGGCCGTGGGGGCGACGGCGGACGGTGGTGGTGGTTCGGGTGGATGTTGATGATGGTAATGGTGATGGTGGAAAGAAGGAGGAGTTGGTGCGGCGGCCAGGGTGGTGGTGGCCGGCGAGAAAAGCTCGGGTGGTGGAGGGAAGAGCTCGGCCATGGGAGGGTGTTGTTCGTGTGTACAGGAGGGGGTGGGAAGGAGTGATGATGTGAAGAGAGAGAGGGATGTATGTATAATATATGTGTGTGTGTATATTAAATAGAAAGAGAGAGTGAGAATGGATATTTGAAGAGGGTGAGAGGGAAGTCGGTTGGGGGGGTGCTGTGTGCTGGTAGAGAGAGGGGAGGGGGTGAGGTGGTGTTTGTTATAGGAGAGAGAGAGAGGGATATTTATATTATATATATATATATATATATATATATATATATATATATATATATATATATATATATATGTATATATAAAGAGAGATAGAGAGATATTTAGAGAGGGAGGTATTTTCAAAATAGAAAAAGGAGAAAAATTAAGTGGGGTACTTGGGCAGTCATGAGAGAACAATATGGAGCTTCGGTTCGGGTTCGGTCGAGCCGGGTCGGTCAAAATCGGACAGGGTGAAATAATGAAATTAAATACGTATTTATGATCACGGGTAAATAAATAATATGCGGGGACTCCAATAAATGGGACACAAGCGTCATGTGGGTAGTAGGCTTCATGTGGGTCCCAAAATTAAATTGGAAATTAAATCAGGTTTTACGGTAGATAATTAATCAGCCTAAATTGAACCGAAAGTTGTACAAAGAAAATGAAGCACAAAATGGAGTGTCTGAGTGGGACACGAAGGTCATGGATGAAGAGCGTCTCGAGTAGATCATTCATGAGAAGTTAGTTCTGAGAAAACGACTGGTCTGGTGCTCCTAAATTAAAAGTCACGGTAACGTACAAACGATCATCCAAGATAAAAGTAAGAATAATTATTCAACGATTAATTAGTCTTAGTTGACCCGAAGTTACGCGATACAAAAAGAGCACAAGAGAACGAGTTTAGGTGGGACACGATATATCATAACGAAGATAATTTTGTCTACTACAAAACTCATAAAGAGAGTTTACAAAAATTGGCATCCATGACGCTGCAGAAGTCAAAGTCACGAAAATGAACATTAATGATCAAAACAATTAAATAATAGAAAAATAATTCATTTAGAAAATTTAAAATAAACCCTGAAATTCAGAGGGCTTACATCAGCAAAAAGCCTCAAAGGAGAAGACCAGGAATCTTTGGCCAATTGGCTAAAAATATATCGACGTCTTCGCCTGAAGCTACAAGGATATGCTGGGACTTGATCCTCAGATCGCGATGCATAGGCTTAACATCTTACCTGATGCCAAGCCTATAAAGCAACAACAACAATGTTTTTGTCCTGACATCATGAACGCTATCGATCAAGAGGTGGACAAACTCCTGACCAGCGGGTTTATCCGGGAAGAGCAACACCCGGATTGGGTGGCCAACGTCGTCCCTGTCACCAAGAAGAACAGGAAGATACGAGTCTGTATCTACTTCAGGGACCTCAACACCGCTTACCCGAAGGACGAATTACCACTTTCAATCACTGACGTGATGATCGATAATACATGTGGCTTCGAATGCATGTCTTTCATGGACGGGTATTCGGGCTACAATCAGATCAAGATGTTCCCCGATGACGCAAAACATACGTCATTCAGGACGCCGAAGGAGGTTTTCTGCTACACAGTGATGCCCTTTGGCTTGAAGAACGCTGGTGCTACATACCAACGAGCTATGAGTACCATCTTCCGTCAACATCTTCGCAAGACAGTTGAGTGCTATATTGATGACATCGCAGTCAAGAGCCGTCTCAAAGGAGATCACCTACAAGACCTGAAGACAGTCTTCGATCTCATACGAGCGCATCAACTCAAGATGAACCCTGTATCACGACCCGCACCCTAGAGATAGGGCACGAGACGTGGGTACGTCCAGCCTATGCCGCAGTGTCGACGGTAGAACGCTGTCCTGGGTCAATCATCTAATAATATAAAGGTACATGTATAGTATATACTCTCCGAATGGAGGTGACATAGCAGATACAGTCTTAATCACATCTAAGGTAGAGCATGATACAGATAGATAAAATATAAAATCCAAAAGAGATACAGCAGATAGTGTCACGCCCCAGAACTAGAATACTGGAGAGCGGGGGCAGACATAGCCAGCTACGTATAATGAAATGGAATCCACGTCACTATACGGTCACGGCTGTCTAGATATATGAGGGTTTAACTACAATCCATCAGTCTCCTATGGTCAAGATCAAACCAATTGTCTCAATCACAAGCAAGTAGTAGCAGTCACAAGATATTAGAGCATCAATATACAATAGTAAGGCGTCCCATACATTACATATTGGATGATCATGAAGCTAGTCGTACAAAATGTCAGGACTAGCAAGAGTTTTAGTCAATACATGATCAACCCTAGGATTTGTCAATCATGTTACAGCCCGTAGGCAGACAGTAAATAAAGGTGCAATACGAGCTAACACGTGCTCGCCGGCTAAACGCCTCAAAAGAATAATTTTACAAATAGAGTGGGAGGACAAAAGAAACCCACTCGTTGCCCTGGTTACGCCTGGTGGTCACCATCGGGCTGGAAGACAGGTGGATCCTCTGTTGCTGCTCCGATATCTGGCCACACAAAACCAGCTGGGTCAGACCCCAGAAAGAGCAAGTGCCACAAAGGAGGCTTCACTTAGAAACTAAAACCAGCATATCACAATAGAATATTAGAGATAATAAATAAAGAACTGATAATAATAGAGATAACAACAGTAAACTGAGTACGAAAAAACTATTCAAGTAGCCAGGTCACAACCCTTAAACCAAACAAGGACCGAGGTTGCAGCCCTTCACCTGAATAGAAATCCGTCTCAAATACTATTGGTACAGTAAAGAAAATAAACGAAGAGAGGACACAGAACTGCTCTGGGAGCCAGGTTACAACCCTTAAACCAAACAAGGACCGGGGTTGTAATCCTTCGCCTGAACAGAACCGGACCCCTGATCTTTATTGCTAAGGCCAGCATAATTAATCATGGTATTATGGTAAGGTAAAACATGACGAGCATGGCATGGGATTGCATTAAGACAATAAACGAAGAGAGGACACAGAACTGCTCCGGGAGCCAGGTTACAACCCTTAAACCAAATAAGGACCGGGGTTGTAATCCTTCGCCTGAACAGAACTGGACCCCCGATCGTTATTGTTAAGGCAAGTATCAATAATCATGTCATGTCACAATCTTGCACAGGATCAGGATAAGACTAAGATGGAATAAACTACATCCAATCAATCACGGCCAATCAAGAGTACGGCTTGATACTTTTAACTAACTAGGGTTATCACAAGCCTAGTTACTAGCAAGATACAATGAGATTATACCAACAGCCACAAGCCCTGCAGACCATCCGGTTATCCAGGTCGAAGGTCTATTTAGGAAGAATGCAACACATGACTGTGTGCTGGAAATGTCCCCTACTCGTCGGTAGGCTACAAGTCCACTGAATGTGCCCAGATAACGGGATTGCCTGTAGCTGGGAATCTCTTCATGACTACTGAATCATTCTAGTTAATTAGCCTTAGTCAATTTCGGTAGGTACCCCTGACCGTGGTACTCAGGAGTCCCCATCCTAAACATGATGCAAGACAGTACTAGTTTATTTGTACAAACACAATCGCCAACGGTGTCCAAATCTTTCATACTTGTCATGTCAGGCTAGCTGTCGTAACAGCATACCGAGATATATCATGTCAGTTTACTTGTCAAGAGTGCGCCACAGCGGGCCACTATCGTGTTCTATTCTTACAATATTATGAATGAGAGAAACTTGCATAAAAATAACTAGAGACATATTCTTGCTGCTAAGGAAAAGATCTACAACTTCCACGTTGGGAGTTGGAAGAAATTCGTGCAATAATTCAGTCAATTAGGACATATAACAGTTAGTAATAGTCAAGATATGCATTATGCGGCCTATTCTACGACATGCATGCAACTGCAACACCATATGCGCCTACTGCGACATGCGCCTTAATGCGGCTCATGTGCGACATGATATGCGCCTATCGCGGCATGCGTCTCATGTGGCTCAACTGCGATATGATATGCGCCTACCGCGACATGCGCCTCATTGCAACATGCGCCTACTGCGACATGCGCCTTCTGCGATGTGCTGCGCGGCTACTGCGATATGCGCTTCATTGCAACATGCGCCTACTGCGACATGATATGCGGCTACTGCGACATACGCTTCATTGTAACATGCACCTACTGTGACATGCGCCTTCTGCGACATGATGTGCGGCTACTGCGACATGCACTTCATTGCAACATGCGCCTAATGCGACATGCGCCTTCTGCGATATGATATGCGGCTACTGCGACATACGCTTCCTTGCAACATGTGCCTACTACGACATGCGCCTTCTGCGACATGATATGCGGCTACCGCGACATGCGCTTCATTGCAACATGCGCCTACTGCGACATGCGCCTTCTGCGACATGATATACGGCTACCGCGGCATGCGCTTCATTGCAACATACGTGTTGGCCCAATGATTACATTGTGTTTTTGAATATGGCTAATCAGTTAAGTTTAACATAATGATGTCACTAATATTCATATACTCACTATCATGTTGCTACTTAAACTTAGCATTGTCCTAATTGTCCTATATTATACTGCTATGCTTGTATCGTACTGCAACATATTTTGTTGGCCTAACATGCTATCATGTTGTTACTTAAACTTAGCAATGTCCTAATTGTCCTGTATTATATTGCTATGCTTCTATCGTACTGCAACATATTTTGCTGGCCTAACATGTATTTGTAGACATGCAGTAAGCATGATCAAACATGATCAAACAGGACATAGGCAATGAAGAATTAATGATGGAGCGAAGACGGCGTCATACAAAAAGATTTCTCCGAACCGCCTAGCGACCTATCCGGGGCCTCGCATCTGTATATCTTTGGACGACTGCTGTCAGGGAAAAAGATGTCTTCATGGCTGCTCAAATATCAGAAGAAAGGCATCATCAAAGGGCTCTTGGTTTTCCTGTTTGTTCCATGTCTGTAATCTTCAATTTATTGAGTCTAGGAGAATGTGTACGTTGAGTCGCACTGAGTCATCTCAACCCCTAGACATATCTCTCCAAGATCTACCATACAAACAGACCAATTCCTGAACCAAGCCCAAGCTCCACAAAGTCCAAAAGCCCAATGGACCAATTCTGTCTGCTGGAGACAGAGTTCGGGCCGAACTCTGCCTCCACACAGAGTTCGGGCCGAACTCTGTCCCCTGATTTCCAGCACCCTGATTTTTAGGGCCTGCTTGCTACCAGCTGTCCAACGGCCAAAAATTTGAAATATCTATACCGAATTCTGGCCGAATTCTGCTTGTCCCGAACCCTATAAATAGGCCTTGGTTTCTCTCATTTGAAACCATCCACTCTTCTATTCTTCTTCTCTTACATAGCCTATATAGTCAAGAGCCTTACTCTTCCAATCTACTAGCCACAAAACTTCCTAAGCCCCAAGGTACTCAAGTGCGATTCAGCTAGAAGTTTTTGTGCAAGAGTTGAAAAGAAAAGTCACTTGGACAATTCCAAGTCGCTTGGAAAATTCCAAGCAAATCGCCACTGCGATCTTCTGTAAGAAGTTGACGTGCTCTTCTGAAGAAAAGGCACGGGTTGTAAACTACTATTTCACAAATAGTGGATTTGAATCCTGAGCTAGAGTTCTCAGGCCTGGACTAGTCCTCCACGAGGGAAACCAGGTTAAAACTGCTGTGTTTGCGTATGCTCTTCTGATCTTTATTTACTTCGCATTTTTCTCTGATTTATTTACTATCTTGATAGTTGTTTTGTGGAGGTGATATAGAGTTAATTTTTTATTTGGTGATTATTGACACAAACTCTATTCACCCCCCTCTAGAGTTGCCTACACTTGTGTTTTCAATACGCCTACTGCGACATGCGCCTTCTGCGACATACTATGCGGCTACCGCGACATGCGCTTCATTGCAACATGCGCCTTCTGCGACATGCGCCTTCTGCGACATGCTGTTCATGCTGCAGATGAACATAGAAATGACCAGAAATTATTTTGGCCATAACTTCCTCATCCGGAGTCGAAATCAAGCGAAACAAAAGCCAAAACTGCATGAAATTGAATTCTCTACAACATAGAAATACTAGTTTTCGAAAATAACCAACTTTTAGAGATCAAAACCAAAAAAAACCGAAAAGTTTACAAACTTAGATCTACAAGAATCCATCCATCAAATCCAAAAATGTCAAGTTCTAAAGAGGCTTAGAATCAAGTAAGGAAGAGAATAGAACAATAAAACTTGAGATCCATCATGAAGCAAGTTAGCACTTGCCTAGCTCTCTTTCCTGGTAGGTGGAAGAGTAAATGGTGGAGAAGAAGAAGTGAAGGAGAAGAATAATGAAGAGAGAGAGAGAGTTAGGTGGAAATATAAATGAGGGTGGTGGTGGTAGGTGGGGGTTTTCTTTTGGTTCATGATGAACCCAAAAGCAAACCAAACCAAGCTAAGCCGAACCAAGCTAAGCCATAACCAATGACATGCCAAAATAACCATGCAGAAAAATACACAATACGAGTCAAGAATACGTACACGTATACCAAGATACGTAATACGAACTATAGGCATTACAACTCTACCCACCTTAAAAGAATTCCGTCCTCAAAATTTAATTAAGATGCTAGAATTGCAAGGACAAGCTATTCTAATCGTAAGCTATAACAAGCAGTCTATCACGCAGTTATTTATTCAAGCAAGGAATTGAAAGCATAAGGCATAAGGAAGACATTATACCTTACGAGTCAAACAGGTCGGGATATCGCGATCGGATATCATCCTCACGCTCCCACGTCGACTCACCCAAAGAGTGATGACCCCAAGCAACTCGAACTAACTTGATAGTCTTGTTCTTGAGTGTCTTCTCTCTTCGGTCCAATATAGACACGGACCTCTCCTCATACGAAAGGTTGGTACCAACAACCAATTCCGAATGATCTAGGATGTGGCTCGGGTCCGGGATATATCGTCGCAGTTGGGATACATGGAATACGTCATGCACCTCACGTAGCGATGGTAGAAGAGCGAGACGATAGGACACATCACCTACTCGCTCCAGAATATCGAACGGCCCTATATACCGAGGACTAAGCTTTCCTCGTATGCCAAAACGAATGACGCCGCGGTTAGGCGAAATCCTCAGGAATACATGGTCGCCGACAGAAAACTCAAGAGGGCGCCGATGAGAATCGGCCCAATGACGCTAGCGATCTTGGGCAACTCGAAGATGATCTCTGACTTTTCTGACCACTTCAACCGTCTGAGCAATCATTTTCGGACCAAGCATCTGCCTCTCTTCAACATCATCCCAGGCTAGCGGGGATCGACACTTCCTACCATACAGTGCTTCGAACGGTGCCATCTGGATACTGGCCTGGAAACTATTATTGTACGAGAACTCCACCAGGTGCACATGATCTTCCTACGAACCACCAAAGTCGAGTGTACATGACCGCAACATATCTTCAAGAGTCTGGATCGTACGTTCTGACTGGCCATCTGTCTGCAGGTGATAAGCTGAACTGAACTGGAGGTGAGTTCCCAAACTTTCTTGCAAGCTACGCCAAAAGTGCGACGTAAATCTTGAATCTCTGTCTGAAGTGATACTGACTGGTACACCGTGCAACCTGACAATCTGTCGGAGATACATCTCCGCTAGCTGAGCCGTCGACTGACCAACTCTGAATGGGAGAAAGTGAGCCACCTTCGTGAGCCTGTCTATGACAACCCAAATAGCGTCTCTGCCCGCCGGGGATCTAGGCAATCCAGTCACAAAATCCATGGTTACATGCTCCCATTTCCACTCGGGAATCGGCAATGGTTGAAGTAGTCCAGCTGGTCTCTGATGTTCAGCCTTAACTTGTTGGCAGACTAAACAACGAGAGACAAACCGGGCTATCTCCCTCTTCATGCCATTCCACTAAAAGTGCTGGCGGATATCACGGTACATCTTCGTGCCACCGGGATGAATGGAATACTGCGAACTGTGGGCCTCTGCCATGATCTCCTGTCTGATATCTCTACTGGGTACACAAAGACGCTTACCATGTCGAAGTGTACCGTCTTCATGAATGCATAACTCTGGTCTTCGTCCTGCCTCACACTCTGCTCTGAGTCGCTGAAGCTTGGAATCTACTGACTGTGCCATCCGGATCCTCTCGACTATAGTGGACTGAACTTGCATGCTGGCCATCAATGCCATACTGGAAGGGAGGACAACTTCTATACCCATCTTCTGAAGATCGGCTAACAGTTCTGGTTGCGCTGTCAAGAAATAAACTCCTGTCCTCCTGCTCAATGCATCTGCAACAACGTTGGCCTTCCCTTGGTGATACTGCAGGTTGACATCATAATCCACAAGCAGCTCCAGCCATCTCCTCTGACGCATATTGAGATCCTTCTGGGTGAAAATATACTTCAGGCTCTTGTGGTCGATGAAAATTTCTACCCTATCTCCGTATAGGTAGTGCCTCCACAACTTAAGTGCAAACACTGCTGCTGCCAGCTCCAAGTCATGGGTTGGGTAATTTCTCTCATGATCACGAAGTTGCCGTGACGCAAAAGCTATTACCTTTCCATGTTGCATCAGAACACATCCTAAACCTCTGCCCGAAGCATCACAATACTCTGAGAATCCTTCAGTTCCATCTGGAAGCGTGAGAATAGGAGCCGTCATCAAGCCTCACTTCAACCTCTCAAAAGAATCCTGGCATTCTGCTGTCCAAGCAAACTGTACATCCTTGCGGGTCAACTGGGTCAATGGCGCAAAAATTCGAGCAAAGTCTGAAACAAATCGCCGGTAGTAGCCGGCCAAGCCAAGAAAACTGCGAATTTCTGCCACTGTGCTAGGTACCGGCCATGTTTCAATGGCCACGATCTTCTGGGGATCCACTTCAACTCCTCCTCGGGTGATGATATGACCCAAGTACGAAATGCGATCGAGCCAGAACTCGCATTTACTGAACTTGGCATACAACTGGTGCTCTCTGAGAATCTGGAGGACAACTCGAAGATGCTGCTCATGCTCCGCTTCACTCTTGCTGTAGACCAGGATGTCGTCTAGGAACACAATCACGAACTGATCCAAATAGGGCACAAAATTCGATTCATGAGGTCCATGAATACAGCCGGCGCATTGGTTGCTCCAAATGGCATCACAATAAACTCTCAATGCCCATACCTAGATCTGAAAGCTATCTTCGGGATGTCCTGCTCTCTGACTCTGATCTGATGGTATCCTGACCGCAAGTCGATCTTCAAAAATACTGACGCCCCTCTGAGTTGATCAAACAAGTCATCTATCCTCGGAAGAGGGTATCTGTTCTTGATTGTCACTGAGTTCAAGGTACGATAATCAACACACAATCTGGACGTACCATCATTCTTTTTCACAAGAAGCATCGGGGCTCCCCAAGGCGATCCACTAGCACGAATGAATCCCTTGGTTCTGAGTTCTTCAATCATCTTGTACAATATCTCTAGTTCTGACGGTGCCATCATGTAGACTCTCTCTGACACTGAGGCTGTTCCGGGAATCAAGTCGATGGTAAACTCGATCTCTCGCTCTGGCGGCATCCCTGGAAGCTCTTCTGGGAAAACATCTGGGAACTCCTCGACTATCCGAGGTAACTGTACTACTGCCACTGCCATCCGCAACACTGGAGGAGAAGGTTCAACTTCGCCTCGGGAGAAGAAAAACTCTGGCTCGCCTGGAATGCTAAAAATAACCCTGCCAATGTGGCAGTCTATCCTAGCATACTGGTCCCTCAACCAATCCATCCCTAAGACCACATCATAATCGGCCATCGAAAACTCTATCAATCTAGCGAGGAATTCTCTACCGCTAACTACGATCCGACACGAGGAAAATACTCTATCTACTCCCACAAGTCCGTTACCAGTAAGTATATTGAGCCTTACTGATAATGACTCGGGCTCCAGTCCTACCTGTATCGCAAATCGTGCAGACATAAATGAATGCGAGACACCAGAATCAAATAATACTGAAGCTGGAAAGGTATTGACGAGAATAGTACCTGCCACCACCTCACCTGGTGCTATTCCTTCTTCTCCCATGGTCAAAGCCAGTACTTGACTATGTCCTCTGGGTACGGGTCCCCTCTGCTGAAAATTTCTCTGTCTGCTCTGGATCAGGGCTTGGGCTTGGGCATACTGTTGCGGTCTCTGCTGCTGGAATGCCTGGGCCTGCGTCAGTAACGGCCTCGGGAACGGGTACTGAAGCTGCTGCTGCTGCTGGACTGGTGTTGGTCCTCTAACAGAAGGACTAGAGAAGGCGAATGAACTCCCCCTGTTCGGGCAATTCCCAACCCTGTGGTCCGGGGCACCACAAACCAAGCACAAACCCTGTGCTCTACGACACTCGGATACCACATGCCCTGGCTTTCCGCAGTGTGAACATCCCACTACGGAAGACTGCTTCTGCTTCTGCTGCTGAAGGTGCGTCGGGGTGGAATGCTGAACCGACGTCACTGAGGCCGCCCGCCTCGGAGCTCCAATGGTCAAAGCCCTGGCTGCCGGGGCTGGTGCTGAAGACTGATTCATCTGGCCGTGAGATCGCTTCCGACCTCCGGTCCTATCCACGATCCTCTGGGATGTATACTCATGCCTTCGGGCTGCTCTCAACACTGCATCAAAAGTTTGATGCTTAAACTGCTCCACCGCCAATAAAATCTCTAGGTGGAGCCCCTGCTGGAACCGCTGGGCTCTATCGAACTCGGTCGCCACCAAGGTGAGAGCAAACCGACTAAGCCTAGAAAACTCGGTCGCATATCCATCGACCGTCCTGTCCATCTGCTTCAGATTGGTGAACCTCGTCTGTAGATCATACCGAGCTACAGCATCAAAATACTTGGTCTGGAATCTCTCTCTAAATACTGCCCATGAAATAGGGGCCACTAATCCATCGGCCTGCGCTGCCCACCAGCTGCGAGCAAGATCCAATAGCTGCAGGCGCACCACGGCCACCTTCTCATGATCTGGAGTCCTGGCTGCTTCTAGAATTACCTCTGTGTCCTGAAGCCATGCATCTGCAGCGATCGCATCTTCACTGCCGTCGAAGAAGGGAGGGTTCAAGCGCTTGAAGCTGTTGGCCGCACTATTACCCTGATGACCTCCTCTGGTCAAAGCATCTGCCACCGCCTGGTGTAAGGCATCTCCGCGACGATCCTGGAAAGCTAATAGGGACCTGATGAGACCCGCCAAAGTGCCATCATCAGGCTCTGCAGGCTGGACGGACTGAATTGGGGGTTCTCCTTCAGTAGGCATAACTCTGGAGGCTACTCCTGAATGCTGGGATTGATCTCCAGGTTGCTGCTGGTCCGCTGGAGGTGCTCCGCCTTGCTGATCGGCAGGTCCAGGAACAATGTCGCTGAAGAAGACGACATAGGGAATAATAAGAAAGGACCAGGACAGATCAACGATACAAGCATGTGATCAGGTCAAGATTCTCAGGGATTTGAAAGATACGAGCAGAGATCAAGGGCGAATACTGATTGAGACATCTATTCGGTAAACCCTCATATATCTTGAATTACAAGACCTGCATGGGCCACCACTAAAACTATGTCACTCCCCAGTACCAGAATACTGGAGAGCGGGGGCAGACATAGCCAGCTACGTATAATAAAATGGAATCCACGTCACTATACGGTCACGGCTGTCTAGATATATGAGGGTTTAACTACAATCCATCAGTCTCCTATGGTCAAGATCAAACCAATTGTCTCAATCACAAGCAAGTAGTAGCAGTCACAAGATATTAGAGCATCAATATACAATAGTAAGACGTCCCATACATTACATATTGGATGATCATGAAGCTAGTCGTACAAAATGTCAGGACTAGCAAGAGTTTTAGTCAATACATGATCAACCCTAGGATTTGTCAATCATGTTACAGCCCGTAGGCAGACAGTAAATAAAGGTGCAATACGAGCTAACACGTGCTCGCCGGCTAAACGCCTCAAAAGAATAATTTTACAAATAGAGTGGGAGGACAAAAGAAACCCACTCGTTGCCCTAGTTACGCCTGGTGGTCACCATCGGGCTGGAAGACAGGTGGATCCTCTGTTGCTGCTCCGATATCTGGCCACACAAAACCAGCTGGGTCAGACCCCAGAAAGAGCAAGTGCCACAAAGGAGGCTTCACTTAGAAACTAAAACCAGCATATCACAATAGAATATTAGAGATAATAAATAAAGAACTGATAATAATAGAGATAACAACAGTAAACTGAGTACGAGGAAACTATTCAAGTAGCCAGGTCACAACCCTTAAACCAAACAAGGACCGGGGTTGCAGCCCTTCACCTGAATAGAAACCCGTCTCAAATACTATTGGTACAGTAAAGACAATAAACGAAGAGATGACACAGAACTGCTCCGGGAGCCAGGTTACAACCTTTAAACCAAACAAGGACCGAGGTTGTAACCCTTCGCCTGAACAGAACCGGACCCCTGATCTTTATTGCTAAGGCCAGCATAATTAATCATGGTATTATGGTAAGGTAAAACATGACGAGCATGGCATGGGATTGCATTAAGACAATAAACGAAGAGAGGACACAGAACTTCTCCGGGAGCCAGGTTACAACCCTTAAACCAAACAAGGACCGGGGTTGTAACCCTTCGCCTGAACAGAACTGGACCCCCGATCGTTATTGTTAAGGCAAGTATCAATAATCATGTCATGTCACAATCTTGCACAGTATCAGGATAAGACTAAGATGGAATAAACTACATCCAATCAATCATGGCCAATCAAGAGTACGGCTTGATACTTTTAACTAACTAGGGTTATCACAAGCCTAGTTACTAGCAAGATGTAATGAGATTATACCAACAGCCACAAGCCCTGCAGACCATCCGGTTATCCAGGTCGAAGGTCTATTTAGGAAGAATGCAACACATGACTGTGTGCTGGAAATGTGCCCTACTCGTCGGTAGGCTACAAGTCCACTGAACGCGCCCAGATAACGGGATTGCCTGTAGCTGGGAATCTCTTCATGACTACTGAATCATTCTAGTTAATTAGCCTTAGTCAATTTCGGTAGGTACCCCTGACCGTGGTACTCAGGGGTCCCCATCCTAAACAAGATGCAAGACAGTACTAGTTTATATGTACAAACACAATCACCCACGGTGTCCAAGTCTTTCATACTTGTCATGTCAGGCTAGCTGTCGTAACAGCATGCCGAGATATATCATGTCAGTTTACTTGTCAAGAGTGCGCCACAGCGGGCCACTATCGTGTTCTATTCTTACAATATTATGAATGAGAGAAACTTGCATAAAAATAACTAGAGACATATTCTTGCTGCTAAGGAAAAGATCTACAACTTCCACGTTGGGAGTTGGAAGAAATTCGAGCAATAATTCAGTCAATTGCATTATACGGCCTATTCTGCGACATACATGCAACTGCGACACCATATGCGCCTACTGCGACATGCGCCTTAATGCGGCTCATGCGCGACATGATATGCGCCTATCAAGGCATACGCCTCATGTGGCTCAACTGCGACATGATATGCGCCTAACGCGATATGCGCCTCATTGCAACATGCGCCTACTGCGACATGCGCCTTTTGCGACATGCTGCGCGGCTACTGCGACATGCGCTTCATTGCAACATGCGTCTACTGCGACATGCGCCTTCTGTGACATGATATGTGGCTACTGCGACATACGCTTCATTGCAACATGCGTCTACTGCGACATGCGCCTTCTGCGACATGATGTGCGGCTACTGCGACATGCGCTTCATTGCAACATACGCCTACTGCGACATGCGCCTTCTGCGACATGATATGCGGCTACTGCGACATACGCTTCCTTGCAACATGCGCCTACTGCGACATGCGCCTTCTGCGATATGATATGCGGCTACCGCGACATGCGCTTCATTGCAACATGCGCCTACTACGACATGCGCCTTCTGCGACATGATATGCGGCTACCGCGACATGCGCTTCATTGCAACATGCGCCTACTGCGACATGCGCCTTCTGCGACATGCTATGCGGCTACCGCGACATGCGCTTCATTGCAACATGCGCCTTCTGCGACATGCTGTTCATGCTGCAGATGAACATAGAAATGACCAGAAATTGTTTTGGCCATAACTTCCTCATCCGGAGTCGAAATCAAGCGAAACAAAAGCCAAAATTGCATGAAATTGAATTCTCTACAACATAGAAACACTAGTTTTCGAAAATAACCAAATTTTAGAGATCAAAACCAAGAAAACCGAAAAGTTTACAAACTTAGATCTACAAGAATCCATCCATCAAATCCAAAAATGTCAAGTTCTAAAGAGACTTAGAATCAAGAAAGGAAGAGAATAGAACAATAAAACTTGAGATCCATCATGAAGCAAGTTTGCACTTACCTAGCTCTCTTTTCTGGTAGGTGGAAGAGTAAATAGTGGAGAAGAAGAAGTGAAGGAGAAGAATAATGAAGAGAGAGAGAGTTAGGTAGAAATATAAATGAGGGTGGTGGTGGTAGGTGGGGGTTTTCTTTTGGTTCATGATGAACCCAAAAGCAAACCAAACCAAGCTAAGCCGAACCAAGCTAAGCCATAACCAATGACATGCCAAAATAACCATGCAGGAAAATACACAATACGAGTCAAGAATACGTACACGTATACCAAGATACGTAATACGAACTATAGGCAATACAGATAGAAATCTAAGTGTCTAAGATACACAAACCCAGAAATACATCTCAAAGCTCAAATATAGTAATCCATAAATACAACTCAAGACAACTGAAAATAAACTATAAGCAAAACCATAGCAATCTATACAACCTCTACTGTGTCTCGTCTAGGCTAGCAGGCAACCTCCACGCATCTGTAAAATTTATTAACAGGTCCAGTCAGGACAGGAGCGAGCACAATACATCTCACACAGATCATAACAGGTTAGAGAATATAAACATGCAAGAGAGTACGATACATAAAACTGAAAAAAAGTACATGATGTAAACAGAGAGAGAATTGTAATAGAAATATCTACTATAAGTAGAGAACTACCAGTGACTAGTGATTTAGAGTACAAAGTCGACATGTGAACGGCTGGATTTGCACATGACTATACTAAAGAGGCGCACATGGCTATACTACTTTAGAATTGTTCACATGGCTATTTATACTCCCCCATACCCCAATCAATACATAAGGATCCAAACAAGTTATGTTACATACATGGTTTTCACATGAAGCCCATAAATGGGTACATATGAAGTATACATGAGAGCTCATACATGAGTGTACATGAAGTTCACATAGGGGGCCCATAAATGGGTGCACATGAAATTCACATGAAGGCTCATAAATGAGTGCACATGCAATATAGGTTATACATGAGATACATGGAAAACATGACTGATTCATGAGAGCACATGAGAGTACACGAGCATGCATGAACGAGCATGAAGCACATGAGAAACATGAATAACATGAGAGCGAGGAATACATGATATACACGAAACACATGACATAATGTATTCGATGCTCCCGAGGGGGATAACATCTCAATGTAGGGATCCATATAGTACCAATCCGTGATAATATCGTGACAGCATCAAATAAGGGAAACTAGAGCAGGAATATAATTCTAAACAAGTTATAAAATGATCAGAGAATGTACTCGTCTGCTATCTGAATGTCCAATGGAAATGTACTGTCCGAGGAGAGGTGTCTGGCACCTATTTAGAACAGCACAAGTCACAACAAGTCCAAAATGGTAAAATAAAGCTCTACTTTACATTCTACATAATTCTAGGTCATTCTAGGTCAAAGTCAACTCTTGGTCAACTCTGGTCAACCGTACTAGTAAAAGTAGGTTAACTAGGCAGTATTAGGTCTAAATCTAGACTAACAAGTCTCATTAGGCCTAACCAAGCCTAGACTAACACTCACACAAAATCACAAAGCTACACAAGCTATCAAATACACATTACATATATATTCATATATATTTTTATTACAAGCAAGGTGCATAATGACAAGGAGTGAATGATACATGAATGTGGATATGGCAATGTGTACATAGCAGTACAATGTGTTTAAGTGTGAGGGGGTTATGTTAGAAGGATAATATTTAGCAAGGGTTCATTGTGTCACATAGAAGAAATAACATGTAAAGCATAGGTTTAGCATGTGTGTGTGTGTGTGGGTGTTAATCATAACAAAAAGGTTTATTTATACATCAAAGGGTTTACTCATAACAGTAAGTAGGTTTTATGTGTATTCATGCTTGGGATTACTGTCAACATGTAGAAGGGGGTTTTAACATATGAACATGGTGCTAAGTGCTAATATGGCATCATATATTCCTATCATGTTGGCATTCATATATAGCATACATTCATACTTGATTACGTTACTTACTTACATATGGATACTTGCATACATGTTTTAATACCTTGTATTACCCATATGCTTGCATTTCATCCATTCATGCACCTATACATACATATTTGAATACATTATATACTTTCATATATTATATCATTTATGCATACTTTATATTATATTACATTCTCTTAACACACACACATATATATATACACACATGCATACATATATATTTGTACATACAAGGATATACAAAATGCATATGTCGTATAGTAATCTTCTACTTAAAATCAATACTGTATAAATTAAGTATTCTTTAAATTCTAGGATTAAAGTATGTTATAGATCTTTGTGTTAGCTTTCCGAAACTTTAAACGGATCGCATTTTCGTGTCCGGAAGCTCCCAGAATCGCAAAAACACCGAAACGCGTTCGTCTTTCGTACAGCTGACACTCAAATAATTTTACAGAAAGTTTCAGAACGTATTTGGCTTATTAAAATATATATTTAGAAAGCTAACTTCGATACGGTTCTTTTATAAAAAATGGAAGATAAATTGGTGTTTTAAGCTAAAAGTTATCACATTTCTAAGTTGCTATTGCTACTAAAAACGTGGATAAATATTATGACGAATTTAGGTAGTTTGAGACAAAAGAAACACAAGTATATAACATAATATATCAAGAACTCACTCTCTACACTAATATATATATATATATATATATATATATATATATATATATATATATATATATATATATATATATATATATATATATATATATATGAGACACTATAGAACACATCTCCATACAAAAATTTAGGGGACACCTCACCATTTTTGGGCAGCCACCTATGGGGGGGATAAGGAGTGAGTCACTCCTTCATTCATTTGTTTTCATCCACTTTCTCTCTCTTGTTCTTCCCCAAATTAATTTAGAGATGAACCTCCATTGATTTTATCTCCAAATCAACCCCCTTTTCCACCAAATCTTCTTTATTTCTCCTCTACTCCATGGTTAGAGGGTGCTAGCCAAGTTTGGAAGGATTCGGAGCTCGTTTGTGTCCTTTTAGAATCTCTACGTGTCGGTGTCGTGTCGGAAGGATTTTCCTTTGAATCTCTCTTCTGGAAGGTATAATCTCTCCTCTAATCCATCCCTACATGCATATAAAAATATTTTGAACCCATAGAAATGACCCTCATGGTTGTATCTCTATTTGTGTCCATTTCGTGTCCATTTGGAGGTCATATGAGTGTCCTTTGTGTTGTGGTTGTGTTTATGTGGGAAAATCCTAAATTTGGACACACCATGTGTTGTTGTTATGTATGAATAAATTATTACATGTTTAATCTCATATTTTTGTATTGGAGATGTGTTCTATAGTGTCTCATAAATATATATATATATATATATATATATATATATATATATATATATATATATATATATATATATATATATATATATATATATATTTTAAATATATATATATATATATATATATATATATATATATATATATATATTAGTGTAGAGAGTGAGTTCTTGATATATTATGTTATATACTTGTGTTTCTTTTGTCTCAAACTACCTAAATTCTTCATAATATTTATCCACGTTTTTAGTAGCAATAGCAACTTAGAAATGTCATAACTTTTAGCTTAAAACACCGATTTATCTTCCTTATTTTTTAAAAGAACCGTATCAAAGTTAGCTTTCCAAATATATATTTTAATAAGCCAAATTCGTTCTGAAACTTTATGTAAAATTATTTGAGTGTTAGCTGTACGAAAGACGAACGCGTTTCGGTGTTTTTGCGATTCCGGGAGCTTTCGGACACGAAAATGCGATCCGTTTAAAGTTTCGGAAAGCTAACACAAAGATCTATAACATACTTTAATCCTAGAATTTAATGAATGTTTAATTTGTACAGTATTGATTTTAAGTAGAAGATTACTATACGACATATGCATTTTGTATATCCTTGTATGTACAAATATGTATGTATGCATGTGTATATATATATATGTGTGTGTGTTAAGAGAATGTAATATAATATAAAGTATGCATAAATGATATAATATATGAAAATATATAATGTATTCAAATATGTATGTATAGGTGCATGAATGGATAAAATGCAAGCATATGGGTAATGCAAGGTATTGAAACATGTATGCAAGTATCCATTTGTAAGTAAGTAATGTAATCAAGTATGAATGTATGCTATATATGAATGCCAATATGATAGGAATGTATGATGCCATATTAGCACTTAGCACCATGTTCATATGTTAAAACCCCCTTCTACATGTTGACAGTAATCCCAAGCATGAATACACATAAAACCTACTTACTGTTATGAGTAAACCCTTTGATGTATAAATAAACCTTTTTGTTATGATTAACACCCACACACACACATGCTAAACCTATGCTTTATATGTTATTTCTTCTATGTGACACAATGAACCCTTGCTAAATGTTCTCCTTCTAACATAACCCCCTCACACTTGAACACATTGTGCTACTATGTACACATTGCCATATCCACATTCATGTATCACTCACTCCTTGTCATTATGCACCTTGCTTGTAATAAAAATATATATGAATATATATGTAATGTGTGTTTGATAACTTGTGTAGCTTTATGATTTTGTGTGAGTGTTAGTCTAGGCTTGGTTAGGCCTAATGAGACTTGTTAGTCTAGATTTAGACCTAATACTGCCTAGTTAACCTACTTTGACTAGTACGTTTGACCAGAGTTGACCAAGAGTTTACTTTGACCTAGAATTATGTAGAATGCATAGTAGAGCTTTATTTTATCATTTTGGACTTGTTGTGACTTGTGCTGTTCTAAATAGGAGCCAGACACCTCTCCTCGGATAGTACATTTCCTTTGGACATTCAGATAGCAGGCGAGTACATTCTCTGATCATTTCATAACTTGTTTAGAATTATATTCCTGCTCTAGTTTACCTTATTTGATGCTGTCACGATATTATCACGGATTGGTACTATATGGATCCCTATATTGAGATGTTATCCCCCTCGGGAGCATCGGATACATTATGTCATGTGTTTCGTGTACATCATGTATTCCTCGCTCTCATGTTATTCATGTTTCTCATGTGCTTCATGCTCGTTCATGTATGCTCGTGTACTCTCATGTGCTCTCATGAATCGGTCATGTTTTTCATGTATCTCATGTATAACCTATATTGCATGTGCACTCATTTATGAGCCTTCATGTGAATTTCATGTGCACCCATTTATGGGCCCCCTATGTGAACTTCATGTGCACTCATGTATGAGCTCTCATGTATACTATATGCGTACCCATTTATGGGCTTCATGTGAAAACCATGTACGTAACATAACTTGTTTGGATCCTTGTGTATTGATTGGGGTATGGGGGAGTATAAATAGCCATGTGAACAATTCCAAAGTAGTATAGCCATGTGCGCCTCTTTAGTATAGTCATGTGCAAATCCAGCCGTTCACATGTCGACTTTGTACTCTAAATCACTAGTCACTGGTAGCTCTCTACTTATAATAGATATTTCTATTATAGTTCTCCCTCTGTTTACATCATGTACTTTCTTTCAGTTTCATATATCCACTACCAGAATAAGTCGTTTTAGCGACGCATAAAGACATCGCTAAAACGACAAATTACGTCGCTAAATATATTTAGCGACGTGATTATCGACGTTTTGTGATAGTCGCTGAAATGTAAGTCGCTAATCTCCGAAACGTCGCAAAACATCGCCATTATCGACGTTTACCGACGTATATTTACGTCGGTATATTGCCGACGTCTACCGTCGTGACATCGGTGAATTATCGACGTATTACTGCGTATCGCTACGCGTCGGTAAATTACCGACGTACTACCGACGAATAGTCGGTGGTTTAGTGACATGATCAAAGTCGCTAAACGTCGATAAATCATAGGAATTCCTGGGAATAGTAGCGACTTACACCGACGTTTACCGACGTTTTCTGACGTTTATAACGTCGCTAAAACGTCGGTAAAATAAAAAAAATTCATATTTACCGACATTTATCGACGCAAACTTACGTCGGTGTCCGTCGGTAAACGTCGGTAAACGTCACTAAAACTGCAAAAAAAAATTAAAAAAATAAAACACAGAATGTCCATTTCTCCCTGCAGTTTAAAAAGATAACCATTTCTCACTGTAGAATAGGATCCAAACAATCACAGAATGTCCATTTCTCGCTGTATACAACTAACCAAGTTTGTATACTTGACGTCGATAATTGCAAATAACCAAATATCCAAATAACCAAGTTTACAACAATCACACAACAACTAACCAAATAACCAAATATCCAAATAACCAAATAACCAAATATCCAAATAACCAAGTATCCAAATAACCAAATATCCAAATAACCAAGTATCCAAATAACCAAATATCCAAATAACCAAGTATCCAAACAACCAAGTATCCAAATCTACACAACCAACAAATATCCAAGTCACAAAGAATGAAACAAACACAGAAACAGTCCTAACTAGGACTACTAGGAATCTGGTGCAGAAGGGGCACCGCCGCGACGAAGGGATACGAACAACTCATACTCCTCACGTGAAATCGATACCGATGGAGGCAGTGACGTCGGTGGAGTCGGTGTCGAAGAAGATGGCGGTGGAGGCGGCGGAGTCGACGACGATGAAGGCGCACCCGGAAGACCAGCACGCTCCAACGCTGCAAGTCGCTGGTGGTATGAATCCATGATAGATAACATTCCATCACTGCTCTCGACCATCGACTCCTGCGCCAATCTCATCCTCTCGGCCATGGTCGTCTGTCCTGTCTGCAGCTCCGTGACCGTGCGCTCTAACCCTCCAACGGTACGCTCTGTCCTCTCAGTCGTCTCCATGAGGTCCATAATGCCGCGGTCGAGCGCATCCAAGCGTGCTAGCAGCGCAGGATCGTCCGTATGGTACTGAGACTGCTCCTCAATCCGTCGTAGCAGGTCATTACGGAGAGACTCCATCATCTGGTGGACTCGGGCAGACTCCTGGGACGGCTGTGGACCATGCACACTAGCAGGAGATGTCCTAGAGGACTGGGTCACAACTAGGGCACCATAGGATCCCGTACCATAGTACGTACCCCTACGGAGTCCACCAGCAGCGGCAATCCACAGCTCGTCCTCCGACAGAGCTTGAGTGGGCTGCGAGGAAGTACCGGCCTCTCCTGCATCAGATGCACTAGCAGCCGCCCGTTCCCGCAGCCTCTGATACTCGGCCTAGAAAGTACTTATTATTACTAACTTCTAATTTCTAATTAATGTACTTATTATTACTAATTTCTAATTAATGTACTTATTATTTCTAATTTCTAATTAATGTACTTATTATTACTAACTACATGAATATTTATTTGCATCATATTTACTAAGTTATATTAAAATTGACACGAAGTATTAAATTAAGATAACATATTGTAATACTTACATAAGTCTGCTCGGCCCTCTCGTCAATAAGGTCAGCGCCGCGAGGATGGGTGGCCAGGAAGACGGTCACCATGTCGGCGTTACCGACCTTCCTTACCTGTAATTAAATATATTATCTTAGTAATAATTTATCGATTTTGCATTAAAATAATATTTCTAAAAGAGAAAGACATACCAGACGACGAAAATGTTCTGTCATCGGAATCGACCCACCGTACCACTTCGAGGCATGTTGCCTAGCCGCCTTGGCCTTCTCCGACTTCTCCTTGTACTTTGGCTCCTCGAATCGAGCCTTCATCGCATTCCATTGATCAGGGGTGATCCAACCTTGGATCAGCTTTCCAGCACGATTACGATCCTTCTGATCATTGATAGAGTCGCGGATCAGCTTGGCAGCTACGGCAGGAAACATTCCCTCGATAAGCTCGGTCTGGTACGGTGGATAGAAAAACATATCCTAGAAGAGCGCAAACCAAATATTTATCAGTTATATATAATATACAAAAATTATATGATTCATGTTAAAAGCAAATATATTTTAACCTTGAAGCGCAAAAACCAGAAGGCCTTCCTCTCGTCCGGAGCCTCAGAGTAATTAATCAAAGCACCACCATAATTATGCCTCAGCATGTGGCCTAAACGTCTCTGTACCTCTGGGGGACGATATCTATACAAACATATTATATTCATGAAAAAAGTTAAATTATGATAAAAACATAAAGAAAAAAATTATAAACCAAAATACCTACTTTGTACCGTCGGCCCAGATCTCCGTCCTCCTCTCCTCCGGAGGTGCGCACGCATCATCTGCATGATGTTGGTCGGCCGTCAGCGCCGCCGCCTCGGCCGTCGTCGTAGCCTCCGCCATCTGCTCATCTGTCTCCATCATCGTATCAGCAGTAGAAACGCTAGACGGGCGATCACTCTCAACAGGCCTGGAACTACTCATCCCAGGAGATATGCCACGTGATGTCGTCCCACCAGGCCCACCTACTGTCCGATATGGAGGAGTAATCGGCGACGAGGATCCAGAGCCGGTACCAGAATGAGGTACCGAAGGAAAACTCCGTCCTCTAGCAGTACCTGTAGGAAGTACCGGAGGAGAGTGACCTCGTTGTCCCCTTCGGTATGCTCCACGATGACCTGCCATACCTGATAACAGCATATGATAATACAACAAATAATAGAGACTAGAAATATGAAAGTACAACAAATAATAGAGACTAGAAATATGAAAGTACAACAAATAATTAAGACTAGAAATATGAAAGTACAACAAAGACAAGATAATAACCAAGACAACATATGATGATACATTCTACAATAAACATCTAAGTCCAGATAATGTATTCTAGAAGAAACATCTAAGTTCAGATAAGTATATCTCTCTCAATCATCTTCAGAATAATCATCTTGTTCGTCTTCCTCGACCTCATCTTCCTCTTCCTCCTCATCTTCACTTTCATCTTCGCCTTCGTCGGCTTCGTCTTCCTCTTCGAATAATTCTACATCTTCTACATTATGTGTCGTGTAATGCGTAACTTTCGTGGAGTCCACATCGACAATATTGGTTACAAGAGGTAGCTCGTCCTCCTGGTAAGCTTTTTCGTCAACATCAAAAGTATCTCTGGCTTTAGTCTTGCATACTGCCCACCAGTCAGACTTCGTTGCTCCCCGTCTCGGATAAGCTGTAAAGTACACGAGCTGAGCCTGAGTTGCTAGGACAAATGGTTCGTAGCCTTGATATCTACGCTTGTAGTTTATATCCAGAAGACCATGCTTGTCAATTTTCCAACCTTGATTTTCAATCGGATCGAACCATTCACACTTGAACAATACGATCTTTACAGGTTCTCTGCCATTATTATATGACAACTCCACAATCTCTCGCAAGATGCCAAAGAAATCATTTCCTGGATCGACGTCTTTGTAGTTCGAAGACTTGATACACAAACAACTGTTTTTCGTGGAATCAAGATCCAGGAAGCTGTCTCTGATCGGAGCATTTGTCGACTTGAACCGAAAGCCATTGACACAGTAACTTGGCCATATTTTAACAATAGTAATTGGTCCCTTGGCAAGAGTTCTAATTAATTCAATCTCGGGTGAAATTAGACGATCGACCTGAATATCAAATAAGCGATAATAAGTTATTTATTGCGCAGTTGCATTAGAAGAGGCCAGTAATTACCGAGCTACTTACACATTCGCTCAATCAAGAAGGAAAATGACGTCTCATTTCTTGTTCTAATGCTTCGTCTGTTAGGTAGGGTCTAACCAGCCTCAACTCATCATTATATGTGCTGGAAAACAACGAAGCAACCGCCGATTAGTACAATAATATTAGCTTATACTATTACATTGAGATGACGTAAACTCATCATCCTGAGTTACTTACCCCTCTAGCTTCTCTACTTCATCCTCGTCGCAATTGAGTAATACATACAACTGAGCAGCCCTTAGCTCTTCGTCATTCAAATAGGAAACCCTTGTTGTCTAAAATAAGACACAATTGTACAAAGAGAACCATACTTAGAACTCACACTTTAAGACAATAGATGAAGGAAGACTTGTATGGAGGATCGATAGGGTTGAGCAATGTCATTTTATCCTACAAAGAGAACCATACTGTAGAACTCATACTGTATAACTAACACTTTAACACAATTCTACAAAGAGTTGTCATAGGGTGTTGAGCGATGTCATTTCATTCTTTTCTTCTTCTTCTTCTTGGGATTTTCGAGTATTGGATCTTGAGACATATATAGCTAGAACTTACGAAGAATGGAGTACCATACTTCAACAAATAGATGTTGACTAATTGGTTCATATACTTGTTGTCTAAAATTAGTGTAGGAATGTTGCAAGGTGAAACAATGTATCAAACACTATATCGAAACCCAAACCCAATATGCAAATCCAAATTAATACGAAAATACACAAGTGTATGTAGGGGATTAAGTGTACAGAGGTGAAATACATATATATGCATGCTTGGGGGTGTCCACGTGTCCAACAAATGGACATAAAGTGTCCAAAATCTCAGGAACACACTGTATCAGTGAACACATGGTCGTAACGTGTCTCCGTGTCCATTTTGGACACGAAAAATACCTCAATTAGGGTTAGGGTTTACCTTCAGTCTCCTCACGGTGGTGGAAGAGGAGGAGGAGGACGAGTTCGGTGGTGGAGGAGGAGGGGATTAAGTGTACAGAGGTGAAATACATATATATGCAAGCTTGGGGGTGTCCACGTGTCCAACAAATGGACACAAAGTGTCCAAAACCTCACGAACACACTGTATCAGTGAACACATGGTCGTAATGTGTCTTCGTGTCCATTTTGGACACGAAAAACACCTCAATTAGGGTTAGGGTTTACCTTCAGTCTCCTCGCGGTGGTGGAGGAGGATCTCGCGGTGGAGGAAGAGAAGGGGCTCGCGATGGAGGAGGAGGAGAAGAAGGGGCTCGCCGGAGGGAGGATAAGGAGCTCGCGGTGGAGGAGGAGGATGAGCGGCGCCGGAGGGAAGGGGGTCGGGCTGTCGTCGAGGTCGGGGGAAGAGGGGCGGGAACAAAGAATTTGGGGAGAGGGAGAAATGAAAATTGGGACCGAGGAAACCCTATTTAGTAGAAATTAGCGACGCCAAAAATACGTCGTAAAGCGTCGGTATTAGTTAAATATTCGACGACGTTATAAACTTTGCGACGCTAAACGTCGCTGAACTGATAAAACTAGCGACGTTTTCCGACAAATCAACGACGTTGATTTTTATTAGACTATAGGTAGTCACAATATGTCGATGTATGTCGCTACCAGCGACGTATTATGACGCTTAAATTTGGCGTCGCTAAAACCAAAAATATTGGCGATGTTTTAAGTTGACGTCGCTAATTACGTCGCTGATATGACTTATTTTGGTAGTGATCGTACTCTCTTGTATGTTTATATTCTCTAACCTGTTATGATCTGCGTGAGATGTATTGTGATTGCTCCTGTCCTGACTGGACCTGTTGATAAATTTTACAGATAGCCTGGAGGTTGCCTGCTAGCCTAGAGAAGACACAGAGAGGTTGTATAGACAGCTATGGTTTTGCTCATAGTTTATTTTCAGTTGTCTTGAGTTGTATTTATGGATTACTATATTTGAGCTTTGAGATATATTTCTGGATTTGTGTATCTTAGACACTTAGATTTCTATCTGGTGTATCTCTTTTGGATTTCATATTTTATCTATCTGTATCATGCTCTACCTTAGATGTGATTGAGACTGTATCTGCTATGTCACCTCCATTTGGAGAGTATATACTGTACAGGTACCTTTATATTGTTAGATGATTGACCTAGGACAGCGTTCTACCGCCGACACTGCGGCGTAGGCTGGACGTACCCACGTCTCGTGCCCTATCTCTAGGGTGCGGGTCGTGACACATTTTTAGTGGTGGCCTATGCAGGTCGAGTTTGTGTAGTGGTATTCGAATTAGAGTACCACTACAGCCTGCAGTAGAATTAGGATATATTTTTGAAGGTACTCAATCACAGTTAGGATTTTTTGAGAGATTCTTGGGACGACCCTTGAGAATCTTATTTTAACTTCGATTTGAAAAACTCTTCTTCCCTTGATTTGATTTATCTTTACTTTCTTTTGTTGAACTTGATTTTGATGATGATGTGGAGTTTTGAATCTTGATGTTAGTTGTTGCATCCGAGTTTGTATTTATATGATTTGATGGATTATTGTTCAGTTTTGAATCTTGATGTTCGTTGATAAATTTGATTTTTTTTTTTGGGTATTCTTTGTTGATTTAATTTAATTTTTGTCAAAATAAAATTATATGGGCTAGGTCATCTATGTTATGGAATCTAGTCTTCTACAGTCACATTAGCCAGCATGGTGAGGACATATAGTCTGACATGGATATATTTCTCGGGTGTGGGAATTTAAGGTTTTTGCAGCCAAGCTAGCGGCATCTCGAAAATGTTAAATACCATGATTCTAGATGTATGTGCCTAAGTCGAGGACTCTGTGATTATCGTAGCCTTGCTTACTAGTATGACGAGGATTTAGAGCACCATGATTTTGGATAGGCGCATATAATTATCAGATTGTACCTTAAATGCTTTTGAACATGTTTTCACTACTTTTCTTCAGTCTTTCAAAAAAAATAAAGAGAAAATTTTTGTTTTGTTTTGTTTCTCATTATTTAACTTAGTAGTAGCTTTGGCTGTTGTTATAAACCTTGTGTGACTTCTTACTATGAATTTTTTCTTAATATAATAAATCGATGATTTTGCTAGACCTTATCTTGGATTTGATATTTTAGCTCTGAGTTTCAAAATGGTTCCTTCTTTTAAATGAATAAGCAGAACAGATTTCATTGTTATTTCATTCTTGCCACTATTCTTGTATTAAATAATAATAATAATAAAACTGTCTTGATTACACCAATCACCTACTTTGCAATCTTGGTAGGAATCTAAATGTTGCTCTTGATATAGAATTTGATTTTTATATTGGGACATGAGAATATATATAGTAGACACAGACACTGCCTGATACGTATGCATGCTACACTTGATTTTCCACCTATCTAAATATATATTAATGTGTTGTTGATGTTTAAATTCTCAAAACCCTAATATTTCTGGTTCTCTGCTTTTCCAGTTTAAATTCATAAATTAAACATAAATTTCATGTTATTAGTTATGTTTACATCACTGCACATGTATGTTATCCATGGGGTTTCAATTCAAAAAAAAAGTCTTTTTTGTTGAGTTTTGTGTTTGAAATTGTCAAATCTAAGACTGTGTGCATATTAACCCTTAATAATGAATTTTAAATGTTAGTTCAAATTGTTATTTTTAAATGCAATATTTTGAGCTATATACATTGTGGTATGTAGGGATGTAAATTTAGGTTTCATATTCTTACATGTTAGGTTGTGATAAACATTGGGTTGGTTGATGTTCGAAGTTCTCCAATTCCTAAAACTGAATACATGTTAACATTTTTACATTGATTTCAATGTTTAGTTCAATTTCAGATTTAACATGTAATATTGAACTGTATGCGTAGATAAATGTATTGATAGTATGTTAGGGTTTCATTTCTATCATGTTAGGATGTATTGGGAGCATTGAGATTGGTTGTGATGTTTCAAACCCCTAAAATCTGAAACTGCATTATGTTAATATTGCACTGGTTTAAATGTTAGCTTATTTTCAGATTTTGTATGTAAATGCTGAACAAAAATTGGATTTAACCTTTCAATACTAAGCTATAACCCTGTACAAGGACACACACACCCTAACTTAGTATACACTGCCATGTAAACCTAACCCTTCCTCTCTATGTTATGTTCATATATCTATATAGATATGTATAGAGTTTATGCATACATGTTATAATGTATATAGATATATAACTAAATCTCTACCTCCTATATATATATATATATATATATATATATATATATATATATATATATATATATATATATATATGCCATGATTAGTTAGCCATGCATGTTATGAGTAAATAGGTTGTATATTGTAGATTGTTAACCAATATGCCATGATTAGTGTAACTTTATAGTTATTGTTTGAAACACAAATCCTCTTATACACTTTCATGTATATTTCACATACATACACGAACTACATAACTTGTACATAATGCTAGATTTTCCCTCTCTAACGCTACATATATAAATATATTGTGATTAGATTTCCATGCAATTGGCTTTCATTCTTTAACTTTTGATTTTGATTTTCTTGAATAGTACCCCTTATTAGATAAATGATGAGGTGTCCCCTATTTGAATGTCCAAAATGCCCTCCACTAATCTATTTGATTTAAATTAGGAATGGGTTAAAGGTTGAGGTCAATTTAGTCTAGTTTTGTAATGTCCCAAATTTGTGATACGTATTTAGTATACGTATACGTGTTTTGGACCCATATTATTTTTTTTTATTTAGTCATGATTAGTTATCTTGGTTTATTTTACATTGGCTTGGTTTTAATTAGCATTGATAGTTCAATTGGTTTTAATGGTTCATTGGTTTATTTTGGATTAGTGAGGCTGGGTTTATTTCATGGTTCATTTGGTTTAAATTGCTAGAGAGAGAGTTTATTGGCCTTGACTTGGTTCACCTTGGTTTATTTTGGTTTGGTCTATTTTGGTTTAACATGGAGAACCCCACCCTATTATAAATATCAACTTCTCTCTCTCTCCTTATTATTTTCTTCATCTTCTTCCTCAAGCTTCTTCCTCTCCACCACCACCACCAACCTAGGCAAGTGCATCTTGCTATCACTTGAGGGCTACATTTTTATTTGTCTATTAGCTTTATTATCTCATTTTAAGCAACATTAGAACTTGGGTTTTCTCCATTTGGAGCTTGGAATTTTGTAGATCTAGGTTTGAAGTATTTTCGAATTTTGGTGGATTTGATCTATGAACTTGTTTATTTTCATGTTTTGATTGTTCTATGTGGAAGAGAATTGAATTTTACACAATTTAGACCCTTGCAAAGTTGGATTTGGACTTGTTTTGACCTAGTTGTGGTCCTTGGAATTTCTGAGTTCCATGGCTTTTTCTCTCGGTTTGGGGAAGAAGACCCCTGTTCCCGAGCGCAATCCAGTCCAGCGCTATTTAGCGCTGGCACAAACCAGTTAGCCCAGCACTCTTTAGTGCTGGCGCAATCTAGCCTCGCGCAGCTCATTTTGGCGCAATCCAGCCAGCGCAGCTCGCCCTGGCGCAATCCATTCTCTGCGCAATCCGGTGTGTGCGCAATCCAGTGTGTGCGCAATCCGATCCCTGCGCAACCCGACTCAGCGCGGCTCAGCTCTTGCGCAGTTCATCTTCTGCGCAATCTGACCTAGCGCAATCCATATTCCTGCACGCTTGACCCAGCGCAGTCCAGCCCCTGCGCGATCCAACTCTCGCGCAGTTCATCCCTTGCGCACTCTAACCCCTGCGCAATCCATTGTCCATGTTGATTTTGTTTTAATCCTCTAGGCTTGGCTTCTCTTTTATGGATTGGAGTTTTGAGATCTTGTTTCACATGACACGACTGCTTGACCCAACACGACCTGGCACGGTTTTTGGTGAATTGCTTATGACTAATATGGTTTCTGATTTCTGCGATTTATGATCCGGGTACTTTTTGATCTTCTTGATAGTGACCCGATGGGATGCACACTTGACTTGTAACCGGTGATTCATATTAGTCCTGTATATGGATATTTTATTAGATATTTTACGCCCATTTTATATCCTTACGCCTTTTGTAATGAACTTGATAATCACGAATTTATTTAATATGTTTGGAATGATAACTTGACATGATTGGCTTGACATGATAGACTTGATATGACAACCTGACTTGATGATGACCAGTAGTGGTGCGCTCTCGACCAGTAACCTGACATGACATGATAGTGGCCCGTCGTGGCGCACTCCTGACTAGTATACTTGACCGGATAACCTGACATGTTATATCTCGATAAGCCGTTGCGACGGCTACTTGACATGACATGACCTGTATAATGACTTGACACCGTGGGCGATTGTGCTTGTATAAATGAACCAGTCTTGTCTCGCATCATTTCTAGGGCATGGACCCCTGAGTACTACGGTCAGGGGTACATATTGAAATAAACTAAGGTTAATAACTAGAATAATCTACTAGTCATGAAGAGATGTTCTCCAGTTACAGGCGACCCCGTTATTCCGGCCGCAAATGTTTGGACTTGTAGCCTGCCGACGAGTAGGGCACATTTCCAGCCCACTGTCATGTGGGGCACCCTCGATTGTCACTTTAATGATTGAACTCTATTGTCTTGCACTCTCCCTCCATTGACACTTTAATGATTGAACTCTCTGGATTGTCACTATAATGATTGCCTGGATAACCTGGGTAGCTGCAGGGCCTGTGACTACTTGGAGCATCTCATTGCATCTTGCTAGTAACTAGGATTGTGATAACCCTAGTTAGTTAATGTAGAAAGCCGTAGGCAATGATTGGCCGTGATTGATTGGATGGAGTCTAGTCCAGTATAGTATTGTCTAGAAGTGATCGATTGCAAGATTGTACCAGCATGATTGAATGATTGTCACTCCAGATTGTCACTATAATGCTTGAACACTATTGTCACTCCAGATTGTACTATCTTGATTGTACCCTTCATTGTCACTTTCATCATTGTCTTCTTTTCATATATATTGTCCAGCTATATTTTATTTAACATGATGCTTCTCTTAATTATTTTCTATGATTGGGACAAGTGCATTGGTAGTACGCGAACCCCAATCCGTGTTACTTATTGTTTACTTACATGTTGAATGCTAATGATTTGCTGGTTTTAGTCCTTAAGTGAAGCCTCCTTTGTGGCACTTGCTCTTTCTGGGGTCTGACCCAGCTGGTTTTGTATGGCCAGATACCGGAGCAGCACCAAAGGATCTACCGAATTTCCAGCCAGATGGTGGCCACTAGGCGGAACCTTGGCAACGAGTGGGTTTCTTTTTGTTCCCCCACTGTAATATTGTAAATTATTCTGTTGAGGCGTTTAGCCGACGAGCAAGTGTTAGCTCGTATTGCACTTTTCTTATTGTCTGCCTACGGGCTGTAACATGATTGACAAGCCCCGGGGGTTGATCATGTATGACTGAACTCTTGCTAGTCCTTATATTTTGTACGACTAGCTTCATGATCATCTGATATGTAATATTTGGGACGCCTTATATTTATGTATTTGATGCTCTGACATCTTGTGATTATTACTAGTTGGTTGAGGTTGAGACAATAGGCTATTTTATGACCTTAAGAGACTGATGGATTGTAGTGAAACCCTCACATATCTAGACAGCCGTGACCGTATGGTGAGATGGATTCTATTTCATCATACGTAGCTGGCTATGTCCGCCCCCGCTCTCCAGTATTCTGGTTCTGGGGCGTGACAAGTTTTAAGTCTCTAATTAAACTAAACCTATCCATAAATAATTAGTCTAACTACTAACTAAAATTAATATCATGTGGACTAAAATTAATATCATGTGGGCCATGCCTAACTAGTGTGTGGGTCCCACTAGAGTCAAACTACCCCCCGGATCCCCGTTTCAAGTCAGATTGAGTTAAAATTTGAACCCGACTCAAATAACCCCAAAACAATATCATAAATAATAAAATAAATTTCAACCCCAAAATAATATCATAAATAATAAAATAAATTTTAAAAATATTCAAAAATATAAAATGACAAAAATACTCCTGTTTCTGAAAACTGGGGGTGACACCCTGCTAAATCCTTTCTTGGGGTTTCTAGCGGAGATTTCTTGGGCTTCGTTATCACGGCGAGAGGCATTCATTTCGATCCCGAGAAGACCAAAGCTATCCTTGACATGGACCCTCCGAAGAATCTCCGAGAACTTCGAGGCCTGCAGGGACGTCTGGCATACATCCGAAGGTTTATAGAAAACTTTTTCGAAAATTGTCAACCCTTCACTCAACTCATTAAGAAGGGAGTCTCTTACGTCTGGACAGGGGAATGCCAGAAAGCTTTCGATGACATTAAAGCTTACCTGACAAGCCCGCCAGTCCGGGTGGCACCCATCTCAGGCAAACCATTTCTCCTCTACGTCCGGGTCATGGACCATTCCCTCGACGCTCTGCTGGCTCAGAACAATGATGCAGGCTATGAGCAAGCTATCTACTACCTCCGTAGGACACTGATCGGGGCCGAACAGCGATATAACCTCGTTGAAAAGGAGTGTCTGGCTTTGGTGTTCGCCATCCAGAAGACTTACCATTATGTCTCGGGCCAGACAATTCATGTCATCTCCCGAGTCAATCCACTCAGGGTTCTCATGACGAAGCCAGGATCATTGAACTCCCGGCTAGCTACATGGGCGATCCAGTTGACGCCATACAGTATGGTATTCGTTCCACAAAAAGCCGTCAAGGGTCAAGCTCTGGCCGACTTTTTAGCCGCGCACCCCATCCCAGAGTCCTCCAGACTCTATGAAGATATCCCGGATGAGGTCCAAGAATCAAATGTCACCGAAGAAAGCTCCATCTGGCGGATGTTTTTCGATGGCGCTTCAAGAACGTGCTCCAAAGGCCAAATCATCGTCGGAGTGGGGGTAGTCTTAGTCTCCCCCGATCAGCTGGTCATCCAGCGTGCTTACTCTCTATCAAAGCCGTACTCCAACAATGTTGTCGAGTACAACGCTCTCATCATGGGACTCCAGCTGACGCAATAGCTGGGGGTGGATCATCTGGAAGCCTACGGCGACTCAAAACTCATCGTTAACCAGATCAGAGGGCAGTACAAAGTTTGCCATGAAGACCTGGTTCCTTACCATGAAGTTGTATTGAGCATTATTTCAACCTTCATCAAGTTCTTCATAGAACATGTACCTCGTCTACAAAACCTGGAGGCTGACGCTCTGGCTGGCCTCACAGCCTCATTGGCAGCACCTTTTGGAACTCAATACTACGTCACGGTAATTGGTCGAGACTTGGTCTGTCCTAAAAATAACCTATGCTCGCAAAAGGCCTAAGCCATGACGACAAATGCTGGTGTCAATGTCCGAGACTGGAGGTTCCCATTCATCGACTTCGATGTCTACGAAATTCTTCCAGAAGACCCGAAAGAAGCCGTCTCAGTCAGGAGGCGTTCTCTTCGATTCTATTACGATACAGCTACTAAAATGTTGTACCGGCGTTCCTATGATGGACTTCTCCGTCAATGTTTATCCAATGAAGAAGCAGCTGAAGCCCTTCGAGAAGCTCACGACGGGACTTACGGGGCTCATCAACTTGGCCATAAGTTACAGGATCGACTACGACGCATGGGCTATACTGGCCAACCATGGCAGCCGACGCTGTCGACTACGCTAAGAAGTGCCATGCTTGCCAGCTTCATGCCGACTTCATCCATGCACCTCAGAGTCACTACATCCTACGGTCGCCTCCTGGCCGTTCGAAGCTTGGGGCATAGACATCGTAGGACCTATCACCTCTCCATCATCAAGGGAACATCGCTTCATCCTATCCATCACCGACTACTTCTCCAAATTGGCAGAAGCAGTTCCACTGGCGGAAGTAAAAAGCTCCAGGGTGATCAGCTTCATCAAGCATCATGTCATCTACCGTTTCGGGATACCTCGAAGGATTATCCACGATAACGATCCATAATTCATCAGCCATGTTTTCAGCAGATTCTGTGACAAGAATCGCATTCAGAACGTGGCATCGACCGCCTACAATCCGGCAGCAAACGGATTGGCCGAGGCGTTTAACAAAACTATCGTCAGGCTACTCAAAAAGGTCGTATCATCCAATAAACACGACTGGGACAAAAAGCTCGACGAATGCCTTTGGGCCTATCGTACAACGGTACGGACTCCGACGGGCAACACACCATTCTCCTTAGTCTACGGGAGCGAAGCGGTTCTGCCTCTCGAGATCCAGATACCCTCATTCCGTGTAGCAATCACAAATCAACTCACAGAAGAAGACAATCAATGTTGCCGTCTGCGAGAATTGGAGGTACTTGACGAAAAGCGTCTCCTAGCTCAACAGCGCATCAAACTCTATCAAGCCCGTATATCACATTCTTTCAACAAGAAGGTTAAGCCGAGGACTTTCCAAGTAGGTGACCTGGTTCTGGCAGTCAGGAGGCCGATGGTGTTGACTCACAAAACACCAGGAAAGTTCGAGCCCGTATGGGAGGGACCTTTCATCATAGAGATGGTATACTCAAACGGTGCTTACCGCATCGCCCGATCAAATGGGGACTTGTTCATGATGCCCATCAACGGCAAGTTCCTAAAGAAGTACTACTCTTGACATCTTTCAGATATGTACTTCCACCTCTACCTAGCAAGGGAGTCAGTGGACCTGATCATCAGAGCTCACATACACCTTCCTTCCACAAAAAACCTATGCTTTCGGAACCCAGTTGTTCCATTACATCCCATCTCCAGTAGAAGGACAACCATGTCCACATTACCTCTGAGTTGCTCCTCTACGCCCTACAAAGCAAAATCCTACGCTCCGTAAGACTACGCTACACATCATGTTTACCACGTCCATATTACCTCTGAGTAAATATCCCGTACAGACAACCCCTGCGTTGTCGTACATTGATCGCAGAATTTCTATGTCCACATTACCTCTGAGTAGTTCCGTGTATCCCTCCAGAGTCATTCCTACCACGTCCATAACACCTCTGAGTAGGAAGATTCCATCATTTGAACCCCATATTTGCCACGTCCACATTACCTCTGAGCAAATATGTCGGTTCTCTCAAACTTATTATCTGTACCTAAAAACTAAGGTGCGCTAAAGATAATAGGTCCACACAAATCATCAAGCTCATGACAGCAAGAATGAACACACCACAAAACTTTTTATTCTTTATTTAAAAGTAAGAATTACATCCCCAGCAGGAGTTGCAAATTACAAAAAATAACATAAAAAAGGAGCGACTACAATCCTTAAGCATCTCCAGGATTGGCTGAAAGCTCTTCAATCCGACGCTTCAAGTCTGCTGTCCGAGTCTCTACGGTCGCTAGGACTCGGCGTTCGGCTTCTTGACGCATCATTTCTATGGCCTCAGGAGAAGTGTCATCCTCATGCTTCTCGTCCAATTGTTGTCGTTGCTGGGCCAAGGAAAGAGCCTGGCGGGTGAAAGATGCTCCCTTCTCCTTAGATGCTACATGTTCATCCTGGACTCACTCAGCATCTAAAAAGAGATGGGCCCGCTGGTCTTCAAGGAGGCGAATCTTGGTATTAACCTCCGCTATACTAGCGTCCAACGCAGCTCGCAACTCCACCTTCTCCTGCGTGGACTGAATAGCCTCTCCACCGCAGCCTCAGTTTCGGCCACTCGCGTTCCCAGACAGCCACGGTGGCCTGATAAGATGACTCAGTTTCAGCGATCAACTTCTCCTTTTCTGCGTCTACCAGGGCAGAGAGATCATTTCGCTGGATACACTGAAACTCGAAAAGCAGCTGGTCCAGCTCGGTCACCGATGCCTCCAGGATCTCGGCCATATGATCATGGCCCTGGTGGGAATGTATCAGACCAATGTGAGGGAGTGCCAGGGTTTTTGCTGTCGCGAAACTCCCATTGGCATTCATCACTGCCGATACGCCCCTCTGCAGCATCTTGTACACCGCCTTAACGGTAAACTTTACGTACTCATCCGCATCCGCCAGCACTTGCGGTTCATAGCAGAAGTTGGAGGAGCTGCTCTAGACGACGGACCGGAAGAAGATCCGCCGACTTCAATCTGCGAGGCTGAAACCTAGGCATCAACGGACTCTCCCTCGACAGGGGCTTGAACTTCGCCACTGGCCCGAGGAGCCAAAAGTACGGAAGGAGCCGAGAGGGGCGTCGATAACGTAACCCAAGTAGAAGGAGCAACAGGGGTTTCCAGCAAACCCTTACCCTTCTCAAGCTCGGAGCGACCTCCGACGTCAGGAGCTATCTCCCCCATCACACTATCAGCAGGCCGCACGGGACCTTCCCCCTCTGGCAAAGCAGCGAGATCAGCACTTGTTTCCTGACTCGGCTCCCCTGGAGTCAGGCTCGGCGGACGAGTCTCACCTTCCTCATCAGATCCCTCCACGGGGATAGAATCTGTCGCTGCCTCCTGGTCGGCAGCCACCTCAGCCTCCGCTGCTGAGTTTGGGATAGGGCTCGGCAATGATATAGCCGACCTCCCCTCATCATGACAAGGAGGGGAGTCACCCTCTCCTCTGTTTCCATTACGCCTGTTGCTCCTGCAACAGGCTCCCTCATCTCTGGAGGAACGTTATCTGAAGACGACGAACTCCACTCCTCATCCTCATCTGGATGCCCCTTATCTGCTGGGTCCTCAATGTCAGAGGGCTCCACGGCAGCTTGAACCCTCCCGGGAACTGCTTCAACCTCAGCTTCCCTTCCAACATAATCTGGAGATACCAAAGTCTCTGCAGGAACGACATCGTCCGGAATCTCCTCCATAGGAGATATCACGATCGGAGGAATGCGCTCTTCAGATGAGCCCGTCGCCTCCTTTGATCTGCTGGCACCCGATTTTGGAGTTCGGGGTCTCCTTTTCAGCGGCTCCTACAAAAAAAAGCATATGTCACAAAAATCGTGAAACTAACCAGACTATGTGGGACATCCTTACCTCCGCAGGAGCTGAGTCTGTTGACACTGTCGGTAACAATGCCTTCTTTTGTCTCTTCGGCGCAGAAGAGCCAGTCTCTGTATCAGCACGTCTCTTTGGCTGATCGGCCGATGGCTCTACCTGACCCCCGTGGATATGATAGGGGTACCTCAATAACCCGCCTCTGGCGGGCGGTATGACCGAGCCTTCGCCAACATGTTCCTAGTCGCCTCTAACTGGGTGCCGACAATAAAACTGGTCTCTCGATCATATCCGGGGGGCACGACGTTCATGACACAGTAAAATTTGGCGGCCGAGAAAAGAATCGGCGGCCGCGGATTCTGTACAGGAAGCGTAAAGCGAGCTCCGGTACATCCAGTATTATAGTAATGCCAAGCTCGTACACCGTCCAACAAACTTCCAGTATACCCCAGGTTAATACTGGGGTTCTCCAACACCAGCTGAGCATAGCCGAATTGTCGTACAAAACGGCTCGGCAAATATGGTTCCAGGTAACACTGGTTTTTATTCCGGTACACCAGATGGGACGGCTGGATGCTTTGTAACCAGTGGAATCCCCATAGAGGCAGAGTGGTGGCATCTTCACCCGAATCCGTTAGGTCTTTGTTGGTCTCAAAACCCAAAAAGACGGGACCAACTTTGGTGATCTCCCACCCCTGAAGATGGGATAAAACTTTTCTACAAACAGGAACACCAGTATACAACCAGCTCCTCTGATTGAAACGGCGGAGGAATGCGTCTCCGGCCCTGTGGTCTTCTTCCGAGCCCGGGCTCATCACGTTGGGATGGTACAAAATTAACCACCCCATCAAGTAATGAAACGGTAGTTCGGCACGGGAAAAGTTGTCATTCCTACCTCGTTCATGAACCACATTTCCCGCAAATTCTCGTAAACCTCGCAACAGGTTACACACCATCGCGGGGAGTAGAGCCAGGCGGCGACCAAAAACCAACTTCACATCTGGCAGGATTAGGTTCCGGGTCGCCCTCTCAACAGAGCCTGACCCGCCCGAAAAGACATAATCCTGGAGCCAAATCATCAGATACGCAGCCAACACTGCTTTGGACGACATCCGATGAGTAAGGTGCCAGAAACAGCTATAGGAGCGTTTGTCCGACTATCGGTCCTCGTTTTCCCGGGGACTCTTCTCACTTAGCCTGCTCATTTCAGATAGCACCGCGGAACTGGAAAGCGCTGGCGGAGTTGTAAACTAAGAGGGATTCTTCTTGTCTTGCTTAAAGACATAATCTCTCCAAGCAGTCACATGAGGCTGTGACCCGCCCTTATCCCTCTTCTGCATATAATAATGATGACTCGCCACTTCCTTGAAGACGGCCATCATCTCCTCCGGTTTGTCCCCTAGGACTTGGAACTCCTTGTTGGTCGGGAAGTATTCCTCATAAGGTTCTGATCCCCAATGGAGCCTTGACACCTCATACATTTCATGAAGTGCGAGTCCCAGCTCCCCCACCAGAGTGAAGAAAGTCCCGGTCTGGGTGTTAAACATCTCCAGAAGCGCGAGGAACATATGCTTGTTGATGTCGACGCCTGCCTGGGTAGTACGAATTGTGGCAGTCAGCCCAATCTCTCGTAGTTCAGTTCGAAACTACGTCAGAACCCAGAGTGTCAGCTTGTCCCACTTAGAAACATAGTGACACCAACCCTCTACCCGAAATTCACCTTTTGGGTACGACTGCTTCAACAACAGCATACGATTTGCAAAAGTCGAAGCGCCAAAAGCAAATGTGTTGTTAGGGACGTTACTATAAATGCTCCCAGGACGCAGAGTCCGCCAGGTGAAAGAAGGTCCAGCCCGCGCGGCGGTCAAAGTATCCCTCTGGTTGGAGGTAGCGTCGATCTTGATGGTGCCTGCCACCGCTCCCCCCTGAGACGGGGTTAGCTCCTAAGACATCCTCATCTTAGAAACAAGGCAACAGAAAGCCGTCAAAGGCCAGTGACGCTCAAGTTGCTTAACAGTCATGTGCACCCCTCTTGCTGTAAAGAACCAATCTTCCCTGATCTTTAATACCTTTGCTTCGGTAGAAGTAAGGCGGTCCCCAAACAGGAACTCAGGCTTCAAGAAATTTACATGATCAGAAAGGACAGATTTTAAAACACCACGCTCCATCATCCGTTGGAGGAACCCACGCTATTGTTTCCGGATTTGGGTCATTCTCTTGGGAGGCCGATCCAGCATAATGGCAGCTTGGGTAGGGTTTATCACCTCTTCGTTATAATCTACTCCCATCTGACAGAGGACAGCGTCCAGAAGCACTTCATTCAAGAGCGGGACGGTCATCGATATTGGTGGTCAGCAAAAGAAGACGAAGATTTATATCAGCAAAAAGAATCTGAGCCACGTTCTCATCAGAAGCGCATACCCTGAACCAAGGCTCAAGCGCATCTAAAATGAAGCTTCGGCACATCATCAGGGTCTAAACCCATGCGAGTCAACAGTAAAAGCTTCGGCACATCATCAGGGTCTAAACCCATGCGCGTCAGCGGTAGAAGCTTCGGCGCATCATCAGGGTCTAAACCCATGCGCATCAGCAGTAAAAGCTTCGACGCATCATCAGGGTCTAAACCCATGCACGTCAACGGTAAAATCTTCGGCGCATCATCAGGGTCTAAACCCATGCGCGTCAGCAATGAAGCTTCGGCGTATCATCAGGGTCGAAACCCATTCGCGTCGGCAGAAAAGCTTCAGCACATCATCAGGACTCAAGGTCCATGCGCGTCATCATACGTGAAGTTCTAAAAATGGCCTATTTCGAGTATAGAAAAGTATAGAATGATGAAACCCACCAGTCACCGTCGGCCGAACGTCGACAGGCGTCCGGGGGACATCATCCGCAGCAGCCTCCCCAGGCTCTTTTCCTTTGCCTCATCCTCGGCCAGCACCACCGCGAGGAGTCTTGGGGGCCATCTCGTGAAAGAAGAAGTTTAGGGTTTTTTTTTCGAAAGAAGAACTCTAGAGAAGAAGAAAGCAAAGTGGAGAAGAACCCTCTCTCTCCATCGGACGCCTATTTATAGGCCTAGACATATGCGAAAACCGATGAGGAGTGACATCAGCTGCCGCCTCGGGTTCTGTGAGGAGATAACTACAAATAAATCCAAAAAGATCATCATTAATCTTTTTTGATTATCGAAGCGTTATCATTTGCATTAACTGAGAGGAGCATGCGCCCCATCACTGATGCGCAGAGTATCCATGCGCCTGAACAGTCATGCGCCCCATTGAAGACACCACCATGCTTCCTATTTAAAGTATTCCAAAACTTGACAAAAAGTTTTGAAAACTTTGAGGGGGGTCTTGTAGAAGCATGGAATTTTAGGACCAGAAATCCTATGCGCCTAACATTTCATGCGCCAGAAAGATCAGATGAAGTACTTGGCACAGCAAACAGCAAAAGCGTAGACATTAAAAAAAGAAGATTTTTATTTCATATAAAAGTCTATTACATGTCTAAAAAAGGGCTGTACAAAGGAGAATTTCTACAAGGAAAAGATCCTAAGTCTACAGCTAGGCGCAGCAACCGCCATGCGCTCTCAGTTTGGCACATCACTTCAGCGTCTCAGCCAGGCGCATCCTTTCAGCAGCTCAGTCATGTGCATCCTCAGTTATGTGCATCCCACAGCTCAATTATGTGCCGCCCTTCAGACCGATCAAATGCTTCGACTAAAGAAGCATTTATTGAGCAGAACGAGGGTGGGCAATCAACTCCCTAGCTGGAGGAAGAGCTCTCCAAAGGAAGCGGAGAGCACCACAATTCCTGCGGCAAAAGGAGGCTTTCAACACAACCAGAATGGGCAACACCCACTCTGGCAGGAGGAGGAGCTCTCCCTAAGTCCAAGAAAGATGATCGGAGCACCGCAATTCCAAACTACAGCTCTTCCAGCATATCGAAAATGGGGCTCGAGCATCCCGTTCTTTGGATGCAACAGGCACCTTCCGTCTGCCTCAGAAGCCCTCGACTCCGACTTTTGGATGTAACAGTCACCTTCAAGTGTACCAATAAATACAATGCATCGCATCTTCACCCTCGGGAGCATCTCATCAACAGAATGTGCTCGAGCAAACAAGTTTATTTCGGGAGGACGTGAGAGAACGAGAAGCAAACTCTCTCCTTGCCACTATTTATAGGCCGGGCAAATCAAACATACGCCAAGTGGCGGGCTCTCCGAATCCCGTGCAATGAATTTGTATTAATGGTGATGAACCTGACACTTCGAATTCAGCTAAGTCAAAAACGGCCATTTAAAGCACTCGAAGAACGTAACAGTCGGGGCAATAAAGATGTGTCATACAAACAGATACGCCGGTCAGACCGCGTATCATAATGATGCGCCCATCAGCACCAAGCGCCTTATGAGGATGCGCCCATGCGTCCCTATGTGCCTAGTAGAACGCAGATCGATGCGCCCACTCAACAGCCCATCACCTGTCAAAGAACATTAAATGCTAAAGTCTGACAGAGTTGGCAGCACATCCCCCGAGGACTGAACAGTTGACAGCTTTTTCAGAAGACGAAGCGTCGCCGACGTCAGCATCATCATTGCTTTCCTCTGACAGTTACAAGCCACGTGGCTGCCCAACCATTTCGTATGCGCCTCCGCAGCTATGCGCCCAAATCTCTGCATGTGCCTCAAAAGCCATACGCCTCAGACTTTCCACTGATCCCTAAAGACAGAAGTCAAAGTCACTACTGAAGCCTCGCATACGCCTTAAAAGTCGTACGCCCCGAATGGTTTGTGACTTCTAAAGGTTACAAGCCAAAGTCTCCTCATGCGCCCAATCCTAGGCACATCCTATCAGATCACTCTCTACCAAATCCGAGATCTTCGAGCCATGGACCTACGACACGTGTCCTTTGACTCGATTCAGCCTATGAAGGGGTGCTAATCACCCAAAATCTCAGCAACTAAAAGATCCTCTCCATTGCTACGTGTCAGCTCGGCTGTAGCCCACAAAGGCAACAAGAAGGGTTCAACTCCTCAATCAGAGCGTATCGTCCATGCGCCTCCATCAGCAATTACCACGTGGGATCCCCATAAATTGGTGTATCCTACATATGCGTACATGAGCAGCCAGCCTGCAAAGCTATAAATAGAGGGATCATTTCCTTCTTCCATACACACATACAGCTATGAACCTACATATACACAGAGAGAGGCAGATACAGACACTCAACGTCTTCTTCCTCTCCGCAAGCTCCAGCACCCAGAGCAACTCAGACCTTCAGAGAACCAATAACTGTCGTCAGATCGTCAAAGGAGTCAACGCATTACCACTCGCTCCATCGGTACAAGGTACCCAGATGAACAAAAGTGTACTCCTAGGACTACATCTAAGTTCTACATTGTAACACTGTTCTGTTTGTAATTAAAATTGCAATCAAAAAATTTTAATGGCAAACACTATCGATCAAGAGGTGGATAAACTCTTGAGCAGCGGGTTTATTCGTGAAGAGCAACATCCGGATTGGGTGGCCAATGTCGTCCCTGTCACCAAGAAGAATGGAAAGATGCGAGTCTGCATCGACTTCAAAGATCTCAATACTGCTTGCCCAAAGGACGAATTCTCGCTTTCAATCACTGACTGACGATCGACAATACATGTGGCTTCGAACGCATGTCTTTCATAGACGGGTACTCAGGCTACAACCAGATCAAAATGTTCCCCGATGACGCAAAACACACGTCATTCAGGACACCGAAAGGGGTTTTTGCTACACAGTGATGCCCTTTGGCTTTAAGAATGCTAGTGCTGTGTACCAACGAGTTATGAGTACCATCTTCCGTCAACATCTACGCAAAATAGTTGAATGCTATGTTGATGATATCGCTGTCAAGAGCCGTCTCAAAGGTGATCACTTACAAGACCTAAAGACAGTCTTCGATCTCATGCGAGCACATCAACTCAAAATGAACCCTGCTAAATCCTTCCTTGGGATTTCTAGCAAAAAGTTCTTGGGCTTCATTATCACGGCAAAAGGCATTCATGTCAATCCCGAGAAGGCCAAAGCCATCCTTGACATGGACCTTCCGAAGAACCTCCGAGAACTTCGAGGCCTGCAAGGGCGTCTTGCATACATCCGAAGGTTTATAGCAAACCTTTCAAAAAAAATGTCAACCCTTCACCCAACTCATGAAGAAGGGAGTCTCCTACGTCTGGATAGAAGAATGCCAGAAAGCTTTCGATGATATCAAAGCTTACTTGACGAGCCCGCCAGTCCTGGTGGCACCCATCGCAGTCAAACCATTTCTCCTCTACGTCCGTGCCATGGATCATTCCCTCGGCGCTTTGCTGGCTCAGAACAACGATGCAAGCTACGAGCAAGCTATCTACTACCTTAGCAGGACACTGATCGGGGTTGAACACCGGTACAACCCCGTTGAAAAAGAGTGTTTGGCTTTGGTGTTCGCCATCCAAAAGACTTGCCATTACGTTTCGGGCCAGACAATTCATGTAATCTCCCGAGTCAATCCACTCAGGGTTCTCATGACGAAGTCGGTATTATTGAACTCTCGACTAGCTACATGGGCAATCTTGTTGATGCCGTATAACATGGTGTTCGTTCCACAAAAAGTCGTCAAGGGTCAAGCTCTAGCCAACTTTTTAGCTGCACACCCCATCCCAGAGTCCTCCAGACTCTATGAAGACATCCCGGATGAGGTCCAAGAATCAAACGTCACCGAAGAAAACTCCGTTTGGCGGATGTTTTTCGATGGCGCTCCGAAAACAGGCCCCAAAGGCTAAATCATCGCATGAGTGGGGGTGTTCTTAGTCTCCCCCGATCAGCTGGTCATCCAGTGTGCATACTTCCTTTCGAAGCCGTGCTCCAACAATGTTGTCGAGTACAACGCTCTCATCATGGGACTCCAGCTGGCACAACAGCTGGGGGTGGATCATCTAGAAGCTTACGGTGACTCAAAACTCATCGTTAACCAAATCCGAGGGCAGTACGAAGTCGTCATGAAGACCTGGTTCCTTACCATGAAGTTGCATTGAATATTATTTCAACCTTCACCAAGTTCTTCTTAGAACACGTACCTCGGCTATAAAACCTGGAGGCTGACGCTCTGGCTGGCCTCACAGCTTTATTAGCAGCACCCCTCGGGACTCAACACTACGTCACGGTAGTTGGTCGAGACTTGGTCTGTCCTAAAAACAACCTATGCTCATAAATCGCACATGCCATGACAACAAGTGCTAGTGTTAATGTCCGAGACTGGAGGTTCCCGTTCATCGACTTTGCTGTCTACGAAATTCTTCCAGAAGACCTGAAAGAACACGTCTCAGTCAGGAGGCGTTCCCTTCGATGCTGTACCGACGCTCCTACGATGGACTTCTCCTTCGATGTCTATCCAACGAAGAAGCAGCCGAAGCCCTTCGAGAAGCTCATGACGAAACTTGCAGGGCTCATCAACCCGAACCTAAGTTGCAGGATCGACTGCGACGTATGGGTTACTACTGGCCAACTATGGCAGCCGACACCGTCAACTATGCTAAAAGGTGCCATGCCTGCCAGCTTCACGCCGACTTTATCCATACACCATCAGAACCACTATATCCTACGGTCGCCTTCTGGCCCTTTGAAGCTTGGGACATGGACATTGTGGAACCTATCATCCCTCCTTCATCAAGGGAACACCGCTTCATCCTAGCCATCACCGACTACTTCTCTAAATGGGCAGAAGCAGTCCCACTGGCGGAAGTGAAAAGCTATAGGGTGATCAGCTTCATCAAGCATCATGTCATCTACCATTTTGGGGTACCCCGTAGGATTATCCATGACAACGGCCCATAATTCATCAGCCATGCTTTCAGCAGATTATGTGACAAGAATCGTATTCAGAACGTAGCATCAACCGCATACAATCCGGCAGTGAACGGATTGGCCGAGGCTTTTAACAAGACTATCGTCAGGCTACTCAAAAAGGTCGTGTCATCCAACAAACGCGACTGGGACGAAAAGCTCGACGAATGCCTTTGGGCCTACCGTACAACGATACGAACTCCGACGGGCAACACACCATTCTCCTTAGTCTATAGGAGCGAAGTGGTGCTGCCTCTCGAGATCCAAATACCCTTATTCCGTGTAGCGATCACAAACCAATTGACAGAAGAAGACAATAAATGTCATCGTCTGCGAGAATTGGAGGCACTTGACAAAAAATGTCTCCTAGCTCAGCAGCGCATTGAACTCTCTCAAGCCCGCATATCACAGGCTTTCAACAAGAAGGTCAAGCAGAGGACTTTCCAAGTAGGCGACCTGGTCCTGGCAGTTAGGAGGCCGATGGTGTTGACTCACAAAATACCAGGAAAGTTCGAGCCCAAGTGGGAGGGACCTTTCATCATAGAGATGGTATACTCAAACGGTGCTTACCGCCTCGCCCGACTAAACGGGAACTTGTTCATGATGCCCATCAACGACAAGTTCCTAAAGTAGTACTACTCTTGACATCATTCAGATGTGTACTTCCATCTCTACCTGGCAAGGGAATCAGTGGACCTAATCATCAGAGCTCACATACAACCCCCCCCCCTTTTCACAAAATCCTATGCTTTCGGAACCCAGTTGTTCTGTTGCATTCTATCTCCAGTAGAAGAACAACCACGTCCACATTACCTCTGAGTTGCTCCTCTACGCCCTACAAAGCAAAATCTTACGCTCCGTGAGATTGAGCTTACTATCATGTTTACCACGTCCACATTATCTCTGAGTAAACATCCCGTACAGACAACTCCTGTGTCGCCATACATCGATCGCAGAACTTCCATGTCCATATTACCTCTGAGTAGTTCTGCGTATCTCTCCAGAGTCATTCCTACCACGTCCATAATACCTTTGAGTAGGAAGATTCCATCATTTGAATCCCATATTTGCCACGTCCACATTACCTCTGAGCAAATATGTCGGTCCTCTCAAACTTATTATCTATACCTAACAACCAAGGTGCGCAAAAGATAATAGGTCCACGCAAATCACAAGTTTATGACAGCAAAAGATGAACATACCACAAAATTCTTTATTTTTCATCTAAAAGTAAAGGATTACATCCCCAGCAATGTTACCACAAAAAAAAGACAAAAAATACTACAATCCCTAAGCATCATTGGGATTGGCAGAAAGCTCTTCGATCCGATGTCTCAAGTCTTCAGCCCGGGTCTCTACAGTCGCCAGGACCCGGCGTTCAGCTTCCTGACGCATCATCTCCACAGCCTCGGAAGCAGTATTATTCTCATACTTGGCGTCTAACTCTTGCCGTTGGTGAGTCAGAGAAAGAATATGGCGAGTAACAGCTGTCTCTTCCTCCTTGGACGATATATGCTCAGCCTGGGCCCGCTCAACATCTAAAAAAAGTTGGACTCTCTGGACTTCTAGGAGGCGAATCCGGGCAGTAACCTCCGCTTTACTAGCCTCCAATGAGGCCCACAACTCCATTGCTCTTGTGTGGACTGAGATAGTCTCTCTGTTGCAGCCTAAGCAGCGACCACCTCGCGGTCCCATACGGCCACCGTGGCCTGATAAGATGACTCGACTTCAGCTATTAATTTCTTCCCTTCTGCTTCTATCAGAGCGGAAAAGTCATTCTGCCGAATACTCTGCAGTTCAGAAAGATGCTGGTCGAGCTCAGCCACCGAAGCCTCCAGAATCTCAGCCATATGATCATGGCCCCGGTAGGAACGTATTAGACCAATGGATGGGAGCGTCATGGCTTTCGCTGTCGCAAAACTCTTGCTCATATTCAGCACCGCTGATACGCCTTTCTGCAGCATCTTGTACACTGTTTCAACAACAAACTGTACATACTCATCCGCATCAGCCAACACTTGAGGCGTCATAGCGGGAGTTGCAGGAGCTACTGTGAGGGACGAAGGACCTGAAGAAGATCCACCGACTTCAATCTACGAGGCTGAAACCTCGACATCAACGGGCCTTCCCTCATCAGGGACTTGAACTTCGCCGCTAACTCGAGGAACCAAGAGAGCGGTAGGAGCCGAAAGGGGCGTTGATATTATCCCCAAGTAGGGGGAGCAACAGAGGGTTCTTCCAGAAAACCCTTGCCCTTCTCAAGCTCGGAGGGACTACCGACGTTTGGGGCTGTTTCCTCCGTCTCCAAAATACCATCTACAGAATGCACATGACCTTTCCACTCCGGTAAAACAGCAAGATCAGCACCTGTTTCCTAACTCGGCTCCCCTGGAGTCAAGCTTGGCAGACGAGTCTCGCCTCCCTCATCAAATCCCTTCGCGGGAATTAAGTCTGTCGCTACCTCCCGGTCGACAACCAGCTCAGCCTCCACTGCTGGATCTGGGGTAGGGCTCGGTAATACTGTAGCCGACCCCCCTTCATCATGACGAGGAGGGGAATCAACCCTCTTCTCTGTTACAACCATGCATGTTATCCCTACTACAGGCTTACGAATCTCTGGAGGAACGTCATCCAAAGAAGAAGAACTCCAATCCACTTCCTCATCTGGAAGCGCCGTATCTGCTGGGTCCTCGTTACCAAAGGCCCCCATGGCGGCTTGTACTCTCCTGGAAACTACTGTATCCTCAGCTTCCCTTCCAACATAACCTGGAGACACCGAAATCTCCACAGAAACGACGTCATCAGGGTTCTCCTCCACGGAAGATGCTACAATCGGCGGAATGCGCTCGTCAGAAGTGCTCGCCACCAACTTCGATCTGTTGGCACCAGGTTTCGAAGCTCGGGGCCTCCTCTTCAGCAGCTCCTACAAAAGAAAGCATATGTCACAAAAACGGTAGGATGAATCAGACTATGTGGGGCATCTTTACCTCTACAGGAGCTGATTCTGTGGACACTACCGGTGACACTGCTTTCCTCTGCCTCTTCGACGCGAAAGAACCAGCCTCCGTGTCAGCACATCTCTTTGGGTGATCGGCCGAGGGCTCTGCCTGAGCACCCCCCGTGGATATAGCAGGGGTATTTCGGTAACCCACCTCTGGCGGGCGGTACGACTGAGCCTTCGCCAACAGGTTCCCAGTTGCCTCTAACTGAGTGCCGACAATGAAACTGGTCTCTCTATCATATCCAGGGGATACGGCGTTCGTAGCACAATAAAATTTGGCAGCTGAGAAAAGAATCGACGGCCGTGGATTCAGAACTGGCAGGGTAAAGCGAGCTCCGGTACATCCGGCATTGTAGTAATGCCAAGCTCGTACCCCGTCCAGCAAACTTCCAGTATACCCCAGGTTAGTACTGGGGTTCTCCAACATCAACTGAGCATAGCCGAATGACGAGCAAAACGGCTCGGCAAATATGGCTCCAGGTAACACTGGTTCCTATTCCGGTACACCAAATGGGACGGTCGGATGTTTTGCAACCAACAGAATCCCCATGGAGGCAGAATTGTTACGTCTTCACCTGAATCTGTTAAATCTTCGTTGGCCTCAAAGCCCATAATGACGAGACCAACTTTGGTGATCTCCCACCCCTGAAGGTGGGTTAAAACTTTCCTACAAACAGGAACGCCAGTATGCAGCCATTTTCTCTGGTAGAAGCGGCGGAGGAATGCATCTCCGGCTACGTGGTCTTCTTCCGGGCTCGGGCTCATCACGTTGGGATGGTACAAAATTAACCACCCCATCAAATAATAAAATGGCAGTTCGGCACGGGAAAAGTTGCCATTCTTACCTCGTTCATAAACGACATTACCCGTAAATTCTCGTAAGTCTCGCAGTAGGTTACACACCATCGCGGAGAGTAGAGCCAGACGACGGCCAAAAACCAACTTCACAGCTTGCAAGAATAGGTTTTGGGTCACCCTCTCCACAGAGCCTGACCTGCCTGAAAAGTCGTAATCCCGGAGCTAAATCATCAAATAAGCAGCAAACACTGCTTTGGACGACATCCGATGAGTAAGGTGCCAGAAACAGCTATAGGAACGCTCGTCCGACTCCTGGTCCTCGTTTTCCCGGGGACTCTTCTCATTTAGCCTGCTCATTTCAGAGAGCACCGCGGTACTGGAAAGAGCTGGCGGAATCGTGAACTGAGAGGGATCCTCCTTGTCTTGCTCAAAGACATAATCCCTCCAAGCAGTCACATGAGGCTGTGACCCACCCTTATCCCTCTTCTGCATATAATAGTGATGACTCACCATTTCCTTGAAGACGGCCATCATCTCCTCTTCTTTGTCCCCCAGGACTTGGAACTCCTCGTTAGTCAGAAAGTATTCCTCATAGGGTTCTGATCCCCAAGAAAGCCTCGACACCTCATACATTTCATGAAGCGCAAACCCTAGCTCCCCCACCGGAGTGAAGAAGGTCCCTGTCTGGGTATTAAACATCTCCAGAAGCGCGAGGAACATATGCTTGTTGATGTCGACGTCTGCCTGGGTGGCACGGATTGCAGCAGTCAGCCCAATCTCCCTGAGTTCGGTTTAAAACTTCGTCAGAACCCAGAGCATCAGCTTGTCCCACTTAGAGACATAGTGACACCAACCCTCTACCCGAAATTCACCTTTAGGGTACGACCGCTTCAACAACAGCATACAATTTGCAAAAATCGAAGCACCAAAGACAAAAGTGTCGGTAGGGACGTCACTGTAAATACTCCCAGGACGCAGGGTTCGCCAGGTGAAAGAAGGCCCGGCCCGCGTGGCGGCCAAAGTATGCCACTGATTTGAGGTAGCGTCGATCCTGATGGTGCCCGTCACCGCTCCCCCCGAGACGGGGTTAGCTCCCAAGTCATCCTCCTCTTGGAAGCAAGACGACAGAAAGCCGTCAAAGGCCATTGATGCTCAAGTTGCTTAACGGTCATGTGCACCCCTTTTGCTGTAAAGAACCAATCTTCCTTGATCCTTAACACCATTGCTTCATTAGAAGTAAGGCGATCCCCAAACAGGAACTCAGGCTTCAAGAAAGTCACATTATCATAAATGGCAGATTTTAAATTGCCACGCTCCATCATCCGTCGGAGGAACCCAATCTGTTGTTCCCGGGTTTGGGTCATTCTCTCGGGAGGCTGATCCAGCATAATGGCAGCTTGGATAGGATTTATCACCTCTTCGTTATAGTCTACTCCCACCTGACAGAGAGCAGCGTCTAGAAGCACTTCGTTCTAGAACGGGACGGTCATCGACACTGGCGGTCATCAAAAGAAGGCAAAAACTCAGATATGTTAGAACAACAAAATATATAAGCCATGTTCTCTTCAGAAGCGCATACACTGAACAAAGGCTCAGGCGCATCTGAAAAGAAGCTTCAGCGTATCATCAAGACTCGAAGTCCATACGCGTCAGCAGTGAAGCTTCGGCGCATCATCAGCCTCTAAACCCATGCACGTCAGCAGTGAAGCTTCGGCGCATCATCAGGGTCTAAACCCATGCGCGTCAGCAGTGAAGCTTCGGCACATCATCAGGGTCTAAACCCATACGCGTCAGCAGTGAAGCTTTAGCACATCATCATGACTCGAGGTCCATGTGCGTCGGTGTATGTGAGTTCTAAAAAAACCTACTCAAGAACAGAAAGGTATGGTAAAGAATGACAAAACCCACCAATTACCGTCGGCCGAACGTCTACGGGCGTCCTGGAGACATCATCCACAGCAGCCTCCACAGGCTCCTTTCCTTTGCCTTGTCCTCGGCCAGCACCACCGCGAGGAGTTTTGGGATCCATCACTTAAAAAGAAATTAGGGTTTTGAAAAACTCTAAAGAAGAAGAAAGCAAAAAGAAGAAGAACTCTCTCTCCATCAGACGCCTATTTATAGGCTTGGGCATACGCGAAAACCGATGAAGGGTGACGTCAGCCACCGCTTGGGGTTCTGCGAAATGATAACTGCAAATAATCCAAAAGGTTCATCATTAATCTTTTTTTTATTTTGAAGCGTTATCATTGGCATTAAAACTGAAAGGGGCATGCGCCTTATCACTGATGCGCGGAGCAATCATGCGCTCAGAACAGTCATGCGCCCCTTTGAAGACCCTACCATGCTTCTTATTCAAAGTATTCCAAAATTTGACGAAAAGTTTTAAAAAGTTTGAAGGGGGTCTTGTAGAAGCATGGAATTTCATGCGCATCTATATGCCAGAATTCCTATGCGCTTAATACTACTCGAACATGCGCCAGGGGAGCTCAAACGAAGTACTTGGCACAACAAAGGATGGCAAAAGTATAGACATCAAAAGAAGATTTTTATTTCATATAAAAGTCTATTACATGTCTAAAGAAAGGCTTTACAAAGGAGAACTTCTACAAAAAGAAATATCCTAAGACTACAGCCAGGCGCAGCAAGCTACCATGCGCCCCATACCAGGCGCGTCATCCGTCAAGCGCATCTCTTTAGCGTCTCAGTCAGGCGTGTCTCTTCAGTGTCTCAGTTAGGCACATCTCTTCAGCGTCTCAGTCAGGCACATCACTTCAGCATATGTGCTCTACTTCAACCCGATCAAGTGCTTCGGCTAATGAAGCATTTATTGAGCAGAATAGGAGTAGGCGATCTACCCAGTCTAGCAGGAGGAAGAGCTCTCCAAGGCCCAAGGAAGAGGAGAGCACCGCAATTTTGATCTGCGGCTCTTCCAGCATAACGGAGACGGGGCTCGTGCATCCCGATCTTTGGATGCAACAGGCAACTTCGGCCTGCATCAGGAGCCCACGGTCCCGATCTTTGGATGTAACAGCCACCTTCACAAGTGCATACGAAGACAACTCGGTGCATCTTCACCCTGGGGAGCGTATGGTCAACAGAATAAACTCGAGCAAAGAAGTTCATCTTCGTCGGGAAGTTAAGGAAGAGACAATAAAACTCTCTCAAATTGTTGCTATTTATAGGCCAGGACAAATCAAACCCATGCGCCAAGTGGCAGCCTTCCCGAAGTTTAATGCAGTGAATTTACATTTACGAGGAATGAACCTGATCCCTCGAATTCAGCCAAGTCAAAACGGCTATGTAAAGCACTCGAAGAACTCAACAGTCGGATCAATAAAGATGCGTCATGCAAACAGATGCGTCGATCGGACCGCACATCATACAGATGCGCCTATCAGCACCAAGTGCCTCATAAGGGTGTGCCCCACGCGTTCCTATGCGCCTAGTAGAACGCGGACCAATGCGCCCACTCAAAGGCCCATCACCCGTCAAGAACATTAAATGCTGAAGTCTGACACAACAACAGCCATGCTTCGATGACAGAGCAGCAATAGCTTTTACAGAAAACGAAGCGCCGCTAACGTTAGCGTCATCATTACTCTCCTCTGGCGGTTACAAGCCACATGGCCGGCCAGTCACTCGCATGCGCCTTCGCAGCCATACACCAGAAGATTCGCATGCGCCTCAAAAGCCATGCGTCTCTGACTTACTTCTTTCAACGTTTGGTGACACACCTAACACGGAGGGTGTTAGACGTGAGGGGGAGAGAATAAGTCCAAACGTGGTAGTCGGATCGGTCCCGTGCCCGGTCGTGGAGAACTGGACGAAAGGAGGAGATAGCAGTGACTCCGATGAAGAAGACGATACATATGTTACGCAGGGGAAGAATCTGTGCCCAGTGTCAGTGCCTACTGTACCAAATCCAGTGCCTACCATACCAAGTCCCTCGTCTACTCCTGTCCCGGCTCTTGAAGGTATTGCTCCCGCACTGAATCACTCTGATTCCGATGCGGATCTCTCTGACACTGATGGTATGTCCTCTCCACCACTTATTGCTCCTTTAAGGAGATCTTCTCGCATCAATGCGGGTAAGGCTACTCGTCGTTATGATGATTATGAACATGATATTGTCAACTTCTTGTCTTATTCTAACATTTCTCCAAATTATCGAACCTTCATTGCATCGTTAGACTCTACTTCTTTACCCAAGTGTTGGCAGGAAGCAAAGAAAAATCTAAGATGGAAAGCTGCAATGATGGAAGAACTTGGGACACTAGAGAAAAATAAGACATGGGAGCTGGTTCCATTACCCAAAGAAAAGAAAGCTGTGGGATGCAAATGGGTGTACACAGTAAAGGAGACGCCAGAAGAAAAAGTAGAGCGATACAAGGCGAGGTTGGTTGCAAAAGGATACACACAATCATATGGTATTGACTATGATGAGATGTTTGCCCCAGTAGCGAAAATAAGTACAGCAAACAATGGGTGGAAGCTATACCAGTTAGATGTGAAAAATGTCTTTCTCCATGGGGACCTACAAGAAGAAGTATACATGAAACCTCCGCCAGGGTGCTATGCGACAGAATCAGATGGAGGGACGTCGTATGGTAAAGTGTGTAAACTAAAGAAGTCAATATACGGACTCAAGCAATCTCCTCGAGCCTGATTTGACAGTTTCAGAGAGGCTGTTACAAGCATGGGGTACCATCAAACAAATGTAGATCATACGGTCTTTCTCCAGCATACAAGGGGCCACATTACTACTTTCTGTATATGTGGATGATATAATAATCAGTGGTGATGATGAAGTCGAGATTACTAAGCTGAAGTCAAAACTCACGAAGGAGTTTGAGGTGAAGGATTTAGGAGCGATGAGATATTTTTTGGGTATCGAGGTGTGTGACGGCGAACAGGGAATTGTTCTCTCACAAAGAAAATATGCACTAGATCTGCTAAAGGAGACATAGATGCTGGGATGCAAAGCAGCAGTAACTCCAATTGACCAGAAGTGCAAGTTGGGAGCAGAAGCAGGAGAGCCTGTTGATCGTGAAAGGTATCAAAGACTTGTAGGGAGATTGATTTATCTGGGGCACACTCGCCCGGATATCTCATTTGCGGTGAATGTAGTGAGCCGCTACATGCATGATCCCAAAACGGGTCATATTGAAGTAGTGTTTCAGATCTTGAGATACCTGAAAGGGACGCCGAGAAAAGGACTATGGTTCAAGAAGAATGGACACATAGAAGTTGAGGGATACTGCGATGCAGACTGGACAAGCTGTATAGACGACAGAAGGTCTACCATGGGGTACTGTATTTTTTCTAGAAGGAAACCTAGTCTCATGGAGAAGCAAAAAACAGCCAGTGGTAGCACGGTCGACAGCTGAAGCAGAATACAGGGCAATAGCTCTGGGAGTGTCAGAGTTGCTATGGGTAAGAGCACTGCTGACAGAGTTGAAGCTGGACAAGGGAGCACCATTACGTCTTCTGAGCGATAGTCAAGCTGCAATAAGTATAGCTAACAATCCAGTTCAGTACAACAGAATAAAGCACATCGAGATCGATCGATTCTTCATCAAGGAGAAGCTGGAACAAGGGTTACTGAAGATTGCCCATGTTCGCTCAGAAGAACAAGTTACAGACTGTCTGACTAAGGGTCTTAGTTCATTGAGTATGTCAAAGCTATGTAACAAGATGGGAATGATTAATATCTATGACCTTCTTGAGGGGGAGTGTTGAGAACTAATAAGGGACTTCAGTCCCACATCGGAACTTGTATTATGAATATGAGGTGTACTCTCTATAAGTAGTAGCAAGAGCCCATCAATAAAATCATCTGAGAAATTTCACTCATTTCAACTAAATCCTCCCTAGATTGGCCATTTTCGTGAAAAAAGATCTCATGCTCATAAATTTTCCACTATTTATTTTTTGTTGCAAAAAACTTTCAAATGACAATTTTGCCCTTCCCCCCCCCCCCTCCTTCTTCGACCGTTGGGGGAGGGACTGGGTGGCCGACGATGCCACGGGGAGGGCTGCATGGGACCGGGGTGAGGGCGGAGGAGGACCGCGGGAGGCCGGCGAGTGTGGAAGAGGGACGTGCGGGGCAGACGAGGTCGGGGAAGAGGCTCGCGGGGACGGACGGGGCTGGGAACTCGCCGTCAAGGGGAGGGCCGACGAAGGGAGGGCAGGGGGGTCGGACGGGAGGAGGTCAGGGGGACAGGGCCAGCGGGGGGAGGGCAGGGGGGTCGGGCGGGGCTGGGGGTTCACCGGCGGGGGGAGGGCAGGGGGGTCGGACGGGGCTGAGTGGTCGCCGCTGCCACCGGAGGGAAGAGGGGGGCAGGGACATTTTCGGAATTAAATTTTTTAAGTTTGACTGGAGAGGCCTTATTGAGCGAATTTGTAATCTAAGGAGGGACGAATTGCTAAAAATGACTAATAGGTCTTAATTTACAAAAGTCGAATATCTAACGAGAAATTTTTTGTCATTTACCTAAACATGTTTTGTGATCCTAATATTTTGTAAGCATCATGACCGGTCCTAGTCCAAGTCTAGGATAGATCAAATAACCGTCCAAACCTAAAATTTTGAGAAACCAAAAATTTGTAGGCAAATGACCTCTATCCTAGTGGTTAAGAGAGATGTATGCGGCCCAAGTGGTCGGGAGTTCGAGCCTCCGTGGAGGCGAGTTCGCCACAATTACCCATTGCTTCCACAAAAAAAAAAAAAATTTGGTGAACCTGCTAGCGTTGTCATTGCCAACGCTGTGGTTATTATCTCTGACTCTCCATACGAATGGCTATGGAGGCCGAGTTAGCTGGGAAATTCTCTACTTCGTCGTCGAGGAGGCTCGTCAGAATTGTGGCTCAGATCGACCCAATCCTCTTTTTTGGTTTTTTTTTTTTTCCTGTTTTTTGCCATTTCTGCTCTTTTTATCGTTTTGGATTTTTTTTTTTGCTCTTTTTTTATCGTTTTTTGTCATTTCTTTTATCCCTTTTAATACTTTTTTCGGTTTGGTCGTTTTTGTCATTTTTTGTCGTTTTTGTCGTTTTTTGTTTTTGGTCGTTTTTTTTCTTCTGCTTTTTTTGTCTTTTTTTCATTTTCTGTTTTTTTGTCATTTTTTTGGGTTTGGTCAATTTTTTATCATTTTTGGTCACTTTTGATGGTTTTCAACTTTTTTTGTCATTTTTGATTTTTTTTGTCCTTTTTGGTCGTTTTTATTTTTTTATCGCTTTTTCATTTTTGGTTTTTTTTTTTTCCGTTTTGTTTGTTTGTCATGTTTGGTTTTCTTTTTTGGTCATTTTTTTCGTTTTTGGTCTTTTTTTGCAGCAGAAGACAAACCATTTTTTCCTTTATTTTTTTATTTTTTCCTTTTTAATTTTTTTTAATTTTTTTATTGATCAACTTTTTTAATTTTATGTTGTATTTAAATTAAATTAGAAAGTCAATTACATTACATGATAAACCAAACATATGAATGCAATTGACATTGTATTATATGATTTGATTACATGTTTCAACTAAACATAGTAATATAATTATAATTTTATTATATTACAAACCTAATTCCATTAGGATTACGATTACATTACACTAAACCAAATGCAATCTAAGTCCTTACTTACGTTTGTTTCATCATTGGTTTACTTCAATTACTCTTTTGCATAAATTTCCCAAACTTTCCTCTATTCGCATTTTTCATATGGAGGTGGAAAATAGACAACTATTGGAGAGGGACTTGACATGTCTTCGTACCAACAGAAGTCTTTTTCTGGTCCCCTTTGCTAGTGTAATATAGACTATGAATAGGACACGTCCGAAACATGTGTTAAAAGATTAATATTTTTTTATATAATTTAATTTATCAAAAGATAATGGATAAGTGACTAAATATTGGTTGATTAGACTATGTGATTGATTAGTATCATTGTTTATGTGTCGTGATTGAATGATTGCATTTAATACAGGATATCTTTAATGATACTATAAGTTATAGAACATTGTTTAGCCATGGGAGGAAAGAGATAAGCAAGGAGGAGGAGGTCATAAAAACATATATGGAAAGAGTAAGTGTGATGTGCTAAGGATTAACTAAAGTGAATAACTATCTCTATGTCATTTTTATCCTTCCAACTATGTATTTTACCACATGTTGTGTGTTGTGTTATAAGTAACACATTAAACCATCCATACGGACCTTATAGGTGAGCAACTAGATTCTTAAATATGAAAAAAGTATTTAATTTGAATAAGACACTAGAATCATCTAAATTAAAAGAAAAAAAATGCTAAAGAACATTTGCATATGGAATTTAGTGCCTAGATTGAAGTATTGAACTATTAATCTTGAGTTCAAATTTTATGTTCAACTTTTTGCAATATGCTCCCTAGTAACGTAATATTTCGATATTACAAAACAGTAAAAAATAATAATAATAATAATAATAACAGTTCTTTTTCTTAATGTGTAATGAAAAAAAAATTACTAGTTAATATAGTATTTTTTTGGTTAAAACATGTTGGGTAAATGACAAAAAAAAATTTTCTAGATTGGCCATTTTCGCGAAAAAGGATTCCATGCTCTTAAATTTTTCACTATTTATTTTTTGTTGCAAAAAATTTTCAAATGACAATTTTACCCTCCCCCCCATTTCTCGGCCGTTGGGGGAGGAGCTGGGTGGCCGGCAATGCCACCGGGAGGGCTGCGTGGGGCCGGAGCTAGGGCGGGGGAGGACCGCGGGGGGCGGAGAGTGTGGGGGAGGGCCTTGTGGGACCGGCGAGGTCGGGGGGAGGCTCGCGGGGGACGGACGGGGCTGGGAACTCGCCGTCGGGGGGAGGGTCGGCGGAGGTAGGGCGAGGGGGGTCGGGCGGGAGGAGGGCAGGGGGGGCAGGACTGGCGGGAGTCAGGCGGGGATGGGGGCTCGCCGGCGGGTGGAGGGCAGGGAGGGTCGGGCGGGGCTGGGGTCTCGCCGACGGGGGTGGGGGGGGGGGAGGGAGGGTCGGGTGGGGCTGAGTGGTCGCCGCCGCCACTAGAGGGAAGAGGAGGGCAGGAACATTTTTGGAATTAATTTTTTTAATTTTGACTGGAAGGGCCTTATTGAGCGGATTTGTAATCTAAGGAGGGACGAATTGCTAAAAATGACTAATAGGTGTTAATTTGCAAAAGTCGAATATCTAACGAGAGATTTTTTTGTCATTTACCTAAACATGTTTTGTGATCCTAATATTTTGTAAGCATCATGACCGGTCCTAGTCCAAGTCTAGGATAGATCAAATAACCGTCCAAACCTAAAATTTTGAGAAACACCAAAAAATTTGTAGGCAAATGACTTCTAGCCTAGTGGTTAAGAGAGATGCATGCGGCCCAAGTGGTCGGGAGTTCGAGCCCCCAATCCCGTGCTTTCCGATGATGTTCTTGCTGTTTGCGGTTTTTTGATCCCTTCGAAATGTCATTGCTGCTTACAACCGCAAGTCGAAACAATCGATCATCTGTTCGCAGATGGGGCAATGGCCGCACAGGTTTGGGCTTACCTCAGAAACTTCTTTTCCATAAGGAGCGCGGAGAGCGGTATTATGAACCAGTTCAAAGGATGGGCAGTTGGTCCCAATAGTCAATTACAGCTTCAGGAACAAACTAAGGTACGAGGGATCGATGTTTGGAGTACAGCAGATTATCGGAAAAATTAAACGGCAGATTGGCAAGGTAGCTGCGAGGAACGATTCGGCTAAGCTCAGTATGGAGGTGAGTTTTGTAGATGCGGTTACGCATTGTTCATAGGGGGTGTAGGGGGAAGAGGGTATACTTTTCATTTTGTATGTACCGTTTTGTATCAGGTTTGGCTAATGGCCACCTGTGTCTCCTGAGTTGGAACTCATATATATATATGGATTATGGTTTTTGGATATATATATATATATATATATATATATATATATATATATATATATATTAGCCACACAAAAAAATTATTTTTTAATATATATCCTTCAGAAGGGTCATTATTTTAATTTTTGTCGTAGACGCTACTAAACATCACAACAACAAAATATGATAAACATTAAAGAAAATGTCCAAGTCCTTCAACCGCTAACATCTTTATCACATGTCCTTCATCTTTCTAATTTAATTTGTTAGATTTATTGGTACTTTAGTTAGGAGTGAGCATTATTCGATTTTGGACCGAAAACCAAATCAAATAAGATATGCGAATCGGTTTAAATAAAATTCGGTTCAATTTCGGTTTTAAAAATACTAAAATTTCTTATTGGATTTTGGGTTTCGATTTTGGTTCAAAACCAAAAATCGAATAAGACTAATGCAATTATGTAAATATCTTCAATATTATACATATTTTGTAATAAAAAATGTGTATATTTTAAAAACATTAATTTTATGTGTATGTTTTGAAGTCCAACTTTGATAATTTAACAATTAGTCCAATTTTGGACGGATCCGAACCATTAAACAATAGAATATTCCAACGAAAGTAACTGAATAAATTGAATAAACCGAATTGGTTATTTGTTAAGTTTTGGCTTTTGCTAATTTTGATTCAGTTTCGGTTTTAAATTTTTGGAATTTTGATTTATTCGGTTTTGACTACTTCGATTCGGTTGAAATCGAATAAACCAATGCTCACCCCTATTTCTTGTGGTGTAGTAGTTAGTTTGTGGGTATTCATGCAGTTTTGAAAGAAAATGAATGGTCCTAATTAAGAGAGGTGAAATTTTCTATTACTTACGGCTCAAAGTTGAATCGTCTAAGCCATTTGTAAATACTCCCTTGATTTTTTTAATTCACTAATTATTTAACTACTTAATATGAATTATTTATGATTAAACAACTCCAAATCAAATGGTTAAGGTGGGAGGTATTTTTCTTGGTTGTCTAAGTTCAATTTTTAGTAATGAGAGTATTTATAATATATATTTTTATGTGCTTGCAATGTACGTGTACATTACTAGTAGATAATGTTAGGGTTATATACTAAAAGCATCACTTTAGTACTAACTACAATTTTCTATTATTCTTGAATAAGAATCATATGGACAAATGTTGGCATTTTATATTTGTTATATGTCAATGCAAGTGTCTGATATTCTACATTGTAGATAATATGGTGTGTGATGACACACAAAAGATCATACTATCAGTCTCTTATAGAATATATAAATGGCTCACAACCTAGATGAATTTGGAGAAACCATTGGTAAGGTTGTAGTGTAATATGACATTAGTCTATCTTGACTATATGTTTATACCAGTGCACTTTGTGTGTATTGAACATGACCACTTGAGATTGTTCTCTCTGTACTAACTACATAAGAGAATAATACCTCAGTTATTATGGATGCTTGTGCTCTTAATCGGGAGTTGTGAAACCTGCAATTTGTCTAGTGATTATTTTTTTATTATTTTAAATATGTGATTGCAATTATTATTAATTTTAATTAAATAGAAAATTCTTTTGAAAATAATGAACTTGGATTTTTGTTTGTCTGGCCCAGACCCGAACCCAATTTGAATCTAAAAATATTTTAAATTAATATTTTTAGAGTTACAAAATGTTTAGTTATAATTTTTCTAAATTAAATCTTTAATTCATTTCCTCATTTTAGCCCATTCCTTATTTAAGCTTTTAATCATTTGCTTAAAGCCTTTAGGTCCAATGACCAAACCAAGTATTTTAGCCAAGTTCATAATATTAAAGTCTTTGTTTCAAGCCCATTCATTTTTAGGCCATACCCAAGAGCCCAAACCATTAACCCATTTATTGGGCACACACCCAATAGTTATTTAAAACCCATCATTCTTTTACCCATTAACCCAATGTTTATATTGGATCCATATATTTTCAAAACCATTAAGCAACAACCCATTTAAAAAAATCCATTCATTTGTTCTTTTCATTCAATTGTGAATGAGAGAGAGAGTAAACTCTCTGAAGAGTTTCGGTTGAGAAGCTCTCGGGAACCCGACCACCCATCTCCCGTAACCGCCCACCTCCATGGCCGCCGGCCATCAATGGCGTGATGGTTCTTGGTCTCCCCAAGATGAGTAACCCCCATCTCTTTTTCCTATTTAAACCCCTCTTCTTTCTTCATCACCATCTCCAAAGTTTTTCTCAAACCACAAATCCCTAGATCTGATTTTTCCGGCGAGTTTTCCGACCAACCACCCTTCCCGGAGTTTCCGCGCGCCAGCACCGCTCCCCGGACCGCCCGACCCGTTCCTCGCCCGACCGGCGCCGCCCCGTGGCCGCCGTTCGCCGACCGCCCGACCCCGCGCGGTCTCCCGGTCCGTCGATCCCCTCCGGCGCACCCCCTGGCACCGGCGTTCGTTTCCGGTGACGGCCGTTCATCCCGAGTTTTCTGCGGATCTGTTCCGTTTTGGTTTCGGTACACTCTGACCCAATGATTTTATTTACCTGTCTGTGATGAACTGGTCCAACCCGATTCCAGTGGGAATTCGGGATTTCCAGTAACGTAACAATTACGTTACTATTTGTTTCCGAAGTTCTTTCGGAACGTCGGGATTCCGAGAACCCTTCGGAAGAAACTCTGGAGAATGATTAGATTTCTCATTTCTGAGTTTTACTATTCGATCTCAGGATTTTGGGATTAGTTTCGGAAACTGTCCTCTTCGGAATTTCTGAATAATCTTAATTCTGGTTCTGTGGATTAATTCTTTGGTTATGTTGGGTTTCATTTCGGGTTCTGTGGTTTTTGAGAACTGCTGGTTGAAATTATGGATGATGGATTTTTTTTATGGTTCTGTTAGTATTTTTCTTTGGTGAAATTTTTTCCAATACTATTGAGTTTCCAAATTGGGTTCTGGAAATTGTGGAATGCTGTGTTGGTTTTGGAAACATTTAAATTGTTTGGAATTCGGGTTTCGGAAGCTATTTTGCAGGTATCGGACGCATTTTCCAGTTTTTGGGTTGACCAAAAACAGAGGGAATGCTGCCGAAATTTTCGGAAATTTATTAAATGATTTCTAAAATGATTTTCCGGATTAAATATTATTTTAATAATATTTTCGGGCGACGACCTTAATGGTCAATGGGCCCCAGCTAAATGCAAACGAAACTGGTTCCGTCCGGACGTTGAGGCATTAGCTATTTATGACGATTGGACCAAAGTCTGAGACTCGAAATCAATTTAATTTAATTTAAATTATTAGTTGTAGGATAATTTATAAAGACTAACCAAATGTTTTCTCTTATTTAAATTTATGTAAATGGTCTGTAAGGGCATAAGCCAATTCATTCCTGCTGGTGTGTAAAGTTTGTAATAGCTTAGTATTTTTTTGTTTTCTGGTTTGTTGGTTGACGTAAAACACGTAAAACAATAAATAAATATTTATTTTATTATAGAAATTAAAATAATTTTCTCACAATAAATAACTAAAAAATTACAAGTTTGTAATTCAACAAATTCACGTCTTTCTCATTAAAAGAAAAACCTAATTTTTACAAAAAATACAAGTTTTGCAAAATAATCGGAAAACACGAATTTTCCCAAATAAATGTTAACATGATTTAGTTCCTTCGCAAATTGATTAATAGAAACTATCTCGATAAGCATGTAATTTAGTAACAACATAAAACTGGACTAGGACCAATTCTAGAGATTGTAACTAGCACACTTAGAATGGTTCAATTTTTGATGCTGAGTCAGGATTCTCAATTGTAGGATTTCAAGGACGGTACTAGTCTCCATCAACAATCCTTTTCCAGTCATAATCCAAGGCAAGTACAGTTGTGATTGTTTGCAATTTAATTAGTAATAGTAATCTTGCATGCTTAAACCACATTGCTACACGGAACTCTCTCCTAGAGTATTGATTGTTATTGTCTCATTGCCTCATTGAATCTAATTGACTCGGGATATTGGGGGAGTAGTGTAGCGTCTATGACCAATACCCTAAAACTTTTAGTAATAGGATTGTACGAGCTTACCCCTCTCACACACGGGAATAGGCCGGATCATATCAGTGAATCATCCCAAACCGGTCATAGTCGTTACTTACTCAAATCACATGTTTTCAATTGTAGAACTGTTAGAAAATATTGCATTTCTAAATTGTTTATAATTGCAAATTATTAATTATTAGTTGAATTGTAGATTTTCATAATTGTACTTTGCTCCCTCCTGACTGGAGACCAACATTTTTAGGTTACACTGAGGATTGCATGTTCCACGAGGATCTGAGGCTAAGGAGCTAGTTGCTTGAGTTGTTCTTCATGATAATTGTATAAATTTTCAATTGTAAGAAATTCTTCTATTGTAAAAGTTTTTATGAATCGAATAAAAGTTGTGGCAATTTTATTATGTTGTTGATGTTACCTGCAAACGGAGATACAGCTTACTGCCGCCGTCTCAACAACGGTGCAGGCTGGGCATGTTCCGGTTCGACCCAAGAAATTGGGATCGGGTCGTGACATGTTTTTAGTGGTGGCCCATGCAGGTCAAAAATCAACAACTTAGGAGAACCATGTTAGAAACAAATAGAACACTAGAACATTAAATTGCCACAACCTAGGACCGGTATATAAATATATGATAAATATTTTGTTTAATTATAGACTGGTAGGATACCTTGCTTATGTTTGCATCCTAAACCTTCCAGAGAATGACCACTGACAAAACCAATCCTGCTGTCAATGAGGTGTCATCTCCGGATCGAACCCCGCCTCCTCAACCAAATCCAAGCTTTACACCCCACCAGCTGTTTGATCATCCCCATAATTCATCTAGTGAAGTTCTCACTACACTGGCAAATCCTACCTCTTCTCAAAATGGGTTACTTTTCCTTGAGGAAGTACCCATTCCTGTTGCTCCACCAGTACCAGCAAACACCTCCCAAATGGTTGCTCTATTTCAAGAAATCCTGGAGTACCAGAAAGCTCAAGCTGAAGCCCAACAAGAACAGATGGATATCACGAGAGAAGTCATGAAGAACGTCAACGACGTCACCTTAGCTATCCTAAACCAAGTTGGAGCGGAATCTCGTCCAAGGAAGGATAACCCTGAATATAGAAGATATTTGGGCCCTATCAAGTACTCTACTACCCGGCAGTCATGTCGTAAGAAGTTATTGGTTTGCAACTTCTGCAAAAGGCCTGGTCACTTCGCCAATATTTGTCGCAAGAGATTGGGGCAATGTTTGGCATGTAGATCTGCTGAACATCGGGTAAAGAATTGCCCCTTACCCTTCCGTCAAACTAGAGCACCTATTCCAGCAACAACTGTTATGCAACAACCTAAGGACTCTCTTCATGTTCAGCAGACCATGCTTACTACACCCACTACAGGAAGGCATGAAGCAGACTCAAGGATCATAGAAGGTGAAGCAGTTGGAGACTGCTCATGCAAGAGTCAGAGCCATGAAGAATAGTACCTAAGACTGCTGAGTAGCAATATCTATTAAAGATGTACCAAGATGTCCTTAGATCAATTATGAGAGTTTTGTTGTAATACTCTTATATGAATAAAAATCTTAGTTACATCTTATGGTAGATGTCCTCTCTAATATATCTTCTGGATTACTCTAGACATTCACCATTGACCTAGTTCTCGGCTCTTTTCTATCTCTAAGGGATGCTATAGAGTCAACCTGAAGGAAGCCAAGAAGATGAAGGATCAGAACTATGGACTAAAGACTTTAAGACAGAGCTTCACCCTAGGGAGCACCTGTGTCCAAGAAGGATGAAATAATACGGATGTGTATCGACTATCGGACACTGAAGAACAAGTACCCTTTTTCCTAGATTGATAATCTGTTTGAATCAATTTGAGTGGACTTAAGGTGTTTTCCAAGATCGACCTCAGATCTGACTACCATCAGATCAAGGTCAGGAAAGAGGACATTCCCAAAACGGCATTCAAATAAGGATAGTTGTTGGTCATGTCGTTTGGACTGACAAATGCTCCTGCTGTGTTCATGAATCTCATGAACAGAGTCTTTTATGAGTATTTGAATCAGTTTGTTGTCTTTTCCATAGATGACATTCCGATATACTAGAAGACTGAAGAAGAGCATGAAGAGCATATGAGAAAAGTTTTGGAAAGAGGAAAAGCTAACTAAAAGTGAATTTTCTTAGACAAGGTGGTTTTGCCCATATTGTCACAAGAGAAGAAATTTCGAAGAATCTCAAGAAGATAGCCACTGTGGAGAAATGGTATACCCAAGATTTAGTAGCTGAGGTTACGGCTGACTAATACCGGAAGTTGTTCGCCAAGATTGCTGAGCCGATGATGAAGCTTAATCGGAAGAATAAAGAGTTCATCTGGACGAAGAATTGTCAGGCGGCACCTAAGAAGCTGAAGAAGAGGTTTATCACTGCACAAATCCTTGCGCTACCCGCAGGAATCGGTGATTTTTAATCTACAGTAATATTTCTGAAAAAGGATTGGGTTGCGTTCTTCAATAACATGGGGAAAATAATTGCTTACATATCTAGGCAATTACAGACTCATGAGAAGAGCTATCCCACATATAATTTGGAACTTATTTTGAAGATATGGAAGTATTATTTTATGGAAAGGGAGTGAAAATATATATACGGACTACAGAAGTCTGAAATATGTCTTCACTCAGAAAGAGCTGGACATTAGGCGACGAATATGACTGAATCTGATTTCAATATTGATCTGCAATACCGATTAGAAAATGTGGAAGTTGATATTGATGGTGAAGTTTTAACCAAGGAGCGGAACCTGCTAGAAGACATCAGGAAGTTGGACTGGAAATAGAAGGGTGAAGCTGGATGCTAATTCAGAATTGATGAAGTTGCAAGTATGCTCGACTTTGATGGACAAAATCAAGGAGACTCAGTTTCAAGACAAGTCACGATGTACATTTAGAGATCAAGTGTTAGCAGAAAACAATTGAGGATTTCTCCAATGATGGAGCTCTGAAGAATGGTACGAGGTTGCGTACCATCTGGCGATTGGAGGAACGAGCTGATGAAAGAAGCACACCAGTCACAGTATCTCACACTTAAAAAAAAAAAAAAAAGAGGTCTCGGAACATGCGTATCATTAATTGGTGTTATAGAATGAAGAAAGACAAATTCCAAGTATGGAGTTAGATATTTTAATTGGTCAACATAAGGAGTTTAGTAGAAACCAGCAAGCTTGTTGCAGCAGCTGGACAATTTGGAAGTGGAAGTTGAAACACATAAACAATAAATTTTGTATCAGGATTACCCTGTTCCCAAGGAGGGAAGAACACCAATTGGATTTTTGTGGACTAACAGACTAAATCAGATCACTTTATTCCCTACAAATTGATTTGTTCATTTAGAAGTTGACAGCATTGTACGAGGAGTATAAATTGGCGAAAAATCAAAGAGGTCAATCCAGATGTTTGAAGACATGCCAAGGATCTTGCATTTTGGAATCTAGAAGATTATTTATTTTTGGTAGAGTGTTCTTACAACAACTACCACGTTAGCATCATCTGAAGTTCTGGACGTTGTTTCCGTATACAATTGACATAGGACAACGTAGGAGAAAGAGTACTGTTGGATCTAGAGATGGTGACTGACGCAGAAGAGATAATGAAGGACAAGCTTAGGATTGTCAAGATAGACAGAAGCGTTGGGATTAAATGTAGTCGTTGATCAGTGAAGTTTGAAGAAGGAATTAGTGTCTGTGTGAATATCTCTCCTACCAGAGGAACGACCAGTTTTGGCAGAGCAGGAAAGTTGAGTCTAGTACATCGGACCATTTAAAGTTTTGAGAAGTAACACACAGTTAGCTCTACCAGCTAATCTTGAGAGTGTACACAACGTCATCCTTATTTCACAATTCAGAAATTGCATCTTGAATCCGGGTAATGTTTTGGACCATTCAGAGCTGAAGAATAAATCAAGCTTTACAGTACCAGAGAAGCCAATAGCAAGCGTAGACAGAGGTGAGAAGAAGATCAGAAACTCTGAGCCACCCCATAACTCATATTTCTTGCAATCATTATCTTTCGTTCTAAACTTGACTAATGCTGCTAAGTTAGCCTAGTTTTGCAAGCTTATTTCTCTATCGAGCTTGATCATGACAGTATCTTATTGGATGCATCCACTAATATATTGTCTAATCAGAACCGGTACATGATGGTCTGATCAACCTCGTGTATTTTGGTTCGCTTTTATATATTCTTGTTCTACGTGGATGGCGACATAGTTAAAACTTATCCCTAAACGCCTCATTCACGACTGCCTTGGCAATTCTTATTGTTGGACTTGAGTTACGAGCACAGTACTTGTACCTGCTTGATTTGTGATAATCCTGTCCTACCCTACCTATCCTTAAATTTCGAGGACGAAATTTTCTAAGGAGGAAAGGTTGTGAAACCTGCAATTTGTCTAGTGATTATTTTTTTTTATTTTAAATATGTGATTGCAATTATTATTAATTTTAATTAAATAGAAAATTCTTTTGAAAATAATGAACTTGGATTTTTGTTTGTCTGGCCCAGACCCGAACCCAATTTGAATCTAAAAATATTTTAAATTAATATTTTTAGAGTTACAAAATGTTTAGTTATAATTTTTCTAAATTGAATCTTTAATTCATTTCCTCATTTTAGCCCATTCCTTATTTAAGCTTTTAATCATTTGCTTAAAGCCTTTAGGTCCAATGACCAAACCAAGTATTTTAGCCAAGTTCATAATATTAAAGTCTTTGTTTCAAGCCCATTCATTTTTAGGCCATACCCAAGAGCCCAAACCATTAACCCATTTATTGGGCACACACCCAATAGTTATTTAAAATCCATCATTCTTTTACCCATTAACCCAATGTTTATATTGGATCCATATATTTTCAAAACCATTAAGCAACAACCCATTTAAAAAAATCCATTCATTTGTTCTTTTCATTCAATTGTGAATGAGAGAGAGAGTAAACTCTCTGAAGAGTTTCGGTTGAGAAGCTCTCGGGAACCCGACCACCCATCTCCCGTAACCGCCCACCTCCATGGCCGCCGGCCATCAATGGCGTGATGGTTCTTGGTCTCCCCAAGATGAGTAACCCCCATCTCTTTTTCCTATTTAAACCCCTCTTCTTTCTTCATCACCATCTCCAAAGTTTTTCTCAAACCACAAATCCCTAGATCTGATTTTTCCGGCGAGTTTTCCGACCAACCACCCTTCCCGGAGTTTCCGCGCGCCAGCACCGCTCCCCGGACCGCCCGACCCGTTCCTCGCCCGACCGGCGCCGCCCCGTGGCCGCCGTTCGCCGACCGCCCGACCCCGCGCGGTCTCCCGGTCCGTCGATCCCCTCCGGCGCACCCCCTTGGCACCGGCGTTCGTTTCCGGTGACGGCCGTTCATCCCGAGTTTTCTGCGGATCTGTTCCGTTTTGGTTTCGGTACACTCTGACCCAATGATTTTATTTACCTGTCTGTGATGAACTGGTCCAACCCGATTCCAGTGGGAATTCGGGATTTCCAGTAACGTAACAATTACGTTACTATTTGTTTCCGAAGTTCTTTCGGAACGTCGGGATTCCGAGAACCCTTCGGAAGAAACTCTGGAGAATGATTAGATTTCTCATTTCTGAGTTTTACTATTCGATCTCGGGATTTTGGGATTAGTTTCGGAAACTGTCCTCTTCGGAATTTCTGAATAATCTTAATTCTGGTTCTGTGGATTAATTCTTTGGTTATGTTGGGTTTCATTTCGGGTTCTGTGGTTTTTGAGAACTGCTGGTTGAAATTATGGATGATGGATTTTTTTATGGTTCTGTTAGTATTTTTCTTTGGTGAAAATTTTTCCAATACTATTGAGTTTCCAAATTGGGTTCTGGAAATTGTGGAATGCTGTGTTGGTTTTGGAAACATTTAAATTGTTTGGAATTCGGGTTTCAGAAGCTATTTTGCAGGTATCGGACGCATTTCCCAGTTTTTGGGTTGACCAAAAACAGAGGGAATGCTGCCGAAATTTTCGGGAATTTATTAAATGATTTCTAAAATGATTTTTCGGATTAAATATTATTTTAATAATATTTTCGGGCGACGACCTTAATGGTCAATGGGCCCCAGCTAAATGCAAACGAAACCGGTTCCGTCCGGACGTTGAGGCATTAGCTATTTATGACGATTGGACCAAAGTCTGAGACTCGAAATCAATTTAATTTAATTTAAATTATTAGTTGTAGGATAATTTATAAAGACTAACCAAATGTTTTCTCTTATTTAAATTTATGTAAATGGTCTGTAAGGGCATAAGCCCATTCATTCCTGCTGGTGTGTAAAGTTTGTAATAGCTTAGTATTTTTTTGTTTTTTGGTTTGTTGGTTGACGTAAAACACGTAAAACAATAAATAAATATTTATTTTATTATAGAAATTAAAATAATTTTCTCACAATAAATAACTAGGAAAATTACAAGTTTGTAATTCAACAAATTCACGTCTTTCTCATTAAAAGAAAAACCTAATTTTTACAAAAATACAAGTTTTGCGAAATAATCGGAAAACACGAATTTTCCCAAATAAATGTTAACATGATTTAGTTCCTTCGCAAATTGATTAATAGAAACTATCTCGATAAGCATGTAATTTAGTAACAACATAAAACTGGACTAGGACCAATTCTAGAGATTGTAACTAGCACACTTAGAATGGTTCAATTTTTGATGCTGAGTCAGGATTCTCAATTGTAGGATTTCAAGGACGGTACTAGTCTCCATCAACAATCCTTTTCCAGCCATAATCCAAGGCAAGTACAGTTGTGATTGTTTGCAATTTAATTAGTAATAGTAATCTTGCATGCTTAAACCACATTGCTACACGGAACTCTCTCCTAGAGTATTGATTGTTATTGTCTCATTGCCTCATTGAATCTAATTGACTCGGGATATTGGAGGAGTAGTGTAGCGTCTATGACCAATACCCTAACACTTTTAGTAATAGGATTGTACGAGCTTACCCCTCTCACACACGGGGATAGGCCGGATCATATCAGTGAATCATCCCAAACCGGTCATAGTCGTTACTTACTCAAATCACATATTTTCAATTGTAGAACTGTTAGAAAATATTGCATTTCTAAATTGTTTATAATTGCAAATTATTAATTATTAGTTGAATTGTAGATTTTCATAATTGTACTTTGCTCCCTCCTGACTGGAGACCAACATTTTTAGGTTACACTGAGGATTGCATGTTCCACGAGGATCTGAGGCTAAGGAGCTAGTTGTTTGAGTTGTTCTTCATGATAATTGTATAAATTTTCAATTGTAAGAAATTCTTCTATTGTAAAAGTTTTTATGAATCGAATAAAAGTTGTGGCAATTTTATTATGTTGTTGATGTTACCTGCAAACGGAGATACAGCTTACTGCCGCCGTCTCAACAACGGTGCAGGCTGGGCATGATCCGGTTCGACCCAAGAAATTGGGATCGGGTCGTGACAGGATATAATAACAAACATGTATATACAGTGTACATACAGTGTACATTACTTTGATTCATAAAAGAGGGATTCATAATGAGTCAATAACCTCTATGAATTGATTAATGTCATTATGTGTATGATGAACTGTTGATTATAAAAGGAATCTATGTCCTGATATATCGGATTAATGATGTTCCCTTAAGGAACTCATAAGGATTGTCATGTAAAGTCTGCAGGTGGATTACATCCGACATAACAAATAAAGTTGAGTGGTACTACTTAAGGATAAAAGATGTCGATCAATGTAGTTGTCAGCAACTTATTTTTATTGACGGACATTTGATATCTTAGCATGGAAAGACAAACAAGCATATCATAAGGAGTCCATAAACGTAATTTGAGATTATGAAGGTAGTGCAACAGTAGCTCTTTAGTGGACCGAGCTTTGTTCACAGACCTGGGTTGTATTTTCGGGCTGAACACGAGATACCTAGACCCGTTAGAAGATTTAAATCTAATTTCTCCTCACGGTCCCTGCCGTAGCCTATATATACCATATATTCTTTGGCCTTCACATGTATCTTAAGAAGAGCATCTTTCTCTAATTCGTTTATTACGAAAAGAGAGAAAGGGAGGACAACCGAGAATAAAAAAAGGTTGGAAGACCGTCGCCCACACGACGTCCAACTTGAGGAAGGAATACGGTAGAAGATCTTGAGGTTGCTGATCGATCAAGATTGCTGGAAACTGTCATCAACTTTTTGCCGCTTCAGGTATAATTCGTGAACCATGGTTACCGCCATTGAAGGATTAGATCACGAGATTAAACCTGTTATGCTTCATCAATCGATGTGCACACCAATTCGTTATCCTAAAAAAAAAATTGATGAAGAATTCACATTGATACATGTGTAGATGACTTGACCGCATGGCCATGGTTATGTTGCGTAGATTAATACGTGATCCCGGAAATACCAGTTCCATTAGATAAGAAAGTAGTGGACCTGTAGGAGGCCCTTGAGTTAAACTCGCTAGCCAATAGCAAGTAGATTTATACTTGTTTTTTATTTTTCTTAGACAAAGGATGGGATTTAGAGATCCCAAACAAATTGTATTTGTAGTAAATCAATAAATTTAACTATATAAAACGATTATGAATCTAATAATAATTATAAGCAAAAGAATAAACAAAATACACCTCCATTTGGAGAAGCTATAGATATATTTGCCTCATGAGTTATGGGAAGTCAAACAGGAACTTACAATATTAACACGTGGCATTATTTTTTTGTATTTAGATCTTTAACTTTTTTTTGTTTAACCTTAAGAAAAGAAATGAGATACATGTAACGCAATGACTATTAATGATTGAGTTTCTAAATTTAAGAATTCATGAGTTCCTCTAGAATTTTTGTTGCCTCCTAAGTATTAGTTCACTATAATTTTTTACTTTAGATTTCCAACTAAAGAATCCAGCTTCTACCCAAACTTTTTGTTGAGTTATAATTGTATCGAGTAGAATGCAAAATCTAGCCATTATATAGGTCACAGTCCTCAAGGGAGTGCAAATCAACACAAAAACTAGTTAAACACAATATATTAGAAGAAAATTCCTAAGAATGTCGAGTAATAATACTAGCAAAAAAATGAACTCATATGGCTCTTATAGTTTGTGAGAAAATGTATAACCTCTCATGCTAGACCGGCGATATCGAAATCGAACGGAAAGACACAACATGTACAAAATCTCGTTACATCGCCAAAAAAAAAAACAAAAAAACAAACTACCACTAGAAAAAAAAAAAAAAAAGAAAAAAAAAAAAAAAAAAAAAAAAAACATCATTGCGGCGAGACACAATAACATTTTTTTTTAGGCACCCCTTATTTTTTAGCGAGTCGAAGACATTATTTTTACAAAGACCCACTCGGTTGCTTGCAATTGCGTTAAAATTAGTCTCTTCTTTCAAGTGAAGAGCAGCTGAATTCACTTTATCTGTTGTGTTCTTACAAGTGCATTGAAAGCGACACTCTCTTTCTCTCACATAGGACCGATCATTAATTAATTTTTTGTTAATTATTAATGTTGTTATTTTTTGTTAATTAATAAATTTTGCTAATTAATATTTTTGTTAACTAAAAAAGATTTTAGTTATTTTTTGTTAATTAAATTTTGTTAATTTTTTGTTAATTAACTTTTTGTTAGTTAATTTTCTAGTTAACTATTAACAGTTTCATTAGTGAATTCATTTGGATTAGAACGGTTATTAAATTAAGTAATTTTTTAATTAATTGTTAATTAATACATTTTGTTAATTGTTTGTTTTTAATTGTTTGTTAATTTCTAAATTTTGTTAATTGATATTTTTGAGTAAAAATATTTTTTAAATATTTTTTTATTAATTAATATATTCCATAAATTAATTTATTTGGATTAGGAATGGTTATTAATTAATTAATTTTTTGTTAATTTAATTTGTGTGTAGTGTATTATGTTTCAAGGGTGTTAGACCAATTTTGACTAGTAAGCATACCACCATTTGAATGGATGATTATATCACTTCCAATTTGGTTACATCCAAACAGTTTTTGTAACTCTAAAATTTCAATTCTCACTTCCACTTTCATGTTGCAATCCAAACAAAATTGGTATGAAACTCTTTACTTCGGGAGGACAAAAATTATGTATTCAAATACATTTTGAAAAGTAACACATGTTGAAAGTGTACTACACTATAATATGTTAAAAGTGTTATTTTTACACTTTTAATGAGTTACACCATACCGAACGCACCCTAAATATTATCTTAGTTGCATATTTAAAATCGAGATTCGAACTACCATATGACCTACAAAGACATTTATATTATCCTCTCACTAATAACCATGCATGAACATACTATTAATCATAAGCTAAAGAGGAAGTCGGTGTGAAGAATGAGATGACGAAGAGGAGGGCAAAATGAATAAAAAGTGCAAGTATTTAAAAATTAAATAAATATTCTCTCGTTAAACGAGCTAAGTTAACTGCGGGCTATTAACTCACATTTTTGTTGTAAACATATTGCTTATAGTAATATTATATTAAGTTGGTCCATTTTAATAATACAATAAGTAAATACTTTAAACTTTTATATGTTTGCAACTTGCGACCCTTAATAATGATATCCTTTCTATTTTTCATATTTCTTGTTGATATCATATTTCATTGGCGGAATAGCAACCTTGTAATGAGACAATACGTCCCACATCTAAAGTAGACTGTCATGAAACTACGCAGGTAAAGAGGTGCAAAAAAGATGTCGTTTGTCTTTTAAAACCTATTAGTAATTGGCATTATAGCGAGTTCGACTTATAGTTAGAAGAACAATGTTGTGTGTTTTGTTTGTGTCATGTCCCGCTCCCAACAGTTATATCATTTGAAATTGAATATGTGAAGGACAACTGAAATAAAAATTTCTCCTAGCGAAATATTCAAATTGTCGAAATAATGAAAATCTCAAAATATCACAATCAAATTTATGTTCCATAAATTACATCCAAATCATAATTATAAAAATCTCACATTAAACTATATTCCAAGAGTATGCTATTGCCTCAAGTTTCGATCTCGTCTCTCGTACCTGAAATATAGAAATATTACGCTGGGATGTACTGGTGAGTGACAAAACTGCACTCACCTAAAAGTATACAGTACCAAATAGTCACGTGAGCCGAAAAACACCTTTTATTATAAACGGCCTTTCTATCTTTTTCATATTTCCAGTTCATGTCATTCTTATCCAATTAAGCAATACTTTCTTCTTTCATTTGTAAGCCATTAGGGACTATTCCATACGCAATATACATGTTGAAGATAAAGCCAAGACTTAGTCTTGCTATTATCTATTAGTTTGTTATAATATTATTCTAGTTGTTAATATCATTCTTTAGTTAGGATATCTCTCTCTATTTTGTTATTCAACTTTACCTCTTGTATTATATATATATTTGTACTATTTATTAAGTAAAACTCAGCTTTTTCTTAAACCTTCTTATGGTATCAGAGCAGGTTTGATCCTCATAATTTTTTTCTCCAAGGCCTACTAATCGCCTACCATGTCTTCCCCTTACACTATTCCTAATGACGTCGATCCCAAATGCCCACTCATCGTCGTTACGCTCTCCAATGTCCTCAAACTTACATCCACAAATTATCTCTCGTTGAAGCTTCAAATTCAGGTCACCGTTGTCGGGTATGGTTTCTTCAAATTCATGAATGGCACCTACCATGCGCCTCCTACCACCATCACCAAGTAGGGGTGAGCATCGGTTGGGTTCGGTTAGAACCGAACCATATTTAAGAAAACCGATCAAATCGTAAACCACAATTTTAAAAACCGAAAACCGAACCGTTTACAAAAAAACCAATAAGGACCGACGAATTAGAAGGATTCAGTTTTCGGTCGGTTCGGCTCTTGTAAGGCTTAAACTGTGTGATCTAAACATAGCACACAACCAATTTTTTTATGAGTTCAATCTAGCAAATAGTTGCACACAAATTAAAATATCCATCCAACCAAACATGAAAAGTATTGAAACGATGCAAATGAATTAAAATATCCATATCTGAGGTCATCATGAACTTGAATACAGAACACTAGTGCGGGCACACGCGTTGCGTGTGCAACGTTTTAAATTTTGGAAATATTGATATCATCTTATATAGACAACAACCATAATTTAAATATAAATAATCAAATTCATGGATTTTGTACTTGATCTAATCCATAGTTTTAAATTCATGATTAAAAATATAATAAAATATAATCTACCGTAATTTAAATATAATAGATATATAAATTGTTAATTTAATTTATAATTTTGATTCTAATATATCTAAAGATTTAATGCAAGGAAAATTTAAATAACAACCTTCTTTTATAAAAATTAAGAATTATAGTATATGAAATTTAATTTAGTTTAATGCATACTCACAATCCTAGTTAAATTAATCTAATTTAACTTAAATTAATCTAGTTGGATAAATTTTATTATAGTTTAATTAATCTATACAAATTAAAAATCTAATTTAAAATTTATTCTAGTTCATAACTTAAATATAATTTTAAATTTGTAAAATAGGATATTGCTAATCAATGCAAATACCATAGAATAATGGAGAGATAGAAAGAGAGATGAACTTGTAGCACGTTGTTCATCATTAATATTGCATGTTCTTTTTTTGGTTTCTTTAAGAGAATGATGTAGAACAGAAAGTAGAAGATGAATTGATGACTTATTTATTGTAATGTGTATATCTATACTAATATCTAATAGGAAGAAAAAATTAAATTAATATTTAAGAGAAAAATCAATAACCTGACATAAGTTTTGATTTGTTCCTTTCTGAGAATGAAGAAAGCAAGAAAATGTTCGTAAGAGATAAGAAGAGGTTACAACCATTTATAATTATTTAAATTAGTAGGATTGTAAAATGACCTTATTATCCATACATAAATATATCTTTACCTTAGAATATATATAATCCAGATACCCCTAGTATTTGGATTATATAATAGTATAGATTTAATCAAATTAAAGCAAACGAAAATCAAGCACGAGGAAGAGAAGAAAAAAAAATCATGCGAGTGTAGTCGAGATCGAAGACTACCAATCGAGGAAGGACTTGGAATAGTCCGATCATCTTGATGGCCTCATCATCTTCACCTCCACCCACCGTGGGATGTCGAGCTCCTCGGCCATGTCGAGCGCCGAACGACCTTCTTTGGCGTGGCGGTGGACGAGGTCCTCGAAGTAAGTCGGGACGACAGTGGAGAGCTGCACCGTGAGCGAGCCGAGGTCGTGACAGCGGGGCTCGACATCCTTCTGCGATCCTCTGGGTCGAGCGGAAGTAGTGAGGACTCGAGAGAGAGAGAGTGTTATAAAAATTGAGAAGGTTAACTGAGAGGAGAGATGTGGTTTAGTATTAAGAAGAGAGAGAAGGGTCTGTGAAAGAGAGGAGAGAGCGACACGACTGTGAAAGAAAGTGAGGGGAAGAGAGAGATTGTTGGCCGTTAGTTTTTTTCTTTCTATATATACAAAGTCAGGGATAAAACTGTAATTACATTCGTTAATTAAGTTTTCAATGTGGGTCGAAAACCGAATGCCAAATCCGCGATCCGAACCAAAAATAAAAAATATATGTTTTTAAAACTGACAGTCGACCCGTTTCGGGTCGATTTTTGACCCAAAACCCTTTTTTGCTCACCCCTATCACCAAGGAAATAGCCTCCGAACCCAATCTGGCTTACCTTACATGGATTTGCCCGGACAAACTCCTCTTTGACGTCCTTATTGGTACCTTGGAACCTACTCTTGTTCCGCTCAGCTCTCGATCTCGCACCACTCAACAGGTCTGGGATACACTTTCTCACACCTTTGCTCGTCCCACCCCGCGTGGTCATATAAAGCAGTTGAAAGCTACCTTTAAGGCTCTCACAAAAGGTTCTCAATCTATTATCGAATACATGCACTCAATCAAAGCATGTACGACCAATTGGCCCTCCTTGGTAACTCCATAGATCCCCAGGACATCACTGACAAAGTTCTCGAATCCCTGACTCAACATTCCAAGGAACTATTGACGATGTTCATGCTCGTGATACGCCCATATCATTCGATGAGATTCATGAGATGCCCCTCAACTGTGAACTTGCAACCAAGTCATAAACCATTCTTCCTACCTTACCCGCTTTTGCACACGCCACCACCACCCACCCCAACTATAACAACCACCCCACCCCTGCCAACAACTCCCATCCCAACTTCAATCACAAGACCACCCACTCCAATGTCCCAACCAAATTGGTACTCGTGGCTACCAAGGCAAATGCCAATGGTGCCATACAACATGTCTTCTCAATCCATTCATTTCTATTTTACCAATAACAACATTCAAAAATCCAAGGAGCTCGTTTGAGCAAAAAAATGATCCAGGGAGCTCGTTTAAGTCACAAAAAGTTGACTATGAGCGCTCCAGTAATTCTTTGTGAATTTGCTGGGTCCTAGGAGCAGATCGCTGCGGGCGAATCTTGTTTTGAGTAACGGTGATCTTCATCTCCTCAGCAGAGTTGCATCTTGACTTTCCTCTGTCATCTTCTAAGAGGCTAAGATCTTTAGAAAAGTAAATTCTTTTGCTCTAAATTCTCTAAAGTTCCTCATATACAGAGTGTGTGAGCAAATTTGTTTGCAGAATCACTATGTCTATTTATGATCTTCTATCTAAGATCTATTTTGGAAATAACAATCTCAAAGGAAGATACAAATCTAATGGAGAACTACCATACAATGCTTATCGGTACAAGTGTAGAAGCATAGAAATTGATATACGTGCCCCAGAGATACAATGCCTGCGCCTGGCTATACGCGCTCATTTGAAAAGGAGGCAGCCCGTACCCCAAAATTTAGGAGGGTCTCGGGCCTTAAGTTGGAACATTTCGATCTTCGTACAAAAGACGACCAAAGCACGGAGACCAAAGAGTTATGATTACTTATGCTATCTCGCTAAAGGTGCGCCCCTCCTTCTACTCGTGCCTCACCTACACAGGCTCATCCAACCCTTTGCATTGCCACCTACACCTCACAATTGCTCTCTCTGAGGCTGCATTTAATGAGTTAAGCTCCTCCCGAGACTTCGACTCGACGCTTCAATTTTCGTACAAAGAATGAACACAAAAGTCGAAGTTCATTCACCTTAGAAACAGTGTCGACAGGCGTGTGTTGCCTGATTACTCAGGTACGTGTTGTCAAAAAACACCCAAGTGCATGTTGCCTGATCATTTAGGCGCGTGCCACCAGACTCTCCCCTGGGTATGTGTGTTGCTACCCCGTGCTTATAGTTCTCTCCCACCATGAACACATGCCACTTAGGACAGTAAATTCCTGGGCACGGGTGTCTTGTTGGCTGTGGAAGAACTAGGCACGTGCCATGTGTCGATGTAACGACCGTAGTTCGTATTACGTATTTTGGTATACGTGTACGTATATTGCATGTCTCATTGCATGATTTATCTTGGCATTTCATTTGCTTGGTTCGGCTCGGTTGGCTTGGTTAGGTTTAGCTTGGTTTTTCATGTAGACCAACCCCACCTATGTCACTTCTCGTTCCCGGAATATGTATTTTAATACATGTACTACTTTAATGTATTTATTTAATATTTATCATGTATTGTCTTGTATTTAAATTCCTTTAATTTTATGTTAATTATTTTTTTGTATTTTACTTTCTTCTTTTTGCTTTGCTTTTTGGTTCGGCCTGAGTTGGTTTATTTTTCGGCCATTGGATGGTTCAACAAACCCCCACCTACCACCACCACTATTCATTTAAAGCCCCATCCCCTTTCTCTCTCTTTATTATATCACCATTACTGTTCTTCTTCCTCATCAACTCTCCCCCACCTACCCAGCCGCTGTGAAACCCAATTTTGTAAATTAATATTATATTTATTATTAGGATTATTTTTAAGTGTTAAAATTATTTCAAAAATAATTAAACCTGGAATTTTGGTTGTTGACTCAGACTCGAACCCAGACCCGAGCCCGAACCCAGACCCAATCCTATTCCTAACTCTGAAATCTGAATTCTATATATATATATATATATATATATATATATATATATATATATATATATAATTTATGTGGAGCTGGTCCACGAAGGACCAGCACTCCCCTACAACTCTCCCTACTCTCCCTCACACACGTTCACCCCTCCTCCCCTCATCTCTCTCCCTCTACTTCCTCCTCACCACAAAACCACTTCCCCACTTCCCTTATTAAACTCACCTCTCTCTTCCTACTTCTCACTTAAGAACAATACTACTACAAACTCCTAGCAGCACTCTAACCCAACCCCTATTCCTCTACTCCCTCTTCCCCAAACTATCTTCCCCAAACTCCTCCAGACTCCCTCCCCGTGCGGCCAACCCTCCAGCGCCCGGCTCCCCTTTGTCGAACCCCCTTGGCGCGACCCTGTGCGCCCGACACCCTCTAGCGAGCCCCCGCAGCCGACTCCGGCGGCCGCGCCCGACGCAGCTCCGGCCAACCCCCTCTGGCCGACCGACCGCCTTCCCGCGGTCTGCCGTGCCGCTGTTCGGTCCATCCCGACCCCGATCCACTGTTTCCACGGTCCCGCGACAGCGTTGCCACTGTCCACTGCTGTTCCGAGTATCGATCCACTGTTCGTAGCATCTCGTGGACTCAGATCTGCTGTTTCCCATCGTCGATCTTTGCTGTTCGCGAATTTTGGGGTTTCCCAAGCCCGCGAAATTTATTTTTTTCTCCTAATTATCATCTGAGAGCTCTAGCCGAGCAACCCAAGGTATAACCCCTGTCTCCTTCCATTTTCTTTAGTTTGTGATGAGAATGGTCCCCGATTCCCTCTTGGGAATTCGGTTTTTAGCCACGTTGTATTTTTTCGGAACCTTCGGAAAGGTTCTGTTGATTGTTTGGATTTTTCCGGAACTTTTCGGAAATTGGATTTTGGTATATTTTAGCTTCCGGATATTTTCGGTATTGTGCTGTGACATTTTTGGGTTGGATTCGGACTTCCGAAATTATTTCGGGTCGTTACGAATTAATCTGTGGATTGGTTGTGGATTATTTTATATATATATTTTGGGATTCCCTGGTTTGGAATTTGCAGGAAAGATTATCGGCATATTTCCCAGTTTTGGGTTGACCAAAAAAAATAGAGGAAATGCTGCCGAATTTTTCCGTAAATTTAAAGTATATTCTAAAAATGATTTTAAAATGGATTTCGGAATTATATATTTAATATTTGGATTTTGGGCGACGACCGTATCGGTCAATGGGCCCCGGCTAAGTGCAAACGAAACCGGCTTCGCCCGGACGTTGAGGCATTAGCCTAGTCGACGATTGGACCATATCTGAGACTAGTTCATATTTACTTTATTTTTATTATTTATTTAATTTATTTAAAGTTTAAGAACTAACGGCCGTTTCTGTCTTATTTCAATTTATGTAAATAAATTATAATGGGCATAAGTCCAGCTGGTTGTTGGTTCTGTAACTATTAATTTGGTAGCGTAGGATTTTTGGTTGTTTGCTGTTTTTACGAGTTTTTGTAGCGTACGAATTAATCTAATAAAAGTATTTTCGTATAAAAATTAATAAAGATCTTCTCACCTAAAATCTACAAGTTTTAATTAACGATCATGTATTTCTCACTAAAATAAGAAATTTAGTTTTATATTTATAGTTACTAAAATACCAAGTTTTAATCAATTAATCTGGTATCGACGAGTTTTCCAAATACAAAGTCAAAACGATCTTTTCCCTCGTATTAAAATCAACGCACTGATAATCGTAATCCTGGTTGTGTTTTGTTAAATAAGAATTAAAATGGATCAGGACACAAATAGAGATTTCAACTAGCGTAGCTAGATTGGTAATCCTGGAATCTGAGTCAATTTCTCGAATGTAGGAATTCGAGGACGATTCTGAATTCCTGTCTTGAAGTCTTCATCCTCTCCAGTCAAGTCCATTTTGAGGCAAGTATAGTTTGTGTTAGTTTTACAGTTATTTTAATGATTGCTTTACTGCAAGTTTAAACCACGATGCAAACACGAAACTCTCTCGGAGAGTACTGACTGCAACTACTGTACTGATTGGGGACTGGGGGAGTAAAGTAATGTTTATGACCAAAGCCAACTGTAACTTCGAACTGTGTGAGCTTACCCCTCTTACACACGGGGATAAGCCGTACCGTATCAATAGAATACTACTGAATCATCCCAAGCCGGTCATATTCATTGCCTATTCAAATCATATTGTTTTACTGCTGAGAAAACTGTTCAATTTCTAAACTGTTTAGAAGTGCATGATTCTATTATTCATTTTAACTGTTTTAAATTGGGATGAATTGTACTTTGCTCCCTCCTGACTGGAGATATATTTTTAGGGAACTATGAGGATGATGAGCTGTTATACCACAGCTACTACGACCCTGTTCTGTACCCAGTAGTGCTGCCAGAGTCCCCATTGGAGGACGTTGGGACTGAGGCCAATGAACCGGCTGATTAGATAGCTTTTCTTTTTTAGCATTGTTGTTTATTTTAGACTCTGTTATTTATTTCAGTTCATTTCAATTCTAGTTGTATTTCATTTCAAGTTTAATAAAGTTTCATTCCCCGAATTCGAGTTGTGACAAATATAGATATTGTTGTATGGTTACCTGCTAATGGAACAGCTTACTGCCGCCGTCTCAACAACGGTGCAGGCTGGGCATGATCCGGTTCGACCCAATTACTTGGGATCGGGTCGTGACAGCCGCATAGGTAAGTACCAACTTGCTTCGTGATGGATTCCCATTATTATTGTTCCATCATCTTTCTTACTTGTTCTTAAGTCTCTTTAGTACTTAGCATTTTCAGTTTCCATGGCTCATTTTGTGTAGATCTAAGTTTAAGGTATTTTCGAATTTCTTAGATTTTGATCTAGTAACTTTGTTATTTTTTTCAAGTTCTGATGGTTCCATGTTGTAGAGAATTTCGTTCTACCCCATTTTGACCTATGGAAGTCCAGATTTGGGCTTGGAATGAAGGATTTAGAGAGATTGGAAGCAATGGCTCACATGGTTCTGTTTTCCAAAGTTCGGAGAAGAAGAACAGTTCAGCCGCATGGCAGTTGTGAAACCCAGTTTTGTTAATTAATATGAGTATTATATTAATATTATGTTTATTATTAGGATTATTTTTGAGTGTTAAAATTATTTTGAAAATAATTAAACCTGGACTTTTGGTTGTTGACTCAGACTCGAACCCAGACCCGAGCCCGAACCCTGACCCAATCCTATTTCTAAAATTCTGAATTCTGATTTATCTTTTTTATAAAAAATAATTTATTGCATTTGAGCTGGTCCAAATTGGACCAGCACTCACCCCTTCTCACGTACCCATTCTCCTCACTTTTCTCCCTACGTTTCTTTCCCAGCCAAAACTTCCCAACCATTACTTCCCTTATAACTCCCCTAACCCCACTCCTCACCTATAACAGCCCACTTCTTTTCCCCAACTCCATAACTCACGCTCTCTCCCCCGCTCACTTTCTCCAGAAGAGAACCCCCATCCCCTCTCACTCCCTCTTCCACGAACCCCCATCCCGACCCCCTTCGCCGTCCGGCGTACTTCCGCCCCGGCGCTCCCGCGGACCCGCCGTGCCCGACACACTCCAGCGCGCCCTTCCAGCGCCGTGTCAGCCCGCCCGACCAGCCTTCCGGCCACGCCCCGACGCATCCCGCGCCGACCTTGGCCCTACCGCCTTCCCTCACCCCACGCACGCGCCCGCGGCTCTCCGACGCTGCAACCCGCGGCTTTCCCCGCCGCTGTCCCGCAGGCGCCCGACCGGTGCAGCCCTCCGCGCCAGATCTCGGCGCCGCCGACCCCCTCTGCGCATGCCCCGCGGCTACCCAGGCCGACCGACCGCCTTCCTGCGGTCTTCCGTGCCGCTGTTCGGTCCATCCTGACCCCGATCCGCTGTTCCCGCGGTCCCGCGACAGTGTTGCCCGCTGTCCACTGCTATTCCGAGCACCGATCCGCTGTTCGTAGCATCTCATGGACCCAGATCTGCTGTTTCCCCATCGCCGATCTTTGCTGTTCGCAAATTTTGGGGTTTTCCTAAGCCCGCGGAATTCATTTTTTTCTCCTAATTATCATCTGAGAGCTCTAGCCGAGCAACCCAAGGTATAACCCCTGTCCCGTTCTATTTTCTTTATTCTGTGATAAGAATGGTCCCCGATTCCCTCTTTGGAATTCGGTTTTTAGCGACGTCGTATTTTTTTCGGAACCTTCGAAAAGGTTCTGTTGATTGTTTGGATTTTTCCGGAACTTTTCAGAAATTGGATTTCGGTATATTTTAGCTTCCGAATATTTCTGGTATTGTGCTGTGACGTTTTTGGTTGGATTCGGACTTCCGAAATTATTTCGGGTCGTTCCGAATTAATCTGTTGATTGGTTGTGGATTATTTTATATATATATATATATATATATATTGGGATTCTCTGGTTTGGGATTTGCAGGAAAGATTATCGGCATATTTCCCAGTTTTGGGTTGACCAAAAAAAATAGAGGAAATACTGCCGGATTTTTCCGTAAATTTAAAGTATATTCTAAAAATGATTTTAAAATAGATTTCGGAATTATATATTTAATATTTGGATTTTGGGCGACGACCGTATCGGTCAATGGGCCCCGACTAAGTGCAAACGAAACCGGCTTCGCCGGACGTTGAGGCATTAGCCTAGTCGACGATTGGACCATATCTGAGACTAGTTCATATTTACTTTATTTTTATTATTTATTTAATTTATTTAAAGTTTAAGAACTAACGGCCGTTTCTGTCTTATTTCAATTTATGTAAATAAATTGTAATGGGCATAAGCCCAGCTGGTTGTTGGTTCTGTAACTATTAATTTGGTAGCGTAGAATTTTTGGTTGTTTGCTGTTTTTGCGAGTTTTTGTAGCGTACGAATTAATCTAATAAAAGTATTTTCGTATAAAAATTAATAAAGATCTTCTCACCTAAAATCTACAAGTTTTAATTAACGATCATGTATTTCTCACTAAATAAGAAATTTAGTTTTATATTTATAGTTACTAAAATACCAAGTTTTAATCAATTAATCTGGTATCGACGAGTTTTCCAAATACAAAGTCAAAACGATCTTTTCCCTCGTATTAAAATCAACGCACCGATAATCGTAATCCTGGTTGTGTTTTGTTAATAAGAATTAAAATGGATTAGGACACAAATAGAGATTTCAACTAGCGTAGCTAGATTGGTAACCCTGAAATCTGAGTCAATTTCTCGAATGTAGGAATTCGAGGACGATTCTGAATTCCTGTCTCGAAGTCTTCATCCTCTCCAGTCAAGTCCATTTTGAGGCAAGTATAATTTGTGTTAGTTTTACAGTTATTTTAATAATCGCTTTACTGCAAGTTTAAACCACGATGCAAACACGAAACTCTCTCGGAGAGTACTGACTGCAACTACTGTACTGATTGGGGACTGGGGGAGTAGAGTAATGTTTATGACCAAAGCCAACTGTAACTTCGAACTGTGTGAGCTTACCCCTCTTACACACGGGGATAAGCCGTACCGTATCAATAGGATACTACTGAATCATCCCAAGCCGGTCATATTCATTGCCTATTCAAATCACACTGTTTTACTGTTGAGAAAACTGTTCAATTTCTAAACTGTTTAGAAGTGCATGATTCTATTATTCATTTTAACTATTTTAAATTAGCATGAATTGTACTTTGCTCCCTTCTGACTGGAGATATATTTTTAGGGGACTATGAGGATGTTGAGCTGTTATACAACAGCTACTACGATCCTGTTCTGTACCCTGTAGTGCTGCCAGAGTCCCCATTAGAGGACGTTGGGACTGAGGTCGATGAGCCGGCTGATAGATAGCTTTTCTTTTTCAGCTTTGTTGTTTATTTCAAACTCTGTTATTTAATTCAGTACATTTTTCAGTTGTATTTCATTTCAAGTTTAATAAAGTTTCATTCCCCGAAGCAAGGAGGCAGGACGGTCGACAGTTATGCATCGGAGTTTTCCATACTCAGTCGGTTTGCTCCCACCTTGGTGGCGACCAAGTTTGATAGGGCCCAGCGGTTCCAGCAGGGGCTCCACTTGGAGATCATATTGGCAGTAGAACAGTTCGAGCACAGAACTTTTGATGCCGTCTTGTGGGCCGCAAGGAGGCACGAGTATACCTCCCAGAGGATTGTGGATAGGACCGGAGGTCGGAAGCGGTCCCACAGTCAAATGAATCAGTCTTCAGCACCAGCCCCGGCAGCTAGGGCTTTGACTATTGGAGCTCCAAGGCGAGCAACCTCAGTTACGTCGGTTCAGCACTCTACCCCGACGTACCCTCCACAGAAACAGAAGCAAGCGCAGCCTTCCGTCGTGGGTTGTTCTTATTGTGGGAAGCCTGGACACGTTGTGTCAGAGTGTCACAAGGCACTGGGATTATGCTTGTTGTGTGGGGCACCGGACCATAGGGTGGGGTCCTGCCCATTCAGAGTCGATTCAGCATCAACAGTATCTAGTCCCTCGGTTAGGGGACCAGCACCAGCTCCAGTACCAGTCCAGCAGCAGCAACAGTTGCCGAGGCCATTGCCGCCTCAGGCCCAAGTGTTTCAGCAGCAGTACCAGCCTCCGAGGCCATTGCCGACTCAGGCCCAGGCCTTCCAGCAGCAGAGGCCTCAGCAGTTCGCCCTGGCCCAGGCCCAGATCCAGAATCGACAGAGAGGTATCTGTGTCCTATTGTCTTGCTTTCTGCCGTTGTTATGCGGGACACGTGTCATGATTCATGTGTCCTAATTACTACGGTATATCCCGGGTCTGAGCCATGTCCTAGATCATTCGAAAACGGTTATTGGTACCAACCTTTTCGTATGAGGAAAGGCCTGTGTCCCTGTTTGACCAAGGAAAGAGACCTCAAGCGCAAGACTATCAGTTTAGTTCATGTTGCTTGAGTTCATCGCTCCTTGGGAGAGTCAAACGTGGGAGTGTGAGGATGATATCCGATCACGTTATCCCTACCTGTTTGACTCGTGAGGTATAATATCTTTCTTGTGCCTTACGCTTTCCCTTCCTTGCTTGCATTGTATGATTGAACTTCTTAGTGTAGCTTGCCTATGCTTAGTATAGCTTGTCGTGGCAATCTCTAGCTCTTTGATTAAATTCCGAGGACGGAATTCTTTTAAGGTGGGTAGAGTTGTCACCCTAATTTTCGTATTTCCAGTATTTCGTATTTGTACCCGTAATTTGATTTTGGCACGTATTTTATTTTCTCGACTTGTGGATTTGGTTTCTCGTAAATGGGTTTTGGACCATGGCTTGGTTTTATTTTGTGGAGTTGGTTTGGTTCATCATGAGTGGAACACCTTAGCCTATTCTCCACCTCTATTCCACCACAACCCACCCTCATAAAACTCCACCTACTTTTCTCTCTCCTCATTATTTCCATTTATTTTCTTCATCTTCTTCCTTCCTCTACACAACACCATCACCATAGGCAAGTGCACCTTGCCACCACTTGAGAACCACTTTTTATTTATCTATTAGCTAGATTAGGCCATGGAGATCAACATTAGAACTTGACATTTTATGATTTGGAGCTTCCATTGTTCTAGATCTAGATTTTTACTATTTTCGGAGTTGCATGATTTTGATCTATTTAACTTGGATTTTAGTTTGTTTTGATGCTTCCATGTGGAAGAGAATTCAATTTTACTCAAGTTAGAGCTTTAAAAATCTAAATTTTGTTTTGATTTGATCAAGTTATGAAGTTTTGAACTTTGGAGTTCTTGGAGTCTTCTTCTCGGCTTGGAGAAGAAGACAGCAGCCTGCGCTCTTTAGCGCAGTGCTGGATTGCGCATCTCCCTCGGCCAGCGCTCTTTAGCGCAGCGCCGACCGCGCAGCTTGCCCCTTGGCGAACTGCGCTCAACCCGAGTGCGCATGGATTCTTGTGCAGTCTGCTCATGCGCAGTCCACTTCTGTGCAATCCATCCATACGCAGTCCGTCCCTGTACAATCTGGCCCTGCGCCATCCATTCCTGTGCAACCTGATCCAGCGCAAACCATCTGCTGCGCCATCCACCCCTGTGCAGTTGGTATCCTGCGCAGCTCACCCCTGCGCAGTTGGTCCCTGGCGCACTTGACTCCTACGCAACCCGACCCCAGGGACCCTTGCGCAATTTGTCCAATCATGGAGATTCGGTTTTATTTTTCTTAAGCTTGGCTCTTCTATAGCCCTGTATATTGATATTTTATTAGATATTTTACGCCCATTTTATATCCTTACGCCTTTTTATCATGAACTTGATTTTACTTAATATGTTTGGAATGACTATTGTACATGGCATGGCATGACAAGGAACTAGCATAACACGACAGTGACCCGTAGTGGTGCACTCCTGACATGACCAACCTGACTTGATAGTGGCCCGTGTCGGCGCACCCCTGACTTGACATGACCTGATAACTTAACTTGGCCTGTCTTGACACCGTGGGTGGTTCTTCTTGCTTGCTTGTTAAATCCACTTGTCCAGTCTTGCATCATGTCTAGGATGGGACTCCTGAGTACCACGGTCAGGAGTACCTACTAAAATGGATTAAGGCTAATAACTAGAATAATTCAGTAGTCATGAGAGATTTCCCCAGTTACAGGCAATCCCGTTATCCCGGCCGCAATTGTTTGGACTTGTAGCCTGCCGTCGAGTAGGGCACATTTCCAGCTCACCGTCGTGTGGGGCACATAATTATTGATAACTGCTTAATGAATCCAAATCGCCTGGATAACCTGGATTAGCTGCAGGGCTTGTGGCTGGAGGAACATCTCATTGCATCTTGTTAGTAATTAGGTTTGTGATAACCCTAGTTAGTTAAAGTAGCAAGCCGTAATTATTGCTTGGCCGTGATTGATTGGATGGAGTCTAGTCCCGCTTGTCCTGTCTTGATCCTGTACAAGGTTATGACATGACATGCTTCTCGTGCTTTAATCTTAATTCTATATCATGAATAATTGCATACCTTGATTTTTTATATTCACCTTGCCGATAAACGGTGGGAAACCAAGTTCCGTTCAGACGAAGGGTTACAACCCCGGTCCTTGTTTGGTTTACGGGTTGTAACCTGGCCATCTGAATAGTCCCATGGTTATCTCATCGTATATCATCCTGTCATGCTTTTCCATATATTCTGTCTTTTTGGTGATTCTATACAAGATTGTCTTTTATATTACCCATCATGCTTTTCTTAAATTACTGTCTCTTATTATGTAATTATATTATTGTGCTGATTGCTGGTTTTTGGTTCTTATTTCGTGGCCTCCTTTGTGGCACTTGCTCTTTCTGGGGTCTGACCCAGCTGGTTTTGTATGGCCAGATACCAGAGCAGCTCCAGAGGATCTACCTGTCTTCCAGCCCGATGGTGAACACTAGACGGAACCCGGGCAACGAGTGAATTTCCTATTTTGTTTCGCTCACTCTATTGTAAAATTATTCTTTTGAGACGTTTAGCCGACGAGCACCTGTTAGCTCGATGCACTTTATTTACTGTCTGCCTACGGGCTGTAACATGATTGACAAGCCCCGGGGGTTGATCATGTATGACTGAACTCTTGCTAGTCCTCACATTTTGTAATGACTAGCTTCATGATCATTCCGAATATGTAATATATGGGACGCCTTACTATTGTGTATTTGGTGGTCTGAAGTCTTGTAATTATTATTAATTGGTTGAGATTGAGACAATAGGCTATTTTATGACCTTAAGAGACTGATGGATTGCAGTGAAACCCTCACATATCTAGACAGCCGTGACCGTATAGCGGCGTGGATTCCACTCCGTTATACGTAGCTGGCTATGTACGCCCCCGCTCTCCAGTATTCTGGTTCTGGGGCGTGACATAAACCGAGTTGGTGCGGAACCTCATCCTAGGAAGAATACCCCTGAATCTAGAAGATATTTGGGTCCCATCAAGTACTCTACATCCCGGCAGTCTTGTCGTAAGAAGTTATTGGCTTGTGACTACTGCAAGAGGCCTGATCATCTAGCCGTTAGTTGCCGTAAGAAATTGGGACAATGTTTGGCATGTGGATCCGCTGAACATCGGATAAAGAACTGCCTCTTATCTGTCCATTTTACCAGAGCACCTATCTCAGCAACCCCTGCTACGCTGCAACCTAGGGACTCTTTTCCTATCGAGCAAGTCTTGCCTCCTACACTCACTGCAGGAAGGCATGATGCAGACTCGAGGATCATAGAAGAAGATGAGGCAGTTGGAGACTGCTCGTACAAGAGCCAGAGCCATGAGGACTAGTACCTAGAACTGCCATTACCTATTGTTATAAGAAGTTGTAACAGGATGTCTTTAGAATAATCATGAGAATCTTGCTGTAATTCTCCAATATGAATAAAATTCTTGTTTACACCTTTATGGTAGATGTCTTTTCCAAAGTTTCACTCCTACGATACAATTGCTGAAATTGTAATCTTAATGAGAAGGAATGTAAGGCGGTATTTATCAGGGATATATTGGTGATTAAGAATTGGAAGAGTAGAATTTTGGATTACCAAAATATTAGTTGGTACCTATAACAATTGGAAGTAATGAGGGCATGAGGAGTGATTTTGACCTTGACCAGTTTAGGCCGACTGTATGATGGTATATGTTACTACATATTTTACTTTCCTAGATTTTGTATCTTTTAGTGTCCCGTGATTTTCGGGATTATCTCCTTTCCAAATCTTTAACAGGTTTTAGCACCCCTTAAGATCTATACTTTTGTTATTTATGGACCAATAATAGAACTCTTCAATCTCCTTCGTCAGCAGACCTTTTTAAACTTCTCCACTAGTCGAACAAATCTTTTTCTATCTTTAACGGGAATCCAGACTCGTTCTCTATCTAGAGTTTTAAACTCCAATAACTCTTATCTACCTGAGATACTTATATGATTAGCATATCCAAACTTGATCTAAATTCTAATTGACTTTCTTGGAACGAATCATGAACCAAATCCTTCTGGAACCATAAACCTCAATTATTACCGAAAGAATTGGTTCATCCTAGTTAATTCATGATTCCCCTAGAAAAGATATTTTCAAAATAACCTCAAATTTTGATTGTTATCTCCTAGGTTATTCCAAATATTTTTATTGTTGATTTTCTCCACTCAACTTGAAACCCTACACTCTCGATGCAACTTCTTGATCAATTCAAGGCCTAGACAGTTTTTAAACTCAATGCTTGAGTACCGTGAAGTACGAACGGTCAGAGAATTGATTCCATCCTATTAGTAAATCTTCTTTTAAATTGTTGAACCATCCCCTTGTTGGCTTTACTAAACCATTTAACCCTGACTTCCCGAAATCCATAAAGACATACTTCTTTTATGTCAACCCTACTTCCCATCACATTCTCAAAACTTTCCTTGGATAAGAAATTAATTCTTCAAATAATTTTGGTAAACGTCTGTATCCTTTAAGTGATTTGTCGAAAATATTCTCATTGACTTCTTCAACTCAACCCAAAGCTCTGATTCTTCTACCAACTCAATTAGTCATACTCAAGCTTGATCAATTTCTTCAAAATCAAATCTCTTAAATCTCAAAAGCTACTGGAACACATATTTATCCTAATAAATTTTCTTAAAACCAGTAGAACATTCATCAACATCTTTTTCTATCATGAATAGAACTTTAGAACTCGTTTGAATTTTTAGGAAACTTCTTTGAAATTCTTATGGACAAAGTTGAGAAAATATCCAATAACCTAATACGACTTCGCACATTTGCGTTGTAGTAATTTGCCTGAATTATGAAAACTGCGAGTTTACTACAGCCAGTTGCGCACTGGCGAGACAAAAAACTCTAAAGTTGAAGTGATTTCGGGTGTTCATAGGTTTCCGGATATTATTGTGACTGTCCTAAATGCACCATGTTGATCTTCTATGTTGCTTAGCTATGAAATGGATAAAGTTAGAAGAGTACTCGGTAACCTAAAATTATTCAAGTTATTGGATCAAAAATTCACTGCAGTTAGGTGCACTCTGGCGAGGCATGAATTTGAGACAAAGTGACTTCAAACATATTTGGTTTCCGAATATTATTCAGACTATATTCAAACCATGGTTGTCTTTGCACCATCAACTCATTCTAACTTTTGCCTGATTAAAGAATTTACATTTCTAGTAGTTGTCTCATTTCCCAGAAATCTCTTGTCATATTCAGAAAGAAAGGATTTCCTATAAAATTCTACTTGATCTTCCTAAAAACTTATTAGGATCAAATCAATCTCTGCTACCTCAATCTCTTTTCTGTTTCAACCTTGGTACGTTGCACACACATATATTCTTATATCTTATATATTTATTTATTTATTTATTTATTTATTATTATTATTATTTAGTTGCAGATTTTGGAAGCTATAGATAGTTATCTTGTAAGTCTTTTCCCGCATATCTTATTTTCTGACCATTGAGCCGCGAAACGACTTACTTTCCATCCTCTTTGATCATCACTCGGCCCTCATTGAAAATATTTCACTCGATTACATTCATTATTATTCTAATCATCTCTAATATCCTACTATCGTACAAACTTTTATCTTTCCTGAGTCACAAACCCTTGTACCCCATTCCAATTTGATTTGACATTTTAGTCCATCATCTCAAATGATTCCATTTGCTTTTTGCCTTCTCAATACACTGTTGACATTTGCTTCTTTCTTACCTTTTCTGTTTCTCGAGACCCCATTTGATTTTCTCCTATTCATGATCATAATTTTTACCTAGATTTTTTTTCTCGTGCCTAAAATGATTTTATCACCACAACATTCCAACCCTATTTCAGATCATATCTAGATAACTCTGATCATGCTGATAGTTTATCTTTGTACCTAGTGACCATGCCTAGAATCCAATCGTGCTTGATTATTTTAAATTCTAAATTTTGTTCAAAGTTAGGTGATTTTGATTGTACCCGGCTCTATCCTTGAAATTTCGAGGACGAAATTTTCTAAGAAAGGAAGATTGTGAAACCCAGTTTTGTTAATTAATATGAGTATTATATTAATATTATGTTTATTATTAGGATTATTTTTTAGTGTTAAAATTATTTCAAAAATAATTAAACCTGGACTTTTGGTTGTTGACTCAGACTCGAACCCAGACCCGAGCCCGAACCCAATCCTATTTCTAAAATTCTGAATTCTGAGTTATCTTTTTTATAAAAATAATTTATTGCATTTGAGCTGGTCCAAATTGGACCAGCACTCACCCCTTCTCACGTACCCACTCTCCTCACTTTTCTCCCCACGTTTCTTTCCCAGCCACAACTTCCCAACCATTACTTCCCTTATAACTCCCCTAACCCCACTCCTCACCTATAACAGCCCACTTCTTTTCCCCAACTCCATAACTCACGCTCTCTCCCCCGCTCACTTTCTCCAGAAGAGAATCCCCATCCCCTCTCACTCCCTCTTCCACGAACCCCCATCCTGACCCCCTTCGTCGTCCGGCGCACTTCCGCCCCGGCGCTCCCGCGGACCCGCCGCGCCCGACACACTCCAGTGCGCCCTTCCAGCGCCGTGTCAGCCCGCCCGGCCAGCCTTCCGGCCATGCCCCGGCGCATCCCGCGCCGACCTTGGCCCAGCCGCCTTCCCGCACCCCACGCACGCGCCCGCGGCTCTCCGCCGCTGCACCCACGGCTTTCCCCGCCGCTGTCCCGTAGGCGCCCGACCGGCGCAGCCCTCCGTGCCAGATCTCGGCAACGCTGACCCCCTCTGCGCATGCCCCGCGGCTACCCAGGCCGACCGACCGCCTTCCTGCGGTCTTCCGTGCTGCTGTTCGGTCCATCACGACCCCGATCCGTTGTTCCCGCGGTCCCGCGACAACGTTGCCCCCTGTCCACTACTGTTCCGAGCACCGATCCGCTGTTCGTAGCATCTCGTGGACCCAGATCTGCTGTTTCCCCATCGCCGATCTTTGCTGTTCGCAAATTTTGGGGTTTTTCCAAGCCCGCGAAATTCATTTTTTCTCCTAATTATCATCTGAGAGCTCTAGCCGAGCAACCCAAGGTATAACCCCTGTCCCGTTCCATTTTCTTTAGTCTATGATGAGAATGGCCCCCGATTCCCTCTTGGGAATTCGGTTTTTAGCGACGTCGTATTTTTTTTGGAACCTTCGGAAAGGTTCTGTTGATTGTTTGAATTTTTCCGGAACTTTTCGAAAATTGGATTTCGGTATATTTTAGCTTCCGGATATTTCCGGTATTGTGCTGTGACGTTTTTGGTTGGATTCGGACTTCCGAAATTATTTCGGGTCGTTCCGAATTAATCTGTGGATTGGTTGTGGATTATTTTATATATATATTTTGGGATTCCCTGGTTTGGGATTTGCAGGAAAGATTATCGACATATTTCCCAATTTTGGGTTGACCAAAAAAAATAGAAGAAATGCTGCCGGATTTTTTCGTAAATTTAAATTATATTCTAAAAATGATTTTAAAATGGATTTCAGAATTATATATTTAATATTTGGATTTTGGGCGACGACCGTATCGGTCAATGGGCCCCGGCTAAGTACAAACGAAACCGGCTTCGCCGGACGTTGAGGCATTAGCCTAGTCGACGATTGGACCATATCTGAGACTAGTTCATATTTACTTTATTTTTATTATTTATTTAATTTATTTAAAGTTTAAGAACTAACGGCCGTTTCTGTCTTATTTTAATTTATGTAAATAAATTGTAATGGGCATAAGCCCAGCTGGTTTTTGGTTCTGTAACTATTAATTTGGTAGCGTAGGATTTTTGGTTGTTTGCTGTTTTTGCGAGTTTTTGTAGCGTACGAATTAATCTAATAAAAGTATTTTCGTATAAAAATTAATAAAGATCTTCTCACCTAAAATCTACAAGTTTTAATTAACGATCATGTATTTCTCACTAAAATAAGAAATTTAGTTTTATATTTATAGTTACTAAAATACCAAGTTTTAATCAATTAATCTGGTATCGACGAGTTTTTCAAATACAAAGTCAAAACGATCTTTTCCCTCGTATTAAAATCAACGCACCGATAATCGTAATCCTGGTTGTGTTTTGTTAATAAGAATTAAAATGGATTATGACACAAATAGAGATTTCAACTAGCGTAGCTAGATTGGTAACCCTGGAATCTGAGTCAATTTCTCGAATGTAGGAATTCGAGGACGATTCTGAATTCCTGTCTCGAAGTCTTCATCCTCGCCAGTCAAGTCCATTTTGATGCAAGTATAGTTTGTGTTAGTTTTACAGTTATTTTAATAATCGTTTTTCTGCAAGTTTAAACCACGATGCAAACACGAAACTCTCTCGGAGAGTACTGACTGCAACTACTGTACTGATTGGGGACTGGGGGAGTAGAGTAATGTTTATGACCAAAGCCAACTGTAACTTTGAACTGTGTGAGCTTACCCCTCTTACACACGGGGATAAGCCGTACCGTATCAATTGGATACTACTGAATCATCCCAAGCCGGTCATATTCATTGCCTATTCAAATCACACTATTTTACTGCTGAGAAAACTATTCAATTTCTAAACTGTTTAGAAGTGCATTATTCTATTATTCATTTTAACTGTTTTAAATTAGCATGAATTGTACTTTGCTCCCTCCTGACTGGAGATATATTTTTAGAGAACTATGAGGATGCTGAGCTGTTATACAACAGCTACTACGACCCTGTTCTGTACCCTGTAGTGCTGCCAGAGTCCCCATTGGAGGACGTTGGGACTGAGGACGATGAGCCGGCTGATAGATAGCTTTTCTTTTTCAGCTTTGTTGTTTATTTCAAACTCTGTTATTTAATTTAGTACATTTTTCAGTTGTATTTCATTTCAAGTTTAATAAAGTTTCATTTCCCGAATTTGAGTTGTGACAAATATAGATGTTGTTGTATGGTTACCTGCTAATGGAACAGCTTACTGCCGCCGTCTCAACAACGGTACAGGCTGGGCATGATCCGGTTCGACCAACTATTTGGGATCGGGTCGTGACAGCAGTGCTTGACCGCATGAGTTTTCATGCGACAAGTCTTCTTCAGCCGCATGAACTCTAAACAGTTTCGGCCGCATGGAGTTTCGGCCGCATGGAGTGTCGGCCGCATGGAGTGTTCAGCCGCATGGAGCATGGCCGCGTGTAATTTTGAGCCGTATAAGCTTGACGCTTTTTAGCCGCATGAATCATGGATTTCTCAACCGCATGAGCTTCTTATTTCCAGCCGTATAGGGATCATACCCCTTCGGCCGCATGGGAACGCTTGGCCGCATGATCTTCGGCCGCATAGACTTTTCAGTCGCATAAGGCTTTGTTAATTCTGGTCGCATGACTTATTTTGTTTCTTAACCCGCATGTATATTATCCAGCCGCATATACATTCAGTCTATCCGAGCCGCATAAGGCTCGGCTTTTGAGCCGCATGGCCGTATGACATCTCAGCCGTATAGGCTTGGTGAATCCCAGCCGCATGTGACTTTCCTTATTCCCGAGCCACATATGCATATTTTCAGCCGCATATAGGCTTACCATTCTCAGGCCGCATAGACCCGATCGACCCCGGCCGCATGAGCTAGTGACCCGAGCCGCATAGGGTCCCTATCCCCAGCCGCATGGACTCATTATTCCCTAGCCGCATATGCATGTTTTACTCAGCCGCATGAATCAATAATTTCCCGGCCGCATGAACTCTAGCCCATAGCGCCCTTTGGGCTGATTCTGTCCTGAGTGTACATTAATTAACATTGATTGTTATCTTGTCATTAATTAACATTAATTATTATTTTGATTAATAATTGATCATGCGTTCCTAGTTAGAACTAAGAGACTAGCTAGTCGTCTTATTGAATTGAATGAATGAGACACGTTCATATGAACTATGAACTATTGTAATCGACTGGCCGATCTCGAGTATTGGCATACAGGCACGTGCAGGCTTTAATTTATTTATTTCCTATAAAAGCAGCATGTGTACTTTATGGTCAAGGCATGATTATTTCGTGGCTAGTTTTGATTGTTGTATTACGCTATGTAAGACCTACAACCTAACCGTACGGGTATCGTTGTAGAGTTGGACATATCGTACTTTGTACAGAAGGTACTCATTCTTAATGACCATGACCCACGGTATGGGATTTTACTTAATAGAGGCTACTAAGTTAAATAAAATAATGATTGCATGGAGAGAATGGATTTTTTGAGTTCTTACATGGCAGCCCTCCTTGGGACTATTAGTGCTCGATAGGACGGCTGGTCCCCACAGATACTGCAAATCTGCCACACGGGCAGGGAGCGGTATCTGTTTTTATTATTTATTGTATATTGTATATTGATTACGGACGTCCCATTGGGACTCGTCTAATTCATGATTGGCGCAATTAATTGACTGGGTAAACTAGCCTTGCTTACACATAGTAAGAACTGAGGAATCCTTAATGCATATTTCCAGGATAACTTGGAACCTACAATAGCATGCCATAGTAGTTGAATGGCCGTTTAAATTAATTTTTTTGTGTACTGTATCTACTCTGTTAACTAACTGTGATAATCAGAATGTCAGGGCATGACGGGCCAACTTCTGTCCTTGTTTGGTTGGGAAGTTGGTTCGAAGTGTCGTGATGTTATGTGAATTCCAGTAGCAAGCAGAGATCTATATACCATATTCTCTTAGTACTGGTTTTATCCCTCATATCGTGCTTCCTTGCGGTACTTGCTATTAGAGGTCTAACATCTCTGGTTTTGTATGGCCAGATTTAGAGCCGGACCCCGAGGACTCAGCTTACTTCTACCTCCAAGATAGTCAATACTAGAGGAATGATCGCAGGAGGACTCGAGTGGGTTTTTTACTTCTCCACTCATTTTGTTACTTACTATACTTGTCGTTTGGCACCGACATGTTAGTCGGATCGTCTTGTACTTACTTTTACATAATTGTAACTAAGTCAGGCTGTAGCTGATAAACAATTGTGTATACTTTGCTACATCATCTGGCTATATTTTGTAAAGTCAGACATCAAGAACATTTTGACTGAGCGTTTGGGATGTCTTACTGCTTTATCTTACATGTTCTCTATTTCTATTTCTTGTTTGAATGATTGAGACAATAGATGTAAAGTGACCATAGTGAGACTTTCATGTAGTATGCACCCTCTTGTCTTTTAGACAGCATTGATCGTATTATACGGTATTCATCTACCCGTAATATGTAGCTGGCTGAGTCATTCTCCCGCTCTCCAGTATTCTGGTTCTGGGGAGTGACAACCTACAACCCCTTCCCTCCTTTATTAGCCGTCCCCTTCTCTCTCCTCATTTATTTTCTTCTTCATTACTTCTTCTTCCTCCATTACTCTCTCCACCTACTAGAGAGAGAGCCTCGGCAAGTGCAGCTTGCTTCATGGAGGAACTCAGATTTTGTTCTTCCATTGTCTTCCTCATGAGATTCTAAGCCACTTTAGTACTTAGCATTTTGATTTCTATGGTTCAATTTGTGTAGATCTAAGTTGTTGTATTTTCGGATTTCTTGGTCTTAATCTACTAAACTGGCTTGTTTTCGAAAACTAAGAGTTCCTTGTAGTAGGCATTCTGATTTTACGCAAGTTTGGTTTTGGAATGGTCGGATTTCACCAAGTCCTGGCCGAGATGGAGTTCTTCGAGTTCCTGAGCTTTTACGCATGCTCGTCTTGGCTATGGGGAGAAGACGAAGTCTTACGCACACGTTCTAACGTGTTAGCGTAGTATTTTACCCTTTTTACTCCCACGTATTGCGTGCCAGCGTATTATTCAGCCTTTTTACGCACACGTCTTAACGTGCCTGCGTAGTGCCCCCTTTTTACGCACACGCAATTACGTGCTAGCGTATTCGTTCTATGCCGAGTTCATTCGAAACTCTATGCCAGGACCCTCTCGCGTGCGTAGAGTTTCGCTTGGGTGTTGCGCGCGTAGAATTCTACTCGCGTAAAATTCTTACGCACGTATAAGTTCGCATGCGTAAAACCCGGCTAGCGTAGTGAAGAACAATTTGGCAACTCTAGAGGGGGGTGAATAGAGTTTATATAGAAAAATAGCCAATTAAAAATAACTCTTTCACCAACAATAAATAATCAGAGTAAAGTGCGGAAAATAAATGAAGAGCAGAAGAGCATACGCAAACACAGCGATTTTAACCTGGTTTCCCTCGTGGAGGACTAGTCCAGGCCTGAGAACTCTAGCTCAGGATTAAATCTACTATTTGTGAAATAGTAGTTTACAACCCGTGCCTTTTCTTCAGAAGAGCACGTCAACTTCTAACAGATGATCGCAGTGGCGATTTGCTTGGAATTGTCCAAGCTACTTCTTCGACTCTTGCACAAGAATCCTAACTGAGAGATGCTGAGCACTCGACACTTAGGAGGCTTGTGGCTAGTAGATGGGAAGGGTATGGCTTACTTGAGCTTATAAGAGAGAAGAGAAAAGAAGATTGGATGGATTGGAATGAGAGAATTCATGCCCTATTTATAGTGTTTTTATAGGCAGAATTCGGCCAGAATTCGGGTAGAAAAATTCAAAAATTTGGCCGTTGGACAACTAGCAACCAGCTAACCCTAAAATTAGGGTTCCTGATTTCTAGGGGACAGAGTTCGGCCCGAACTCTGTGTGGAGGCAGAGTTCGGCCCGAACTCTGTCTCCAGAGCACAGAGTGGTTCTAAGGGGATTTTTGGGCAGTGTTTGGTTCAGTGGAGCTTGGGATTTTGGGTAGGCTGTAGACTAAGTGTCAAGAGCTCAGCAAGACTCAGAGTACACAAGTCTAGACTCAATGAAAATATAAAATATAGACTCGAAAACACACTGAGAGCCGGAGACTGAGCTGTCGTCTGTCTTGAACTGTTATGCAGATGTCGTGTGTCGTATTGAATTAATACAGATATTATTTAGTCAATGTAGTCAATATTTGGTTGACTGTGACTTTGTGTCAACAATCTCCCCCATATTGATAATTGACAAAATAATATATGTATATTCAATATTCATACCTGGACACAGTTGATTATAGCAACATAGCTCCCCCATACTTGATGCCGAGCTAGAATGTAATAGCTCCCCCGTAATCAGTGAACGGTGCTGAGCTAGAAGCAATAGCTCCCCCGTAAATAGTGCATGGAACCTGTATAATATCTCCCAAAAAGCACAAACAAGCACAGAAATACGAAAAGATAGGATCTGATACCAAACAAGTATATCCAGCCATATATATCTAGGCAGAATATACATAGTTCTCCCCCTTTTGGCAGTTAGCAATATAGACTGCAGATAAATGAATAATAAATAAAACTGCAGTAGACAATTAATAGTAATACAACCACACCAAGCAGAGAAGAAACAGTATAGAAATAATCAAAAGAAGTACTAGCATAAAGTGTCATAACCAAATGTCAAACACACAACCAGAGTTTAACTACATAAAACCAAGTACAGAAATCCATAATAAACTAAATAACTGAAAAAGAAAATGCATCGACTAATGTCATCATCAGCAGCAGCAGCAGCAGATAGTAGCCAATCTCCATCATGGAGCACGAGATGGTCCAGGAGTGTCAGAACATCTGGGATCCACAAAAGCAGCACCCGGATCCAGGTAACGCATGACCCACGGATCATCAATACGATAGCCCTCACGATCGGGATCCTGCTGCATGGGAATAGGCATAGTAGGATGATGGGACATGGAGTACCGAATATCATGCAGCGAGTTGCTGAGTGCACTCATCTGCGGGGTAGTGCGGTAGTCCATCTGAGCCCACCGATCGTCCTCTAAGTCGAAACGATCCCGGAGCATGGTCTGGATGGAGTCAAGAGTGGCAGGTGGAGGAGGTGCATCCTGACCGAGTGGAGGGGCGTCTGGCTCCTCATCATCAGAATGCTCAGAAGCCTCAGGAGAGGCGACGACTGCTTGAGTACGTCGTGCCTTGGACAGAAAAGCAGGAGTAGGCAAGAATGGACAGTCATGAATAGGAATGATGAATGCACGAAAAACCATAAGAAGGTATAAAGGATAAACCAAAGCTCTTGGTTTCTTCCTATAATTTATCATCCAGTCCATCATTGTCCTAGGAAGATTGAAGGGGATACGAAAATGAAGGTGATATAAAGCAGAGATCTCAAAGTAGGTAACTTCATCAGTTGAACCAGCTTTTGGTAAGATAGTATTGAACACGATGCGATGAAGTTCATAAAAGTAGAGGGTGAGATGCTTGGCCTTTAGCTTGCGAGGACTTACGTTATGAGCACATAAATCCTCCTTGAATCCTTCAAGGAAAGTATCGCCAACAAATTGAAGTTGACGTGCTTCCACAAGCTTGTCCCACACATCAAGATCCGGGAGAGCAAGAAAGTCTCCCAACTCAGAATCATTGAAGGCAATGTTAATGCCAGCAACCCGGGAATAGATGTGGGTTGCATCGTAAGTCAGATTACAGTAGAACATTTGGATTGCGCTACGGTAAATGACAAAGTTGGAAGCAACTAGTTCATCCAAACAAAGATCACGAAATAAAGATTCATTTGAGAAAATATTGTGAAATTGATGGGATGGCCCCCAAACACCGGACGAGTCCTAAAATCGCTAAACCATTCATTAGAGGCGTCTAGCGACACAAATAGTCGGTCGTCGTATGTATTAGGGTCATCGGGACGCGGCGGATTGAACAACGGATGAATGGGGTGTTGTTCAACAACTTGTTCAATCGGATGAGGAGGAACCGAAGAGGAAGCTCCCGTATGTCGAGTCCTTCTCCCTCGTTTGGACAAGCGAGATGCCATTTGCAAAGAAATATGAGAACTTGAAAATGATAGAAAGAGAGAGTTATACCTGAAAATAATACCAAACAGTGGAAGAGAATGTTGAAAAACCCCTTTCCCTTGATTTTGAGAAGAAATGGAGCTCTATAGATCAAGAACTAGGGTTAGGGTTTGGAAGGAAGAAGGTTGAAGAGGTGGAGAAGAAGGAAATATGGGAGAAAAGAGAAGGAATCCCAAAATAAAATAGGGGTTTGTCTTTGGTCGGATAGAATATTGACCATTGGATCTAAAATGATCCAACGGCAGAGCCAGATCCCGACGCTGGAACAATTTGCACCGAACTCGGCCCGAACTCTGTTGGGGGCAGAGTTCGGCCCGAGTTCTGGATTAGTGGTCCAGAACAGAAAATAGGCTGAAAAGATAGAAAAATTGGTTAAGTGTTTGAAGAAAAGTGATGGTTGAGGATAAAAGTTTGATGAAATCAATGAAGTACATAGAGAGGTACTCAAAAGTCAGAATGAACTATAGAATGTAATAATTAGACAGTATTAAGTCGAAACAAACCATATAATAAACAAGGAAATATATTGTAATTCAATATTTCAAATTTGCTATGGGTTAGCTGCAGGGGCCGGATCCCAGCTAGCGGTAGTCCTGAGGACTAGTGCACCGTGTCGCTTAGGCTTTTACGCCTTGTTGTCAGAAGGACCCTTTCGGCTTGTACCCATACCAAATTTGTCGTAAAAGAATCAAAATATACTCGATATTTATGCAGGCGAGTCTCAACTTATAACTGCTTCATCCAAAATTCCGAGTTCACGACATAGGAAATTGAAGCGCTCTTCGGATAATGGCTTAGTAAAGAAATCTGCTAGCTGATGATCAGTGTCGATAAATTCTAAGTTAATCATGCCATTTTGCTGATGATCACGCAAAAAGTGGTGTCTGAGCTCAATGTGTTTAGTGCGTGAGTGGCAGACAGGGTTCTTAGTCAAATTAATGGCACTTGTATTATCACAGAATATAGGAATATGCATAAAAGATAACTTATAGTCTTCAAGGGTTTGCTTCATCCACAGAATTTGTGCACAACAACGCCCAGCTGCTATGTATTCAGCTCTGTTGTGGATAGTGCGACAGAGTTCTGCTTCTTGCTAAACCAGGAGACTAAAGCTTTTCCTAATAAATGACACGTGCCGCTCGTACTTTTACGGTCGACCTTGCATCCAGCGAAGTCAGCATCGGAATAACCAATAAGATCAAATGATGTTGACTTGGGATACCATAGGCCCACTGTAACCGTACCCTTAAGGTATCGAAAGATACGCTTAACCGCGGTCATGTGTGATTCCTTAGGATTAGCTTGATATCTAGCACATAGGCAAACACTGAACATGATATCGGGACGACTAGCAGTTAAATAGAGTAAGCTGCCTATCATACCTCGATACTTATGTTGATCAACGGGTTTGCCGCACTCATCTGGTTCGAGTTTGGTTGAAGTAGCCATTGGCGTGCTGATTGGTTTGACGTTGTCAAGATCGAACTTCTTCAGCATGTCCTTGGTATACTTCGATTGGCAGATGAAAGTTCCATTAGCCATTTGTTTCACTTGCAGACCAAGAAAGTAGTTGAGCTCTCCCATCATGCTCATCTCAAATTCTGTCTGCATACACTTGACAAATTCTTGACAGAGGGTTTCATCAGTAGAACCAAAAATGATATCATCAACATAAATTTGAATCAACAGAATAGTGTCTTTAAAAGATTTTATAAACAGTGTAGTGTCAATTTTCCCTTTTGAAAAACCTTTCTCAAGTAAGAAGCTACTTAGCCTTTCATACCAAGCTCTGGGAGCTTGTTTGAGGCCATAAAGCGCTTTCTTTAGCTTGAACGCGTGGTCGGGAAATTTGTGATTTTCAAAGCCAGGAGGTTGTTTCACATAAACTTCCTCCTTAATAAAACCATTTAAGAAAGCACTTTTCACATCCATTTGAAATAATTTAAAGTTTTGAAAATTAGCAAAAGCACAAAGCATCCGAATGGATTCTAGTCTAGCAACAGGAGCATACGTCTCATCGTAGTCGATACCTTCCTCTTGGTTGTATCCTTGAGCTACTAGACGAGCTTTGTTACGTGTGACTGAACCATCTTCATTTACTTTGTTTCTAAAAACCCATTTAGTACCAATTATCGAGTGATTAACCGGTCTAGGAACGAGTTCCCATACTTGGCTTCTCTCGAATTGGTTGAGTTCTTCTTGCATAGCAGAAATCCAAAATTCATCATTAAAAGCTTCATAAATGTTTTTAGGCTCTACTTGTGAAATGAAGGCAGTGCTAGCAACGGAGTCTCTTAGTGATGATCTAGTAGTTACTCCACGTGAAACTTCTTCTATAACTAAATTTTCTGGATGAGAAGGTTTGAAAGAGAATTTCTTAGGCAAACCCTCCAGAGAATTAGTTTCGGTTGAAGTATTCATTGGAGTAGAAGTTGATGGCTCAACGTCATCATCAAGAATACTTACTGCACTGTTGTCTTCATCAAAAGTCACATTTGTTGACTCTTCCACAATAAGTGAGCGTTTATTAAAAACTCTATATCCCTTACTCTTGGCGGCATAACCAAGAAAGATACCATCGTCAGCTTTGGCATCAAATTTGTCTAAGTTGTCTTTGGTGTTAAGGATAAAACATCTACAACCAAAAACTTTAAAATAAGAAACATTGGAGGTTCTCCCAAACCAAAGCTCATAGGATGTTTTCTTCGTAATGGGACGAATTAGCACCCTATTCAAAATGTGGCATGCTGTACTGACAGCTTCTGCCCAAAAGTATTTCGGAAGTGAAAATTTATTCAACATGACTCTGGCCATATCACCGAGAGTTCTATTCTTCCGTTCCACAACACCATTTTGTTGAGGAGTTCTAGGACAAGAAAATTCATGATCAAAACCATTTGCATTACAAAAATTTTCAAAATCATAATTTACGAATTCGCCTCCATGATCACTTCGGATTCGAGTAATCATGTAGCCTTTTTCGTTTTGAACTTTCTTTACAAAAACTTTGAAAACAGTAATAGCATCGCTCTTATTAGCGAGAAAGAAAACCCAAGTAAATCTCGAAAAATCATCAACAATAACAAATGCATAAAGTTTGCCACCAAGGCTAGCTATTCTACTAGGACCAAATAAATCCATATGAAGTAGTTGCAAGGGTCTAGTAGTACTTACAGAGTTGATGGAATGAAATGAGGATTTAGTTGCCTTATTTAGTTCACATTCGACACATACCGTGTCCTTTTTGAATGTAATGTCAGGCAATCCTCTCACTAGCTTCTTGGTAGAAAGCCTAGATATAGCATCCATGTTGGCGTGACCAAGACGCTGGTGCCAAAGTAGTCGTTCGTCTTTGTGGGCATATAAACATCTACCTGCATTGTTAGTATTTACAGAAAGATAGAAAATATAGATGTTGTCCTCTCTTTTCCCTTCAAAAGCAATGTCTCCTGTTGACCTATCATAGATGTAGCAACTGTTTTGTCCAAAGTTAATATCATATCCATGATCAGCAAGATGACTAATGCTGAGCAGGTTATGCTTTAACTCGGTCACTAGGCAGACATCCTTTATTACAGGAGAAGGAGGATGACCAATGATACCATTACCTATTATGTGCCCTTTGAGATTGTTACCGAAGGATACATATCCTTCTCTCTTTATCGATAGTGATGCAAAAAGATTTGCGTCTCCCGTCATATGTCGCGAGCATCCACTATCGAGAATCCACTTACTTTCAGTTGAAGAGGGAAGGTCCACCTACATCAAGAGTAGATGTGACCTTTGGTACCCGAGTTCTTGAGGGTCCTGAAAAGTTAGTCTTTGGAAACCAAGTATATATCTTTTTATCTACAAGTCTTCTAAATTTGTACTGTGGTGAGATGTGTCCATGTAATCCACAGTAAGTACAGATAGCATTCTTATTTATACTAGGAGTATGAGAATAATATCTATAAGCAACAGGATGAGGATGGTCATGATGTGAAGAGTTAGCATGGTGATGATGATTATGCACAGAATGAGTGGCATGGTGATGGTGTCTATGAGGCATATCATGATGGTATTGTCTATGATGTGTGATATGCTGATATTGTCTATATGGCATGTCATGATGATTTTGTCTATATGGCATATGATGATCTTGTCTATATGGCATTGCATGATGATCTTGTCTATATGGCATGGCATGGCATGATGATTCCTATGTGTGGAGTGATGTTGATTGTGTCTTTGTGCATGATGATTGTGTACTGAGTGAGAATTATTCTTACGTGCACGTGGTTTGTGAAAGTTTGTGTATATAAATACATGGTTATGTGCTGCATGAGAATGACGTGGTTGACTAGCATGAGTGGTGTTGTGCCCATGTGATTGGGTTTGAGGTTGAACAACCTGTTTACCCAATTTGGTTTCTAATCTTTTAGAAACAGCTTGCAGTTCATCAACCTTAATATTTAAGCCATATATCTTAGTCATGGAAATCTTGTGTCTACTCTTTTCTTCAGCAAGCAACGTGTTGAGTGTAGTGATTTCTTGAGTTTGTTGCTCAATACGTGCTTCAGCATCATGTAAGCTTAATTTAAGCTTGGATACTTCATCAGGGTCATTTGTGGGTGTCGTGTTTCTAACATTATCAAGAAGTAAGGAAATTCTTTGTATCTCATCTTCAAGACTTTTGATTTTGTCCTTGGCATGTTTGTATTTACCGATGACCTTTTTGTGATCATCGAGTAAATCAGTGAAAGCATCACCAAGTTCATCAAAAGAGAAGTCATCTAGAGTTTCGTTAGATACCTTGTTGGAAGTTGCCATTAGGCACACATTTGCTGTATCTTGAGGAGAGCCTTTTTCTTCCTCGGAGTCACTCGCTTCACTTTCATGCCAAATTCCTATGTTGGCATATTTCTTTGATGAGTTCTTTTTGTATGGCTTCTCATAGCGGTTGCTCTTCTTCAAGAATGGGCAGTCTTTTCGGACATGTCCAGTCTTCTTGCAACCGTAACAGGTTGGCTCTTCTTCATCATCTTCTTGTGAATCCTTCTTCCTTCGATTGAAGCGAAGGAATTTTCTGAAGTTGCGAACCATGAGAGCTTGGTCTTCATCATCCGAGTTATCGTCTTCGGTCTCATCGTGATCAGCCCTTCGTCGATGAGCTTTGAGTGCGATCTCCCTGGTCTTCGGAGCAGGCTCTTCGAAGTCCTTGAGGTCAAGCTCGTGAGTCATGAGCTTACCCATCAAGGTCTCCATTGACATTGATGTGAAATCGTTTCCTTCTATGATGGCCGTCACCTTAGGGTTCCAAATCTTTGGCAACCCTCTGAGTAACTTACGAATCTTCTCGTGGTTTGAGTACTGCTTACCAAGCGAGGATAGAGGATTGATGATATCGAGGAATCTTGTGATCATTTGAGTGATCGTCTCACTTGGCTTCATCTTGAAGGCTTCGTATTCTTGAGTGAGACGACTTATTTTAGATTCCTTGACCTGTGTGGTTCCTTCATGCGTCACTTCTAGAAGTCTCCATACTTCATGAGCAGTGGTGCATGTAGAGACCCTGTTGAACTCATTCCTGTCTATAGCACAGAATAAAGCATTAATAGCCCTAGCATCTAGACTTGCCTGTTTCTTCTCCTCGACAGAATATTTGTCGTGTGGTTTCTCAATGAGGTCACCATCGACAACTATCCTGGCAGGCTTTTTGTAACCGTCAGTGACGACAGTCCACAGGTCAAAGTCTAGAGACTTAAGATAGAAGCTCATCCTTGTTTTCCAATATGTGTAGTTTGTCCCATCAAATAGGAGAGGCCTATGAGTGGACTGACCTTCACCATGATTGAAAATCAAGGATTGTGTGGTTGCCATGGATCAGCTCTTAGGATGTAAGTCCTTATAAAGAGAACAGAGCTCTGATACCAATTGAAGAACAGTTTGGCAACTCTAGAGGGGGGTGAATAGAGTTTATATAGAAAAATAGCCAATTAAAAATAACTCTTTCACCAACAATAAATAATCAGAGTAAAGTGCAGAAAATAAATGAAGAGCAGAAGAACATACGCAAACACAGCGATTTTAACCTGGTTTCTCTCGTGGAGGACTAGTCCAGGCCTGAGAACTCTAGCTCAGGATTAAATCCACTATTTGTGAAATAGTAGTTTACAACCCGTGCCTTTTCTTCAGAAGAGCACGTCAACTTCTAACAGATGATCGCAGTGGCGATTTGCTTGGAATTGTCCAAGCTACTTCTTCGACTCTTGCACAAGAATCCTAACTGAGAGATGCTGAGCACTCGACACTTAGGAGGCTTGTGGCTAGTAGATGGGAAGGGTATGGCTTACTTGAGCTTATAAGAGAGAAGAGAAAAGAAGATTGGATGGATTGGAATGAGAGAATTCATGCCCTATTTATAGTATTTTTATAGGCAGAATTCGGCCAGAATTCGGGTAGGAAAATTCAAAATTTTGGCCGTTGGACAACTAGCAACCAGCTAACCCTAAAATTAGGGTTCCTGATTTCTAGGGGACAGAGTTCGGCCCGAACTCTGTGTGGAGGCAGAGTTCGGCCCGAACTCTGTCTCCAGAGCACAGAGTGGTTCCAAGGGGATTTTTGGGCAGTGTTTGGTTCAGTGGAGCTTAGGATTTTGGGTAGGCTGTAGACTAAGTGTCAAGTGCTCAGCAAGACTCAGAGTACACAAGTCTAGACTCAATGAAAATATAAAATACAGACTCGAAAACACACTGAGAGCCGAAGACTGAGCTGTCGTCTGTCTTGAACTGTTATGCAGACGTCGTGTGTCGTATTGAATTAATACAGATATTATTTAGTCAATGTAGTCAATATTTGGTTGACTGTGACTTTGTGTCAACACGTAGAACCCCACCCACATGCATCCTTGCTCGCGTAGAGCTATCTCTCTCTCTTGCTCTTGCTAGAGTAGAGCTATTTTACGCTTAAGGCCCTTTGGCCTAGCGTAGAGGCTCACTCGCGTAGAGCCTTGAGCCCCTTTTCGTACCTGGTTGACTTTTATGTTCTTGCACTTTCCATGACTTGGCAAATCCTGGATTGATTGATATGACCGGGCTAATAATTGTACATGGCATGGTATGGCAAGTAACTGACATGACATGACATAACAAGATATGACAAGTACGCCTTGTTTTACTTAACAAAAATGCCAAACAAAAGTTGGATTTTGAAAATAAAACGAGAAAAAGTACAAGAAGTACAAATTTGATTCTGGGAAAGTATTGCTATGGAAGTCTGATCTGTAAATGATCACTTTGTTCCTAGGACCATATGATGATGATGAAGATCACTGCTTGAAGTAGAACAACTTGGAAGAACTAAGTCACCAGAAAGGTATCGACGCACTTAGGCACTGATGGCGAGGCCGAATGCTTTCCTGCTTTGCTTCACTCTGTTCTGAAAGAAAAGTTGAAGAAGAATGCTCCGGAGAATCAAAATCTCGAAGTTCTGATCTCTGTATTCTCTTCTGTCTCTCTTTATGTGTGTGTGTCGTTCAAAAATCAGTCTATTTATAGACTGGGGCTTCTGTACGTAAAAAGTATCAAAATCTGTCCTTACGCTAACAACTGCCACCCATGATCAGAGTCATCCTTTGCATACGTTGACACGCGTCCCATCATTTCAGTGAGAATAGGATACATGTACACACGTTCTTCGAAATATGTGGCATGAAGGCCATGTAGGCAAACCACGTTCCGAACTGACCAGAAAGAATAGGGCGTAAAAATAGCCCCAACATCCTCTGGGCGTAAAGCAGTAAGATGAGCGTAAAATAGCTCTGTCATAGGTTTCCCGTGTAAAGTGGTTATTGAATAACCTTAAGCGTAAAAATGGCTCAAATAGACTTTATGCACACATCGTTTTATGAGCGTAAAAAGTGGTGTAAAACTCCGTGCGTAAAAGAAACCCTATAGTGAGCGTAAAGTAGCTCGATCCACATAAACGACAACATTGGTCTCTGTATAAAACAAATCCCTTTGAATTCTGTAATATATGCCATCATTAATATCTTCATGTCAGAGTTTGCATTAAATGCAAGACTTGACAGCTTTGTCTAGCGTAAAAGTGGCTAGCTTGTCCTGGGCGTAAAACGATGGATGTAGATCCGAACGTAAAATAACCAGCCTGCTTCAGGCGTAAAGTGATTAGCCTCTCCTTGGCATAAATGGGATCAATTTGAGTAGACTGATCTATCACTTTGACCCTTCTTGTGAAGCACTTTTTACGCTCCTACAAGACCCCCTTCAAAGTTTTCAAATATCTCCAAAATTTGAAACACTTTGAACAGAAGCGTAAAAGTTGAGATTTGATCTGCCAGCGTAAAATTTGGGATACGCAACCATCATCCGCGTAAAAGCGGGGATATCCAACAGTCGGCGTAATTATAGGGATATCCAACAGTCGGCGTATTCTTCAAAAGAAAATTAATGTCGGTCAATACTTAACCGTCACAATAAATTTCTTTCTCGAAACTTTTGAATGTCTCTTCATCTTCCCGAGTAAGCAGTTTCCAACGAGGAATGTGAATAGTTGCTTTGGTTTGTATAAATAAGGACAAATTCTTTATTCTTGACATTCATCCTTGTTTTGTCATGGCGCCGAAGAACGAGATTACCAACAAAGAGGCTTCAAGCTCCAGGCTTGATTTCGAGCGAGCGTGCAACCTTTTAGAGGGTTTTGGAGTGACTCCTGCAGTCTTTAGTCGCATTGATGGTGGTCCTCCAACTGCGTACGAAGGGCCATGAGATACCGAAGCGTTTCTTAATCTGATGCGCCGCTCCGGGATTCATAATATGCATGAACTAGGTGTCTCCCTTCGTCAGCCCAACGAAGGAGAGAAAAACTGACGTTTTTATGTATTGCGAAACTTTTATCTATAGGGGTCCACTTCCCCCCTTTATAAATAAAATTTTGCTGTTGACCTCATCTATTGACGCGTACTTGTTTATGCACTTCTTTTGACTGCTTCTGTGGTTGTTAATTCCCAAGAAACAAACCAACACGTGGCATTTGTCTTGTGGTTACGAGAGCCTTTAAATAGGATCTTCTTCCGAAATAGACTTATCCCAACAGTTTTTTTTCCAGTCTTTATAGATAGCCGAGAATGTTTCATATACTCTCGTACTCATTCCTCTGAAGATAACTTTCTGCGATGTTGTTCTTCAACAAATGACAATAGCGAAGCTTTCCAACGGTGTTTCTTTGTATGCCCAGTCGTTAGACGCAGATTCAACCACCATTAGAGCCAAGCCATTCGACTCAAATGGTAAGTACGATCGTAAGAAAATATCTGTCTTCGAATTTTTTGTTTGAAAACAGCTATTTTACGAGCGTAAAGCCTTGCTGAAGCACTGGCGTAAAAACCTTGCTGAAGCACCGGCGTAAAAAGTCTTGCTGAAGCAAATGGCGTAAAAGCCTTTGTGAAGCACCGACGTAAAAGCCTTGCTGAAGCAATGGCGTAAAAGCCTTGTCATATCACTAGCGTAAAAGCCTTTGTGAAGCGCAGGCGTAAAAGCCTTGCTGAAGCAATGGCGTAAAATCCTTGTTGAAGCACTGGCGTGAAAGCCTTGCCATCTGTTTTTAGTTAGCGTTTAATACGCATCTAATGATACTTCTGTCTAAAACACTTTTTCTTTGTTGTTTTCTCCAGAAGCTTGGCTGAAGAGCTTTTTCAGAACTGGCATTGGTGACTTTGACGCTGTGAAGAGCGTTCTTCTGACTTCAACATCAGGGAGCTCATGCGCTTTTGACGCACAAGTCAGACAACTCAGAACTCTTCGTGGGATAGAAGGGTCTTCTTCTTTTGGTAGGAAGAGCCTTTATACACGGAGAGTTGGATGGTGGGGTCAACTCTACCCCGAGAAATCGGGTAGTAGAGTTCCTTTCACGGCAGAACTAGGAATTGTATCCCAATGCTGGATACATTCCTATCTCCTTTGGAAGGCCGCCCTTAATCCACCAGTTGTATTGGCAGCAACACGCCTTCGGGCTGCCATACTCTGGGGTTCTCCTCTCGTCTGAGAGAGAAGACCAGAGTTTGATTCCTGCTGTTCTGGTTGCCACTGGAGCTCAGACAGTCAGGAATTGCCACCAACAACGAACCCGTCAAAGAAGATCAAAGAAGAAATAGATCTCTATTAGGTTATCGTTGGTGTATAAAATAAAAATCCAAGAATGTAAGAGATTTCCATTATAACTTGTAAGAAAGTCTAAGAAATGTAATAGACTTTTTTGATGATATGGGAATGGAAATGATGATTCTTCTATGATCAATGATTTGTATCTATCTGGATGTAATATGGACATGATAAATAAATGAAATCTTATTTTATGTTTTAGAGTATATGATACTATCAGAGGTAATATGGACATAATAGCATATATGAACTCAAAAGAAAATTAGATTAATATCTATGCAGAGGTCAAATAGAAGTGATAGATAGGAAAAGAAAGCAGATTTAATATTTATTCAGAGGTCATGGAAACATGATAAATAGCGAATCCCACTTTCTAATCAATTGATAAAATAGAAGATATAAAATCCCTTTCCCAGGAAACAAGAAGTCAGCTTAACCAAACCTTGGTAGCTGGGGAATAAGAAGACAGATATTGTGAGCATATACGTCAAAACGGTGGACGAATCAACGTATTTCTTGGGAACAGAAAGGACGATTCAATTCCATAATTAAATGGATGAACCTGGTAACATGAACGGACGAGTCTTTTCGGAAATGAAAAGTCGTTTTCAATTTCAGAGACTAGTTCATTAGTAATCTTCCTCTATAAATAGGTGAGAATTCTCTGTAATCATTTCATTCTTATTTCTACTCCTCTATTGGAAATGTCTTCCGAGGATGTACAGCAAAAGAATGAAGTCTTCAGGAACATTGAGGACGTCATTGAGACATGCCCTGTTGAGCCAATAGTGACGGGTCCGACCGAAGTAGACAACAGTTCTTCTACGCCCAAACCACCCCAAGACATCTTTGCTTTCTTAGTAGAGCCAGGAAAAACTCCTGAAGAAGAAGCATTGAGGATGACCGTCTGTAAAATCTTTATGGGTTCAGAAAACGATGCCTTCTATGCATTGGCTGACTATGTATTCAATAAGGAAGGGAGTGGCCCTCGTCCTTAATATTTTATCTTGAACAAAAATAATAATAAAAGAAGTTTTATTTTTGTTCTGTCTTCTCTTTTTATACATAGTATTTCTTAAGAATTTTGCCATTGATCGGCAGCATGAGTAGATCTCCATTGGGTTTTGACAACCGATAGGCACCATTGGAGAACACGGACTCAATTACATACGGGCCTTCCCATTTCGCTAGGAATTTCCTTTTGCTTTTGTGAGTCATCACCATTGGTCTCTGAACAGCTAATACAAGCTCGCCAACTTTGAATACCCTCTCCTTGACTTTACAATTAAAAGTTCGAGATATACGGGCTTGATATAGCTCAATATGCTATTGTGCTTGAAGACGTTTCTCGTCCAATCCTTCAAGTTCTTGGAGTCGTAAGCGATTATTATTCTCTGTAGTTAGCTCATTAGCAATAGCAATTCGAAGAGAAGGGATCTGGATTTCCAATGGAAGGATAGCTTCACATCCATAAACCAGTAAAAATAGTGTAAAACTAGTAGGAGTCCGGACCGTTGTTCGATATGCCCATAAACATTCTCCAAGCTTCTCATTCCAATCTCTTTTATTAGAAGAGACAAACTTTTTGAGAAGTTTGATGAACGTTTTGTTGAAGGCTTCAGCTAAACCATTAGCAGCTGGATTATAAGCCGTAGAAGCCAGATTTTGAATTCAATTTTTGTCACAGAACCGATAAAATGCCTGACTGGCAAATTGTGGTCCATTGTCATGAATTATTCATCGAGGAATCCCGAAGCGATAAATGACATAATGTTTAATGAAGCTGATTATATTAGATGTTTTCACTTCATCAAGGGAAACTGCTTCTGCCCACTTCGAAAAGTAATCGGTTATAGCTAGTATAAACCGATGTCCTTTGACAGAATGAGGGTTAATAGGACCAATGATGTCCATACCCCAAGCTTCGAAGGGCCAGGAGGCTGCTGTAGGATGTAGAAATTCAGACGGCTGGTGAATAAAATCAGCATGAATCTGACATGCTTTACATCTTCTGGCATAGTCTACAGCATCTGCTATCATAGAGGGCCAATAATACCCCATTCTTCGAATGCGATCTTGCAACTTTGGACCCGGTTGATGAGCACCACAGACACCATCATGAGCCTCACGCAGTGTTTGTTTGGCTTCACTTTCTGAGAGACAGCGCAGCAAGAGTCCGTCATATGAACGACGATATAGCATATGTAAAGACGAATCATAATAGAATCGAAACGATCGTCTCTTAATTGATGCAGCTTCTTTAGGATCTTCAGGCAAAATCCCATGAACTGCATAATCAATGAATGGAGTTCTCCAATCTTTCTGCTGGGAACTTGACTCGGTAGTATAACTTTGTTCAATATGTAGATTACTCTTCACACAGAACAAGTCTCGGTCCAACAAAGTAATTGTATTTTGCCTTCGGATTGGGACAGCCAAGTCTGCAGCTAAGCTGGCAAGAGCATCAGCCTCCACATTCTGAGAACGTGGTACAAATTCAATGACGAATCCTTTGAATGATAGGACCAACTCGACTACCACCTGATGATAGGGGATGAGATCAGGATTTCTGACTTCATAAGTCCCTCTAACTTGATTAATGATCAATTGAGAATCTCCATAAGCCTCTAAGAATTCAATATCCAATTGTTTTGCTACTTGGAGACCAATCAATAGAGCATTATATTCTGCTACGTTGTTAGAGCATGGCTCATTAAGAGAATAGGCACGGTATATGACCATTTTGTCAGGAGAAACCAAGACAATTCCTATCCCAGAGACAATATTGCCTTTAGGTCCCATTCGTGATGCTCCATCAAAATATAATTGCCATATATCATTCTTCAAAGTCATGTTACAATCCACTACTTCGTCTGGAATGTCTTCATATAACTTCGAAGTTTCAGGTATAGGATGAGCAGCTAAGAAATCAGCTAACGCTTGGCCCTTCACTGATTTTTGAGGCACATAAATCATGTCATAAGGAGTGAGCAACATCGCCCAGGTAGCTAACCTGGAATTAAGAATGCTCGGTTTTCTCATCAATACCCGAATGGAATTTATTCTGGAGATGACATGAATAGTCTGTCCAGTGACATAATGCCTTGTCTTTTGGACGGCAAAAACCAAATCTAGACATTCCTTTTCTACAGGAGTATATCTGTGTTCAGCTCCGACCATCATTCTGCTCAGATAATATATTGCTTGTTCATGACCCATATCACTTTTCTGTGCCAGAAGAGCGCCAAGTGAATGATCCAAGGCTCGAACATATAGCAAAAATGGTCTTCCTATCACCGGAGGTACCAGAACAGGCGGGTTTATAAGATATTGCTTATGTTATTGAAGGCTTTTTGACACGCTTCATCCCAGACAAAATATACCCCTTTCTTTAATAGACGGGAGAAAGGTTGACATCTCCCAGAAAGATTAGATATAAATCTTCTGATATAAGCAATACGGCCCTGAAAGCCACGGAGTTCTTTCAGATTACGAGGAGGACGCATTTCAAGAATTGCTTTAACCTTATCAGGATCAACATGAATACCTTGAGAGGTAATGACAAATCCTAGAAACTTGCCACTAGAAACCCCTAAGAAAGACTTAGTAGGGTTCATTTTCAATTGATGTTGGTGCATCAATTCAAATACTGTCTTCAAGTCCTGAATGTGATCATTCTTTGACCGACTTTTAACAGCAATGTCATCTACGTAGCATTCAACTATTTTCCGTAGATATTCTTGAAAGATATTGCTCATAGCCCGTTGATATGTAGTACCGGCATTTTTAAGACCAAACGGCATAACCGTATAGCAGTAAACCCCAAGGGGTGTTCGAAAAGATGTATGCTTCTCATCTTCTGGATGTATCTTGATCTGATTGTATCCTGAGAATCTGTCTATGAAAGACATACGTTCAAAACTGCATGTATTGTCTATCATGACATCAGTAATGGGAAGTGGAAATTCGTCCTTTGGATAAGCCGTATTAAGATCTCGGTAATCTATACAAACTCGGACTTTTTCGTTCTTCTTCATAACAGGAATAATATTGGCCACCCAATCTGGGTGTTGTTCTTCACGAACAAAGCCACATGTAATCAGCTTTTTGACTTATGCTTTAATTGCATCCATCATATATGGTCTAAAGCGCCGTTGCTGTTGTTTTACAGGCTTGACATTAGGCAAAATGTTGAGTTTATGAGTAAAAACTTTAGGATCTAGCCCTGGCATATCCTCATAACTCCATGCAAAGATTCACCATATCCTCATAACTTCTTGTGAAGCACTTTTTAGGATCAATATTTACATCATTTACAATCTGATTGCTACGCTTCGGATTAATCAACAGTGGACCATCATCCGTCTTCTGCATAGATTTGCCAAGGTTGACAATCAATGGTGATTCTGGATCATTCGTACAAGAAGTATGCCCTTTAACCTTGATCATAAAAGGTTGAACTTGGCTCTTAGCAGGAATATTTATTGATCCCTCAGATGAAGTTTGAGTTCTTCCTTTAACCTTGATTATCAAAGGTTGATCATTGACAGGTTGGGATTGGATTCGTCCCTTGACTATGATCTTCAAAGGTTGCTCATCTGGCGGATCTTCATTAATAGACTGATCCTCAGATGATGATTGATCTTCAGCCATGTCTGATATATCTTTCACATGCTCTTGTTTATAAAGCCTTGAATCAGAGAAGTAGGGTTTGACACCCTTGAACGGATTAATATCAGCAAACTCAGTTTTCACAACTCCTTGGGAGTCCACATATTTGAAACATTTGTGAAGAGTTGAAGGCACAATATTGTGCTCATGAATCCACGGTCTTCCAAGAAGAATATTGTAGGATACGTCCGAGTTGATAACATAGAAAGTTACCATAGTTCGAAGATCACCAATCTGAATCTGCAGACGAATCTTCCCCAGTGGTTTGCTCTTGCCAGAGTTAAAATCGACTATCATAGTACTAGTGTAAGTCAGCTCACTAGTAGGAATCCTCAGGGGTCTTAGCATACTCTGAAGAATTATACTAATTGAAGACCCAGGATCAATGTAAATTCTGTCAATTTCAGTAGATCCGATATATCCAGTGTAGCACAGAGGCCTATCATGCTTGTTGTGTTTCAATAGCATATCCTCTTGTGTAAAGGTGATGTTGGGAATTGCTTCCATCATACTATGACATTGCGGACATGACACTAATATATTATCAGGAGTCTTGAGTTGAGCCAAGCATGAATCTGCTTGAAGTAAAGCTTCGCTCAAAGTCTCTCTGCTTTCTCTGGAAAGGCGAAGCAGTTCAAATATAGATAGTCTAGCCGGAGTATTGGCTAACTGAGCTAGAATGTCAAACTTGTAAGGCTTCATCACCACCCCCTGATTGGAAGCAGACTTCAATGGGATATCAAAGCGTACTGCCTTCTGTTTCCCCTTTTCAACCACAGACGGTTTAACAGAAACAGGAGAAGGTTGAACTGGTAGAGTTTCCATTACATCTTCTGCTTCTTTGGAGGATCCCTTATAGTCTTTGTGGTACTCTTTTCCAGATCTTGTACCAGCAAAAGTTTCTTCTTCAGACTCAGGAGAAGAAAGTACCATATTACAGGATTTAGTCTTTCTTCCCTTAGCCTTCTTCTTGTGAGGGTTGTTACGAGGAACTTTAGAACCCAATCCAGCAGTGAAATTCTGATTTTGAATTTGTAAAAGAAGACGTATTCCTTTATCATAATTCAAACCTTCTGCCTTTTGAAAGTCGTAACCCATCTTCCTCATGAGAAGGACAGATTGCGGACTATACAAGTGGATAGGTAGTAAACTTTGGACAGGTGTTTCAGCACAGAAAAAGGAAGAAACCTCTGCAACTACAGGAGAATGAAGCATAGACGTCTCTGTAGTTAAGGGAGGAGAAGGATTCGGGATACGAAGAGAAATCCCTGTTGGAGCTTTTTTATAAGCAGCAAAGACTTGTTGTGCCCGGTATAAAGGAATACTATTCATGGCTAGCCACTGCTGATGAGTAAGCTTGAGCTTGGTAGGAGGAGCTAGACTTGGAGGACAGATGTTTAGTCCTTTCAGTCTATCTTCTAGAGGAAGGCCATTCCATTGATGATCCAAGTCATCCGGATTTGGAATAACATGAGAAATCATGTTGCAGGTTTTGACTTTCTTACCTTTCTTGGATTTTAAAGTTTTACCTTCATTTTCCAACTCAGGTACTAAGTCAGGATGTACCCACATGATTTCACCATTCTTTAATGTGAGCGACAGCAATCCTGTATTTTCTTCCCTGGCAGGCGGGATATTCACGATCTTCATCGTCGCCTTCGGAATTGGGATAATTCCATCTGGGACTTGCTGTGAAAGAAAATTCCCGAACTGAAGAGAAACCATATTGGTCGTAACTGTATGGTCATCATTGGTTAAAGCGATAGCGCCACCATTTATCAGCTCTTGGATCTTCTTTTTTATGACATAGCAAGCACTGGTAGGATAATTAATGTATCTATGATAGATACAATATTTGGGATTGTCAGTCAGATTCACTTCATTAGGCCTTTTTGGCTCTGGAATCTGAAGTTTACCACTTTTCACCAGACATTGAAATATTCCTGGGATATCACTTTCGTCAAAAGAGTATTCTTCCTTTAGCCTGGAAGATTCCTGATTATTTGGCGTCGTTTTATTCTTAGAAAGATTGACCATAAGAGTATCTTTTCCTTTCACATTACGATTGCCAGGATTATTACCAGGATTACTTTTCTTCCCTTTATCTTCTGAAGCAAAAATCATCCCGTGTTCACGAGCCAACCTACCATTGGTCTCGGCAGAAATGCTGTTATGATAAACGAAACACAATCTGTGAATTGGGAACCTGTGAAGACAGCAATGGATGGTCGCAAATTTATTTTGCATGTATCAATCAACGCTGAATCTGGCATACCAGGAGGCATCTTTAGAGTAGCCTGTCGGAAACGTTCAATGAACGTCCGAGTATCTTCTTTCTCCTTTTGTTTGATTTCTATCAAGGAGGACATGTTCATGTCCATACCTCCTTCATAGAAGCGGGAGAGAAACATTGCCTTGAATTCGTCAAAAGACGAAATAGAGTTATCGGGTAAGCTACGATACCAGTCGTAAGCTGAACCCGTCAGGCACCCGATGAACACTCGAGTGAGAAGAGCATCATTTTTCTGCAAGTGTACAGTCATAATATCAAAGTAATTGATATATTGACTAGGAGATGCTTTTCCATCGAATAAAACCATGGATTGTGGCTTGAACTTCGGTGGAAAGGGTACATCATTCCAATGAGGAGGATAAGGTTGCTTAATTCCTAACCTCTGGAGCTGATCTTTGTGCCTCAAAACTTCAAACTGTGCTTTGAGTTCACGCACTGCTTGAATGGCTTCACTGGTTTGAGGAAGCACATTTGATTGAATAGTCGTTGGATGTACAGTAACCCCCACTGGAGGTGGTACATCTTCTGGAATGATGGAATCTGGAGATGCAGAATTTTGATTAACAGTAGGCTCTTGAATATTCAAAGGTATATCAGCCTCTTGACTATCTTAAGTTTGTGCTGCTACTAGTACCGGAGTTATTACTGTAGGTTGAGCAGTTTGCTGATTCAAAATTATCTGATGCATGCTTTGCACCATGTTAAGCATGTCTTTCAATGATTGCTCCACGGCAGTGAGACGTTGTTCCGTATTAGCAGATGATGTCTCTGGTTCATCTCCAACAGCGTAGGATTCAACCTCTCTTGAAGATATAGAGGGATTAGTATAGAAGTATGAATCCACACTATCGATATCAGACTCAAAAGATTGAGTACCCCCAGCTTCTGAATCAGAAGTCTGCAATTGTCTTTGTCTTCTTGATCGAGTATTCTGATATACTCTTTCAAAGGAATCAAGAAGCCTGTTGAACTGTTGTTGACCTGGGGTTTGGGACATATTCCGTCTTGGATGTCGTCCTCTGTTAGTATGAGATGCCATGTTGACTGACACATATGACAACTCATGTTCTTGGTCTTCAGCTTGATGTTGAGGCGAGTTAAAACTTAAATGATCAAAAACTGACCGTTTTGAAGCCGAACAACAACAGTTGATCACAACCTGGTGATATTCACAATGATATTTTTCTTGGGGGAATATTACCGGAGATTGTCTGTTATTACGTTTTTGCATTAGCAATTCACGTAAATCAGAAGGAACAGATGGAGTATTCTTCTTTATTACATTTGGGGTAGAAAAACGTTTAGTCCCTTGTGTATAAAGAAGATTACTGGCTGCATTCGTAGAACCAAACTGTACATTTTTACGCGTTTGGAGTTGTGTGCGTAAATCTTGAGATTTAGCACGAAGGACTCCATTTTCATGGCGTGTAATTTGTAAGTTTGGTACTTTGCGTAAAGCAGTATAAGAAGGTTGTTGGTGTAGGACAGAAGCTTTACCAACGATATTTTTACGCTGCACACGTTTAGGTACATTCACATTAGATGTGCAAACATCGTTATGAATTTTATCTACACTGTCAAAGATAGGAGACTTACCTTTACGCGTGGAGCGTAAAAATTGATTATCTACCACATCACAGATGGGAGATTTTGCTTTACGCGAGGAGCGTAATTTATTTGGGCCTACCACGTCACCGACGGAAGACTAATTCTTACACTCAGAAGCATAAACTTTGGAGTCTGCCCCATTACGAATGGGAGATTCATTCTTATGTACTGAGCGTAAAATTTGGTTCTTATCCACTGAGCGTAAAACTTGATTCTTACGCAGTGGGCGTGAAACCTGATTATCTTCACCGTTACAAACGGGAGATAAATTGTCACACTTTGAGTGCAACTCTGAAGTAAGGACTGCCTCGTTACGAACGGGAGCCCCTACGACAGGAGTGGGAAGAAATCCCTTGTCATCAGAAGCAACAGAGAGATCAGAAACCACTTTGGATTTGGGAATCCAAACTTTTTGTGCTTTGCGAGACTTTTGAACATTGGAGTAGAGAGAACCACCCCCAGTTCGGAGCATTTCTTCATAGGCAGTCTGGTCGAAGTGCACAACCAGAGTCTTCTTGGTCGAACCGACCGAAACATCATCATATTGAGCAATCGCCTCCTCGTTAGAGGAGAAGGTCGTCCCCAGCAGAGTCGCCATTTTGTTTCGCTTAACAAAAATGCCAAACAAAAGTTGGATTTTGAAAATAAAACGCAAAAAAGTACAAGAAGTACAAATTTGATTCTGGGAAAGTATTGCTATGGAAGTCTGATCTGTAAATGATCACTTTGTTCCTTGGACCATATGATGATGATAAAGATCACTGCTTGAAGTAGAACAACTTGGAAGAACTAAGTCACCAGAAAGGTATCGACGCACTTGGGCACTGATGGCGAGGCCGAATGCTTTCCTGCTTTGCTTCACTCTGTTCTGAAAGAAAAGTTGAAGAAGAATGCTCCGGAGAATCAAAATCTCGAAGTTCTGATCTCTGTATTCTCTCCTGTCTCTCTGTCTGTGTGTGTGTCGTTCAAAAATTAGTCTATTTATAGACTGGGGCTTCTGTGCGTAAAAAGCATCAAAATCTGTCCTTACGCTAACAACTGCCACCCATGATCAGAGTCATCCTTTGCATACGTTGACACGCGTCCCATCATTTCAGTGAGAATAGGATACATGTACACACGTTCTTCGAAATATGTGGCATGAAGGCCATGTAGGCAAACCACGTTCCAAACTGACCAGAAAGAATAGGGCGTAAAAATAGCCCCAACATCCTCTGGGCGTAAAGCAGTAAGATGAGCGTAAAATAGCTCTTTTATAGGTTTCTCGCGTAAAGTGGTTATTGAATAACCTTGAGCGTAAAAATGGCTCAAATAGACTTTACGCACACATCGTTTTATGAGCGTAAAAACTTGTGTAAAACTCCGTGCGTAAAAGAAACCGTATAGTGAGCGTAAAGTAGCTCGATCCACATAAAAGACAACATTGGTCTCTGTATAAAAAAATCCCTTTGAATTCTGTGATATATGCCATCATTAATATCTTCATGTCAGAGTTTGCATTAAATGCAAGACTTGACAGCTTTGTCCAGCGTAAAAGTGGCTAGCTTGTCCTGGGCGTAAAACGATGGATGTAGATCCGAGCGTAAAATAACCAGCCTGCTTCAGGCGTAAAGTGATTAGCCTCTCCTTGGCATAAAGGGGATCAATTTGAGTAGACTGATCTATCACTTTGACCCTTCTTGTGAAACACTTTTTACGCTCCTACATGCCTAATGGTAACTATTTAAAGCTGTTGCGACGGCTAGCATGGCATGACAAGAATGAATGGCCTGGACACCGTGGATGATTGTGTTTGTGCAATAAACCAATACTGTCTTGCATCATGTCTAGGGTACGGATCCCTGAATACCACGGTCAGGGGTACCTACTGAAAATTGACTAAGGCTAATAACTAGAATAAATCAGTAGTCATGAAGAGATTTCCCAGCTACAGGCAATCCCGTTATCTGGGCGCTCAAGTGGACTTATAGCCTACCGACGAGTATGGCACATTTTCAGTACACAGTCACGTGTTGCACCCTTCATAAATAGACATTCGACCTGGATAACCTGGATGGTCTGCAGGGCTTGTGGCTGTTGGAATAATCTCGTTGCATCTTGCTAGTAACTAGGCATGTGATAACCCTAGTTAGTTAAAGTATCAAGCCGTACTCATTGCGTGGCCGTGATTGATTGGATGGAGTCTAGCCCAGCTTCATCTCGTCCTGATCCTGTGCAAGATTGTGACATGACATGATTACTTATGCTTGCCTCAACAATAATGATCAGGGGACCAGTTATGTTCAGGCGAAGGGTTACAATCCCGGTCCTTGTTTGGTTTAAGGGTTGTAACCTGGCTCTCGGAGCAATTCTGTGTCCTCTCTTCGTTTATTGTCTTATGGCACCCCATGTCATGCTCGTCATTACCTTACTTCAATAGCTTGATTATTTATGCTTGCCTTAACAATAAGGATCAGGGGTCAAGTTCTGTTCAGGCGAAGGGTTACAACCCCGGTCCTTGTTTGGTTTAAGGGTTGTAACCTGGCTCCCGGAACAGTTCTGTGTCCTCTCTTCGTTTATTGTCTTATTACTTTACCAACAGTATTTGAGACGAGTTTCTATTCAGGTGAAAGGTTGCAACCTCGGTCCTTGTTTGGTTTAAGGGTTGTGACCTGGCCGCTTGAATGGTTTTCTCATACTCAATCCATTGTTGTTATCTCTGTTATTATCAGATTCTTCTATAATTATCTTTAATATTCCTTTATTATATGATGGTTTTAGTCCCTAAGTGAAGCCTCCTTTGTGGCACTTGCTCTTTCTGGGATCTGACCCGGCTGGTTTTGTATGGCCAGATATCGGAGAAGCTCTAGAGGATTTATCTACCTTTCAGCCAGATGGTGACCACCATGCGTAACCCTGGAAACGAGTGGGTTCCTTTTGTCCTCCTACTTTATTGTAAAATATTCTTTTGAGGCGTTTAGCCGGCGAGCACGTATTAGCTCGTATTGTACCTTTATTTACTGTCTGCCTACGGGCTGTAACATGATTGGCAAATCCTAGGGTTGATCATGTATGACTAAAACTCTTGCTAGTCTTGATATTTTGTAAGACTAGCTTCATGATCATCCAAATATGTAATGTATGGGATGCCTTACTATTGTATATTGGTGTTCTGACATCTTGTAACTGTTATTGCTTGCTTGAGATTGAGACAATAGGCTTGTTCATGACCTAAGAGACTGATGGCTTGTAGTTAAACCCTCATGTGTCTAGACAGCCGTGATCGTATAGCGAGGTGGGTTGCACTTTAATATACGTAGCTGGCTATATACGCCCCCGCTCTCAAGTATTCTGGTTCTGGGGCGTTACATGGTTTAAGTGGTGGCCCATGCAGGTTTTGTTGTAACGCCTCAGTCCCAAATACTTGAGACTAGATACGTATCATGCCAGCTGTATACATACGAGTAAATATACGGCTCGTATGTATACATAAGCTGTAAAATGTAGAAAGCCAAGACACTAAATCTCATCCACAAATATAAATAATAATATAAAAACAACTTTGAGTTTGTCATGTATACAATCGTTGGGCGGAGATTAATCAACTACCAACTAATTTAAATAAGAAAAAATTATACAAGAAAATGATTTGGTCACGCGAAGGAGATGGCAATCCAAAAGCAACATCTCGAAGAATAGAGCACAAGACATGGCCTTAGCTAGAGTACCTGCAGAAAATCACAAGACACACCTGGAGAGATAACCAGGTCCTCAGAGGGACGTAACAAGACACATAATATCATGCCAATAAACTAAATAATAAAGCTCAACAGAAAAGTATGCATGAGTAAAGATTCCTAACCATCCTATGTGATATGTATTTTGAGGACAACGTTCTACGCAGGGGCTATAACGGACTCGCGCAAGCAAGTAATAGAGATTGGCCGTCAAGTAGCGCTCATCCGAGACGCTATCGGCCCTGGGCAGAAGGTAGTGCTCATAAGAGTCACCATCGGTCCAAAATGTGTGTAAAAATAAATGTAGCCCCTACGCTAATAACTGTCCCCTCTCCCCAATGATACTATACACGTATCGACTCCATGATACTGTTTTAATCCTTAATAACTGCCAAGTCTTCTAAAAAAAATCTATTGGAAGTTATATCCTAACGCACGGCCTGTACGCACCAATGATCAGTCAGCACGCAAGTCCGCATCTATATGCGACTCATAACTCACACACAATCCGTGGCACAACGTGACAGTTTATGAGATGCACTAAACATACGGTGGTCCCTTAAGTCTAAGCCAATTGCATAAAGTATAATAATTTGCATCTATATATAGTTTTGAAAGAACAACATAAAAAAAATATGCATGATATTGAGCAAGAAATTAAACAGTAAAGGCAAGGTGTCTTGCCTGATGTCCGAGTGAGATAAGATGATGTCCTGGCAACGAATCAACAGCAGCGCACAAAGAGTAGGGTGTAGGTACAACTTCGAATGCTGAAAATAGTGTATTATCTAATTATAAATAATACTGTACCTATTACATTTATTTAATAAATTCTAAAGTTAGGATTTGGCATAGGTTTTTGTATTAGCTCTCCGAGAAACTAAACGGATCGCATTTTCGTTTCCGGAATCTCCCGAAATCGCAAAAATACTGAAACCCGTTTATTTTTGGGACACTAGATACTCAAACAATTTTGTAGAAATCTACAGAATTTGTCTATTAAAATATGTTTTTGGAAAGCTTACCTCGATACGCTTCTTTTAAAAAAAAACTGGAGGCAAAACGGAGTTCGGAGCTAGGAGATTTCGTCGTTGCAAGTTGCTCTTGCTACTAAAAACCGGGGCTGAATTCTAATGACGAATTTTAGAGTTTCTATTGGACTAAAAATAATTTCGAATTATGGCTGATAGAAGAGGGATGTATTGAATTTATATTGTTATTTATTTCAGATTTATCTCCTAAATTAGATAGGATTTGATTTAATTAAATTGGAGTTTGCTTTGTTAGGATAGGATATAGATATGGATGCTTTCCTATTAGACTTAGGATTATGATTAACTTAAAATATTGTTCATATTTATCTAAATTATCTATAACATTATTTAAAATTACTATAGATAATAAATATAGTTAATATCTATTTAAACAACCTTTATCTAATCTCATTTATACAAGCTGAAATATTTAATACTAAATTGACATTTATTCTATATTATGTAAATAGTGTACAATACAAGTAACATGTAAAAAGTAATAAAAGTTATAAAATAAATCTTAAAAGTTTGAGAAAAAAATTTGTATAATATAGTTCAGATCCTTAATATACTAGACAAATAGTTTTATATATTTTTATACTAAATTCACTAATGAGCACTATACTAAATATATGTAAAATAATATAAATTATATAATAAGTCAATAAATAGTTATTTAAAAATCCAAAAATTCAACAAATATTTATTTTGAAAAATCAGGGGATTTACAAAAGTCTTATTTAGATAAGGACTAAGAAGAGTTTTAATTCCCCTTAGATTTTTCACTATTTAATTCAAATTGATTTAAAAGTAACTCAATCAAATATAATCCAATGTAGATTGATTCTACCTCTAATTTAAACTGCATTTAAATAACTTAATAACTTTTTTCAACTTAAATTACCATAATTAATTACATATTAAATCAACCCATATTTAATATACCTTTTTCGAGATAATATATGATAATAATTAATTTCGAAAATACAAATATATATACACTCGCATGCAAAAATAATACTTACATAAAACATAGTTTTTCTAAATTACTAGTTATACTAGTACCCTAAAATAAAATGACCTTTTTTTAAAATAAAAATAAAGTTTGATAATCCTCGACACAACACATTTACAACTTCAAGCAATATAAAATATCTATCGTCTATTATTTTGAAATATTTTCTACATCTATATAATTAAAATATTTTATAAAAATATGTACTTCGCACTTATTCGCACTTAACGAGAAATTTATGAAACGTAAACTCGTACGTGACATACAAATACGAAATACCAAAATCAATACCATATTTATAAAAAAAAATATAGTAGAAATTTAGGGGTTTTACACTTGTAGAATCAAGATATGTGAGGGTTTACCAAATAGATGTCTCAATCAGTACTCGCCCTTGATCTCTGTCCGTATCCTCTAAATCCCAGAAATCTTGACCTGATCACTTGCTTGTATCTTTGATCTATCATGGTCCTTCCTTATTGTTCCCTATGTCGTCTTTTTCAGCGGCATTGTTCCTGGTCCTACCGATCAGCAAGGTGGAGCACCTCCCGTGGACCAGCAGCAACCCGGAGATCAAGCCCAACATTCAGGAGTAGCCTCTAGAGTCATGCCTACTGGGGGTCAAGAGCCGACAGTTCAGCCCGTCCAGCCTGTAGAGCCTGATAATGGCACCTTGGGGGATCTCATCAGGACATTGTTAGCTTCTCAGGATCGTCGAGGAGATGCCTTACACCAGACAGTGGCAGATGCTCTCACCAGAGGAGGTCATCAGGGGGACAGCGTGGCCAACAGCTTCAAGCGCTTGAACCCTCCATTCTTCGATTGTAGCAAAGATGCTATTGTCGCAGATGCTTGGCTTCAGGACACAGAGGTGATTCTAGAAGCAGCCAGGACTCCAGAAGACGAGAAGGTGGTCGTGGTACGCCTGCAGTTATTGGATCTTGCCCGCAGCTGGTGGGCGGCGCAGGCCGTTGGATTAGTGGCACCTATTGCCTGGGCAATTTTTCGTGAGAGATTCTAGACCAAGTACTTCGATGTTGTAGCTCGGTACGATCTACAGACGAGGTTCACCAATCTGAAGCAGATGGACAGGACGGTCGACGGATATGCGGTCAAGTTTTCGAGACTTAGTCGGTTTGCTCCCTCCTTGGTAGCAACCGAGTTCGACAGAGCCCAGCAATTTCAGTAGGGGCTCCATCTAGAGATTTTGTTGGCAGTAGAGCAGTTTGAGCATCAGACTTTTGATGCGGTATAAAGAGTAGCCAGGAGGCATGAGTATACCTCCCAGAGGATTGTGGATAGGACCGGGGGTCGGAAGCGAACCCTTAGCCAGATGAATCAGTCTTCAGCACCAGCCCCGGCAGCTAGGGCTTTGACCATTGGAGGTGGGCGGCCACAGTGACGTCGGTTCAACATTCAACCCTGACGTACCCTCAGCAGTAGAGGCAGAAGCACTCTTCCGCAGTGGAATGTTCACACTACGGGAAGTCAGGACATGTGGTATCAGAGTATCGCAGAGCACAAGATTTGTGCTTGGTTTGTGGTGCCCCAGACCACAGGGTTGGGAACTGCCCAAACAGGGGGAGTTCATCTTCATCAGTCTTCTCTAGTCCTTCGGTGAGAGGACCAGCACCGGTCCAGCAGCAGCAGCAGTACCCCTTCCCGAGGCCATTGCCGACGCAGGCCCAGGCATTCCAGTAGCAGAGATCGCAGCAGTATGCCCATGCCCAAGCCATGATCCAGAGTAGACATAGAGATTTTCAGCAAAGGGGACCCGCACCCAGAGGACATGGTCAAGTGCTGGCTTTGACCATGGAAGATGAAGGATTGGCACCAGGTGAGGTAGTGGCTGTAACGCCCCAGTCCCAATATACATAGGACTAAGTACGTAGACATGCCAGCTGTATACATACGAAGTATATGGGCCTTTTATGTATACATAAGCTGTAAAATACAGCAAACCACAACTAAATAATCTCATCCACAAAATAAAGGAATAAAGATAACATATAATGAATTGTCTTGGTACAATATGTTGGGTGGAGACACATCCACTACCAACCAAATAAAAAGGAAGAAGTACATGATATATAAAAGGCTAAGTGGAAGTATCAAGGAGGAACCAAGTCACGTCATCTTCGAATAAATGGAGAAGGCCACGATCCCGGCTAAGATACCTGCGGAAGACATGAACACACACCTGGGAAATAACCAGGTCCTCAGACGGACGTAGCAAGATACAAGAAGAACAAGCTAATATAAACTGTCAGAATAATAAAATAATATATAAAGGACTATCCTAGACACAAATATGCAAAGGAGATTCTAACCGCCTAATGTGCAATTTAGAGGACAACTTTCATGCGCATGGGTGAGATTTTAGGCTATGTGTACGTAACTGGCATCCAGTGATCCGTATCCGTCTATAACGTCCAAAACGTCAGAGGGTATCTGCAAATAAATTGCCACAATTTCATCCGGAGACTGTGGTTTACCTGTTTGGATTCCCATACGCACTAGCGACTGTCCTTCCCCAATATTTCCCACACTGACCAAGTCATGTCCATGACCCGCCCAGTTTTGTAACTGCTCGAGTCTCTATACCTTAATCGTAGCAGTTACGATCTATCCGTCACACTACAATAAAGATGGTCAGTCCATAAGTCATGCCCCTAACAAAATGTCTCAAACCGTGTAGTGTAGGTGTCATGGCCAAAGGAGATATAAAAATATCCCCCAACAAGAAGTTAGTCCATTAAAACTAAGTTAACATGCATATAGTAAAGTAACGACTAATAGAGTCGCTTGCACCCAAGTGTGGCTTGGACGCGCAATTTATAACAAAGAAAACAAACAATATAAAACAAAGTAAATAATACGAAAAATAAATAATATGATAGTAAATTAGCAAGGAATACTTGCCTGGGTCCTGAGCACTGTGGTGGCGAAGATCAGATAGAAAAGTAGGTGGAACAACGGCTGCTGAGGAACTAAGGTCCAAACATCCCCGGATGTTGAAAATAGTCTATTATCTAATTATAATTAATACTATACCTATTAGATTTATTTAATAAATTCTATAATTAGTATATGGCATAGGTTTTCATATTAGCTTTCCGAAAAACTAAACGGATCGCATTTTCGTTTCCGAAAACTCCCGAAATCGCAAAAATACTGAAGTACGTTTATTTTTTGGACATCTAATACTCAAATAGTTTTACAGAAATCTACAGAACGAATTTTTTCTATTAAAATATGTTTTTGGAAACCTTATCTCGATATGCTTCTTTTAAAAAAAATTGGAGGCAAAATGGAGTTCGGAGCTAGAAGATATCATCGTTCCAAGTTGCTCTTGCTACTAAAAAGCGGATCTGAATTCTAATGACGAATTTTAGAGTTTATATTGGACTAAAAATAATTTCGAATTAAGGATGATAGAAGGGGGATGTATTGGGTTTATATAGGTATTTATTTCAAATTTATCTCCTAAATTAGATAGGATTTGATTTAAATAAATTGGCGTTTGCTTTGTTAGGATAGGATATAGATAGAGATATTTTCCAAGTAGAAGTAGGATTAGTATTAATTTAAAATATAGTTTATATTTATCTAAATTATCTATAACATTATTTAAAATTACTATAGATAATAACTATAGTTAATATTTATTTAAACAACCTTCATCTAATCTCATTTATACAAGTTGAAATATCTAATACTAATTTGACATTTATTCTATATTATGTAAATAGTGTACAATATAAGTAACATGTAAAAAGTAATAAAAGTTATAAAATAAATCCTAAAATTTTGAGGAAAAAAAATTGTATAATATAGTTTAGATCCTTAATGTACTAGAAAAATAGCTTTATATATATTTTTATACTAAATTCACCAATGAGCATTATACTAAATATATGTAAAATAATACAAATTATATAATAAGTCAATAATAGTTATTTAAAAATCCAGAAATTCTACAAATATTTATTTTGAAAAATCAAGGGGTTTATAAAAGTCTTATCTAGATAAGGATTCAGAAGAGTTTTAATTTCCCTTAGATTTTTCACTATTTAATTCAAATTTATTTAAAAGTAACTCAATCAAATATAATCCAATGTAGATAGAGACTAGGATTTATTTAAACCCAAATATATAATTCTATTATTAAATTTAAACCAATACATTCATATCTAAATCCAAATCCTATTTAAATATAGATAAATTACACATTTAAATTAAACTATTTAATTTAAATCAATAAATCAAATCATAATTTAATTTATCACAAATATATCCAAAATATCTTTTTATAAAATTTATATAATAATTAATTTTGAAAATTCCAATATATATTTAAATATTAGTAGGAAATATCTTCAAAATACCCTTTAAATAATTTAGGTAAAAATAATTTCAAAAATAAACATAAATATTTACATATTTAAAATACCTTCTTGCTAAATAAATTATTATAAATAATAAAAATAAATTTTGAAAATATATATGAAATAATTTTCATGCGCTTTACACGTGTAGACTATTCACATAATCTAGTTTTTCTAAATTACCACTTATTAAAATTAGATAGCCTTTTATAAATAACTAAAATAATAAGTTTTGACAACCTCGATAGATACTTTTCACAACTTTTAATAAAAATAATTATTATATATATAATTTTGAAACCATTACCGATAATAAAATCAAAAACCATTTTTAAATATGTACCTCGCACATATTCGCACTCGACTAGTAAATACGAAAAAATGCAAATTCCTGCGCGACGTACAATACGACTATGCGACGCATAAATACAAAAAAATCAGTACTAAAATATAGTAGAAATTTAGGAATTTTATATCCTACCCAACTTACAAGAATTTTGTCCTCGAAATTAAGAATAAGTAGGGGGTAAGAAGGCACAAGGGGTATATTGGTAATGACAATTCAACGAGTCCTTGGGCGAGGCAAGAAACAACATAAATAAGCATTAGAAAATCGTGATTTAGATAATAAATCACGGACATGGCTAATAAACGTAAAAGGAAAAGATTAAAAGTTTTAAGTGGATCCATATAAATAATTTAGAGTGTTAATGGTCACAAGAGATAGGATAGCTAGAAAAAATTCAAGTACAGCGCTTTCGTCCTTCTAAAATAGGTGAAAACGAAAGCAATATAGAGTTCAAAGACGATATTATCGAATACGAATATGTGGTTCAAAGGCGGCCGAATAATTCAAAAAGAATCGTTAAAGCAATAGTGGATGAGATTCTAAGCGGTAAGTTTAACTATATCTCAACCATGTAGGATAATAGTGTGAAAGGCGAACCAAAGTGCACTAGGTTGATCAGACCATTATGCACCGGTTCTGACTAGACAATATGTTAGTGGGGGCCCCCAATAAAATATATGTCCTTGAACAAGCTTGAATAAAAAGTAAGATTACAAAAATTAGGCTATTTAGCAGCATTAGTCACGATGGTAAAAACATAGGCACGAGAGCGTAAGAGTGAAAGAAGGTAGAATTAGTTCAGCTCCTTAAGAATCTAAGTCTTGTCATGTGATTGTTCGTATACATTCATCCTACTGTCTTTTATCTAAGGCTTGGTGGCTAGATAAGTTAGGGTCCTATAAAGGCTATAGTCTAAGTAATCATGTTAATATGGGTCACAAGGAAAATAAACATTAGGTCGTGAGGTGTCTACCCAACTTACAAGAGTTAAACTAGTGGTGTGATGGAACAATGGGACAAGTCTACCTAGTATGGATTACCTTTCTAACCAACATCAAGCACGAAAGAAGGATAAGAATTAACGGTAGAGGGAATCAAACAAGATGCAAATCAAGGGATTCAAAATAGAATCGAGAAGGTCAAGTATGTGGATGAGATCCTAGACTCTAATCCTATCCGCAGGTTTGCTTGGTACGGTAAAGTAACCAAACAATTTATCTTGACCTGCATGGGCCACCACAAAAACATGTAACGCCCCAGTCCCAATATACGTAGGACTAAGTACGTAGACATGTCAGCTGTATACATACGAACTACATAGGCCTTTTATGTATATATAAGCTGTAAAATACAGCAAACCATAACTAAATAATCTCATCCACAAAATAAAGGAATAAAAGATAGCATATAATGAATTGTCTTGGTACAATATATTGGGTGGAGACACATCCACTACCAACCAAATAAAAAGGAAGAAGTACATGATATATAAAAGGCTAAGTGGAAGTAGCAAAGAGGAACCAAGTCACGTCATCTTCGAATAAATGGAGAAGACCACGATCCCGGCTAAGATACCTGCGGAAGACATGAACACACACCTGGAGAATAACCAGGTCCTCAGACGGACGTAGCAAGATACAAGAAGAACAAGCTAATATGAACTGTCAGAATAATAAAATAATATATAAATGACTATCCTAGACACAAATATGCAAAGGAGATTCTAACCGCCTAATATGCAATTTAGAGGACAACTTTCATGCGCATGGGTGGAATTTTAGGCTATGTGTACGTAACTGGCATCCAGTAATCCGTATCCGTCCGTAACGTCCAAAACGTCAGAGGGCATCTGCAAATAAATTGCCACAATTTCATCCGGAGACTGTGGTTTACCTGTTTGGATTTCCATACGCACAAGCGACTGTCCTCCCCCAATATTTTCCACACTGACCAAGTCATGTCCATGACCCGCCCAGTTTTGTAACTGCTCGAGTCTCTATACCTTAATCGTTGCAGTTACGATCTATCCGTCATACGACAATAAAGATGGCCAGTCCATAAGTCATGCCCCAAACAAAATGTCTCAAACCGTGTAGTGTAGGTGTCATGGCCAAGATAAAAATATCCTCCAACAAGAAGGTAGTCCACTAAAACTAAGTTAACATGCATATATTAAAGTAACGACTAATAGAGTCGCTTGCACCCAAGTGTGGCTTGGACGCGCAATTTATAACAAAAGAAATTAACAATATAAAAAAAGTAAATAATATGAAAAATAAATAATATGACAGTAAATTAGTAAGGTATACTTGCCTGGGTCCTGAGCACTGTGGTGGCGAAGATCAGATAGGAAAGTAGGTAGAACAACGGCTGCTGAGGAACTAAGGTCCAAACATCTCCGGATGCTGAAAATAGTTTACTATCTAATTATAATTAATACTATACCTATTAGATTTATTTAATAAATTCTATAATTAGGATATGGCATAGGTTTTCGTATTAGCTTTCCGAAAAACTAAACGGATCGCATTTTCGTTTCCGAAAACTTCCGAAATCGCAAAAATACTGAAACACGTTTATTTTTTGGACATCTAATACTCAAATAGTTTTACAGAAATCTACAGAATGAATTTTGTCTAGTAAAATATATTTTTGGAAACCTTACCTCGATATGCTTCTTTTAAAAAAAATTGGAGGCAAAACGGAGTTCGGAGCTAGGAGATATCGTCGTTCCAAGTTGCTCTTGCTACTTAAAAGCGGTGCTGAATTCTAATGACGAATTTTAGAGTTTCTATTGGACTAAAAATAATTTCGAATTAAGGATGATAGAAGGGGGATGTTGTAAAATTCCTAAATTTCTACTATATTTTAGTACTGATTTTTTTTGTATTCATACATCGCATAGTCGTATTGTACGTCGCGCGAAAATTTGCATTTTTTCGTATTTACTCGTCGAGTGCGAATATGTGCGAGGCACATATTTTTTAAAAATGTTTTTGATTTTATTTTCGGTAATGGTTTCAAAATTATATATATAATAATTATTTTTATTAAAAGTTGTGAAAAATATCTATCGAGGTTGCCAAAACTTATTATTTTATTTATTTATAAAATGCTATCTTATTTTAATAAGTGATAATTTAGAAAAACTAGATTATGTGAATATTCTACTCGTGTAAAACGCATGAAAATTATTTCATGTATATTTTCAAATTTTATTTTTATTATTTACAATAATTTATTTAGCAAGAAGGTATTTTAAATATGTAAATATTTATGTTTATTTTTGAAATTATTTTTACCTAAATTATTTAAAGGGTATTTTGAAAATATTTTCTACTAATATTTAAAATATATATTGGAATTTTCAAAATTCATTATTATATAAATTTTATAAAAAGTTATTTTGGATATATTTGTGATAAATTAAATTGTGATTTTATTTATTGATTTAAATTAAATAGTTTAATTTAAATGTGTAATTTATCTATATTTAAATAGGATTTGGATTTAGATATGAATGTATTGGTTTAAATTTAATAATAGAATTATCTATTTGGGTTTAAATAAATCCTAGTCTCTATCTACATTGGATTATATTTGATTGAGTTACTTTTAAATCAATTTGAATTAAATAGTGAAAAATGTAAGGGGAATTAAAACTCTTCTTAATCCTTATCTAGATAAGACTTTTGTAAACCCTTTTGTAAACCCCTTGATTTGTCAAAATAAATATTTGTAGAATTTTTGGATTTTTAAATAACTATTATTGACTTATTATATAATTTGTATTATTTTACATATATTTAGTATAGCGCTCATTGGTGAATTTAGTATAAAAATATATATAAAGCTATTTTTCTAGTACATTAAGGATCTAAACTATATTATACAATTTTTTTCCTCAAAATTTTAGGATTTATTTCATAACTTTTATTACTTTTTACACGTTACTTATATTGTACACTATTTACATAATATAGAATAAATGTCAAATTAGTATTAGATATTTCAGCTTGTATAAATGAGATTAGATGAAGGTTGTTTAAATAAATATTAACTATAGTTATTATCTATAGTAATTTTAAATAATGTTATAAATAATTTAGATAAATATAAACTATATTTTAAATTAATACTAATCATACTTCTACTTGGAAAACATCTCTATCTATATCCTATCCTAACAAAGCAAACACCAATTTATTTAAATCAAATCCTATCTAATTTAGGAGATAAATCTGAAATAAATACCTATATAAACCCAATACATCCCCCTTCTATCATCCATAATTCGAAATTATTTTTCGTCAAATAGAAACTCTAAAATTCATCATTAGAATTCAGCCCCGCTTTTTAGTAGCAAGAGTAACTTGGAACGACGATATCTCCTAGCTCCGAACTCCGTTTCGCCTCCAGTTTTTTTAAAAGAAGCATATCGAGGTAAGGTTTCCAAAAATATATTTTAATAGACAAAATTCGTTCTGTAGATTTCTGTAAAACTATTTGAGTATTAGATGTCCGAAAAATAAACGTGTTTCAGTATTTTTGCAATTTCGGGAGTTTTCGGAAACGAAAATGCGATCAGTTTAGTTTTTCAGAAAGCTAATACGAAAACTTATGCCATATCCTAATTATAGAATTTATTAAATAAATCTAATAGGTATAGTATTAATTATAATTAGATAATAGACTATTTCCAGCATCCGGAGATGTTTGTTTGGACCTTAGTTCCTCAGCAGCCGTTGTTCCACCTACTTTCCTGTCTGATCTTTGCCACCACAGTGCTCAGGACCCAGGCAAGTATACCTTGCTAATTAACTGTCATAATATTTATTTTCAGTATTTATTTACTTGTTTCGTATTTGTTATTTTTATTTGTTATAAACTGCGCGTCCAAGCCATACTTGGGTGCAAGCGACTTTATTAGTTGTTACTTTAATTTATGTATGACTTAGTTTTAACGGACTACCTTCTTGTTGGGGGATATCCTTATATCTTTCTTGGCCATGACACACACACTACACGGTTGGAGACATGTTGCTAGGGACACGACTTATGGACTGGCCCTCTCTAAAGTCGTGTGACGGATATATGATCATAACTGCTATGATTAGGGTTTTAGAGACTCAAGCAGTTACAAAACTGGGCGGGTCATGGACATGACTTGGTCAGTGTGGGAAATATTGGGGGAGGACAATCGCTAGTGCGTATGGGAATCCAAACAGGTAAACCACAGTCTCCGGATGGAACTGTGGCGATTTATTTGCAGATGTCCTCTGACGTTTTGGACGTTATGGACGGATACGGATCACTGGATGCCAGTTACATACACATAGCCTAAAATTCCACCCATGCGCATGAAAGTTGTCCTCTAAATTGCACATTAGGCGGTTAGAATCTCCTTTGCATATATGTGTCTAGGTGTCACGACCCGCACCCGCTATAAGAGCACGTGCACGTGACAACGCCCAGCCCTCACCGTAAAAACGGCGTGGAACGCTGTAGGTTTTCTACTCTAAACAGTTTATATATAATATCAAAACCTGTCGAGAATATGGTCAACTCTGAACGGAGGACAAGCAATGATAATATATGAATACTCAATCACAACTCTAAGATAATAAGTAAAGACTGAAAGATAAAGACAACAAGACTATAAAATATAACCTGTCAAGTCCATCACAAATAATATACAAGTCTAAGTCCAAGTCTCTAATACAATCTCAAAATATAATATAATAACAAGTAGTAAGCTGGAGACAAGGTCCAGTCCAAAATGTCTTAGTCTAACTAAACTAAGCTAGAGGCTCGTCGGGCGGAGCTAAGCCCTGCTGAACCAAGGTCTCCAAGTCTACGCCCACTACGTCAACCGGACCGTAGTTGGTAGGACAATCCTCCTCGCCACAATCTGTAAAATTTTGTCAACATATCCAGTCAGGATGGAACGAGCACAAATCTCAATAACAGTTCTAGTTAGACGATATTGAAAATGTAGCAGTAAATAGAGAGAATCTATGAAGTAAATAATGTGTATATGAATCAATGGTAAGGCATGCCAAGACTGTAATCTGAATGTAAGAACAGAAAAAACAGTATAAATTAGGTACAAAAATCTGGAACCATATCTATGTGAGTTTAGTATTAGTTTCAACATGTGATCGGCTTAGAACTTGATACAATGTTTGGCCTGGCTAATCATACGTGAGTGTATGATTAACACTATACAATGAGAATACTATAGTAATACAATGATGATACAATATAATACTATGGGATATTGATCACATATCTACGCTAACACCCCCATCCCTGACTAATATAGTGGATCCAGTCATGACACGTCATGATACTTATTCTCTGAGGAGATCGCGAGCCTACGCAGGAATCGTATCTATACAATGAACAATAAGCAATGAAGACTTGCCCAGTGTATACCATATATAAGAGGAATAACATCTTATGACGGGATCCAGACAAATATTAATCCGTGTGAACAATGTATCAAGAGAACAAGGATAATCTGCACTAAATACTAGAAACAAATACGATATCATAAAACAGAAATATTATCAGAGAATGTACTCGCCTGTACTGTGATGGATAAGTCAACTGAGTCCAAGATCAGTGCCTCGAGGACCTATAGATGGAATACTGTATCAATATAATGGTTTGGAAGTAAAATTAAGTCATACTGAGTCAAAACAGGTCAAGACACGTCAAACTAAGTCAATCTAGGTCAAACAAGGTCAAACTAGATTGTACAGGATCAATTTAAGTCATATTAGGCCTAGCTAGGTCAAACTGGGTCAATATAAGTCAAACGGAATTAATCTAGGTCGATTTAAGTCAACGGTTGACTTACAGTTGACTTTTGCTCAACTGGTCAACTCTGGTCAACACTAGGTCAATCCTAGGTCAATGGTGACTAATAGTTGACTTTTGGTCAACTGTCCAAGTTTAATGGAATTTGGGACTAAATTGGGTAAAGTGTTGACCCATAGTTGACTTTTGGTCTAAAAAGTCAACCGTGGTCAACCGAGGTCAAGACTAGGTCTAGGCGACTATTTCTAATCATTACCAACCCTTACAACCCATATCCAAGTCCATCTTGGACTTCGAAACTCAAATCTTGGCCGTAGGCCAATATCCTATTTTACCCTTTAAAAAGGTAAAATTCTAACTTAGGCAATTATCAAGTTAGCCTACCTACGCTTGGTATTTTGACCCGAGCTCCCTAGGGTAGTATGATACTAGCCTATAGGTTCATTACCTACCAAAATACCTAGGTAGAGTGGACATCCAGTCCATCTTACGGTCCATGTTATCTAATTACCCATTATCTTGGCAAAATCTCACCTTAGCTTCTAACTCCCACTCTAGGCTTTCCTACTCCATTCTAAGCTTTCTCCCACTCTCTATTATGGTATTTAAACCCTCTCCTAGAATCTCAATACCGTATCACGGTGTCTTGATATCTAAAAGTCAAAAAGGGTAAAAATCTCATTATCTTGAGTATCGCAAGATACTCAATGATATCTTGAGATACCCTTCTCCTAATCTCCAACAAAATTCCGATTTTAACTTAGGAGCCTACCCACAAAATATAATCTACATATCTAAGTCCCATCTCGAATTCGGACGCGTTCCGACACTCGGAACTCAAAATCGCCCTTCCACTCACTATCCAACTATTCCCTATTTCTCACTATTGCTAAGCTCTAACCCACAACTCTAATCCACTCTAATCTCATTCCACAAACCCACTCATAGGCTATTTTTAGGAGGATATATATGGTTATATATAGGGGTATATATAGGGGTATATATTGGGGTATATATAGGGGTTAAATGGGGGTCAAAGGGGGCTTATTTGCTGCTTTTGCTGCTGCTATTACTGCTGCTATGGCTGCTGTTTTTCCTGCTGTTGCTGCTGCTATTAAATGCTGTTTTGGGGGGGGGGAGAGCAGCCCCAAACTCCCCCCTAGCTGCTGCTAATGCTCTACTCTCTCCCTCTCTTCTCACCCTCAATCTCTTCCTCTCATTCCCTCTAATTCCTCTCTATAACTCCTCCTCTATCCCACTATATATACATATATATCCCTCTCCTATTTATATATATATATATATATATATATATATATATATATATATATATATATATATATATATATATATATCATACTCACACACACATTCATATCTACATATATACACACACACATAGATACCTATATATATATATATAGACACACACACACACATACATATCTATATATATATATACACACACACACATGGATACCTATATCTATATATAGACACACACACACATACATATCTATACATATATATATATAGACACACACACATATGGATATCTATATATATGGGCACACACACACTCACACACATGGACACACATATATGTGGACACACACACATATACTCCTAAACGATCCAAAACCTTATCCGAATACCCAATTCTTACAATTCTACCATTTAGAGCCTAGACACGTGCCCCACACGAGAAATCTAACTCGCGCACGCGAGCAGAAACGAGAAACGAGGTCCGAATGGCCAAATGGCCATTTTGGCGACTTCGGGGTGTCCGATTCGCGATACAGCGTGATACGGACACCAAACCTATCCGGATTCGACCCAAACTCTACCCACGAGTTCTAAATAATGATTAGAACCTATTCTAAATACTAGCTTGCCGATTCTAGTATCGGTGCAAAAAGTCACCCGTGTGTTGGAACCCGTAAACCCCGAAAAAGCCTATTTTTATGATTTCTTGCGAAACGACCCCACGTATCCAAATATGGACACGTACCTAGCCTTATCTTACCCAAACTAATCTAATTAGGTCTAATTAGGTTAGGGATAACACCCAAATATGTTAATTTAGGATTTTCCCTAAAATTGGCACTAAACCTAGCCCGAAAGTCCCGAATTGAGTCCAATGGGTTCCAAACCTCTTCTAATGGGTTGTCCTACGCCTCGGGTATCCTCTAATATGTAAATAATACTAATTAGGAGAAATTACAAGAGTTAGAGTTAGGGTTTACCTCTTGGGAGTTGGAATTCCAAGGAAAAGCCCCAAAATTGGTTCTTTTTGGGTCAATAGCCAAATCTAAGCCTCCAACTCCTCCATGCTAGGTTCTACTTAGATAAAAAATTACAAATAAGAGATAAACAAGGGTTAGCACAAAGATTAGAGAGAGATATAGAGAAATGGAAGAGATTAGAAGAGATTTGACTTACTTTTGAGCCTAAAATCCAAAGGAGAAGGAAATGAATCCTTGTAGAATGAGAGAAAGGAAGAGAGAGAGAATTTTTTTTGCAATGAGAACAACGGAGGATGTTTGCTGCTGTGGCCGGCCATGTAGGGGGGGGCTTGGGGCATTTGGCAAATGTCCAAAATGCCCTCCAAGCCTCCTCTAGGTCAAAATTGACTTAAACAATTTTTCGGGGTCGGAAAAACCAAGTTAAAATCTGCAAATTGACCGATTAAGTCACGGGAAAATTGTCTAAAGGTACCAGACTAATTTTTGGGATTTATGGGCCATATCTAACTTCAAGTTTGGGTCCCGATCAGAGTCTAAGCTACCCCGGGTCCCCGATACAAGTCGGAATGAGCTGAAATTCGAACCCGACTCTAAAAATTCCTAAATAACAATAAAATTAAATAAAAATTTCTAAAATTCCTAAAAATGCAAAAATGACCATTTTACCCTAAAATTTGAAAATAGGCAGTTACATTAGGATAGTCTTTTATATATTATTTTATTATTCTGACAGTTCATATTAGCTTGTTCTTCCTGTATCTTGCTACGTCCGTCTGAGGACCTAGTTTTTCCCCAGGTGTGTGTTCATGTCTTTCGCAAGTATTCTAGCCAAGGTCGTAGTCTTCTCCATTCCTTCGAAGACGATTGCGTTTGGTTCGTCTTATCATTTTATGGATCGATTCTTGTACATTTCTTTCATTGAGATAGTTGGTAGTGGACTTTGTCTCCGCCCAACGATTGTATCATAAATATTCAAGTTGATTTTTCTATTATTTATTCTTTTCATTGTGGATGAGATTTAGTTTATCTTGGATTACTACATTTTACAGCTTATGTATACATACAAGGCTCATGTACTTTGTATGTATACAGCTGGCATGTCTACGTACTTGGTCCTACGTATTTTGGGACTGGGGCGTTACAGATGTATTGGGTTTATATAGGTATTTATTTCATATTTATCTCCTAAATTAGATAGGATTTGATTTAAATAAATTGGTGTTTGCTTTGTTAGAATAGGATATAGATAGAGATGTTTTCCAAGTAGAAGTAGGATTAGTATTAATTTAAAATATAGTTTATATTTATCTAAATTATCTATAACATTATTTAAAATTACTATAGATAATAACTATAGTTAATATTTATTTAAACAACCTTCATCTAATCTCATTTATACAAGTTGAAATATCTAATACTAATTTGACATTTATTCTATATTATGTAAATAGTGTACAATATAAGTAACATGTAAAAAGTAATAAAAGTTATGAAATACATCCTAAAATTTTGAGGAAAAGAAATTGTATAATATAGTTTAGATCCTTAATGTACTAGAAAATAGCTTTATATATATTTTATACTAAATTCACCAATGAGCACTATACTAAATATATGTAAAATAATACAAATTATATAATAAGTCAATAATAGTTATTTAAAAATCCAGAAATTCTACAAATATTTATTTTGAAAAATCAAGGGTTTACAAAAGTCTTATCTAGATAAGGATTAAGAAGAGTTTTAATTCCCTTAGATTTTTCACTATTTAATTCAAATTGATTTAAAAGTAACTCAATCAAATATAATCCAATGTAGATAGAGACAAGGATTTATTGAAACCCAAATAGATAATTCTATTATTAAATTTAAACCAATACATTCATATCTAAATCCAAATCCTATTTAAATATAGATAAATTACACATTTAAATTAAACTATTTAATTTAAATCAATAAATCAAATCACAATTTAATTTATCACAAATATATCCAAAATATCTTTTTATAAAATTTATATAATAATTAATTTTGAAAATTCTAATATATATTTTAAATATTAGTAGGAAATATCTTCAAAATACCCTTTAAATAATTTAGGTAAAAATAATTTCAAAAATAAACATAAATATTTACATATTTAAAATACCTTCTTGCTAAATAAATTATTATAAATAATAAAAATAAATTTTGAAAATGTACATGAAATAAATTTCATGCGCTTTACACGAGTAGAATATTCACATAATCTAGTTTTTCTAAATTACCACTTATTAAAATTAGATAGCATTTTATAAATAACTAAAATAATAAGTTTTGGCAAACTCGATAGATACTTTTCACAACTTTTAATAAAAATAACTATTATATATATAATTTTGAAACCATTACCGATAATAAAATCAAAAACTATTTTTTTCTAAAAATATGTACCTCACACATATTCGCACTCGATGAGTAAATACGAAAAAACGCAAATTCCCGCGCGATGTACAATACGACTATGCAACGTATAAATACAAAAAAAATTAGTACTAAAATATAGTAGAAATTTAGGAATTTTACAGTGGCAGGTACTATTCTCGTCAATACCTTTTCGGCTTCAGTATTATTTGACTTTGGTGCATCACATTCATTTATGTCTGCACGATTCGTGACACGGGTAGGACTGGTGTAGTGCCCCGTCCCACAAAATCAATCGGAGAAATCGAAACGCCGACGACGTTCGGTCTTAGCCTTGCAACGGCTACTTGAAGGCTCGCTCGGCCAAGGCGACTCCTCGCTCAGGTGGGGTAGTTTCGGTGAACTCATCTCATCTTAGCCTTCACTTAATAACTTGCATGTTTTCAACTTGCATAAGTTAGGCTTGTTAATAAAAAGAGACGCATCCACATAGCTTAGAGAATAATCCCGACCCGTCGGAATGTCTTAGAACATGGAAAATGGTCCCACGGTCTGCTTAGATGTCGGCTCAGCGTGCTTTTAAATGACACTCGGTCCTTCGTCCCGTGGTTTGGGAGAAGGAAGTTGGCCTAAGTTGCCATGTTGCCAAGACACTCGAATTAGCCTAAGTCATAGGCGTCGCCCGCATGAATGCTTAATAAAGCATGTACGGTCCTGTCGTTTTGCTCCAACGCTCGTATTGGCCTAAGTCATAGGTGTAGCCCGCATGAATGCTTAACAAAGCATGCACGGTCCCGTCGTCCAAAGGCTTGACATGGCCTTCACACATCCCGTGGTTAAGTCGTCTTGTACGGCTTGTTGGCTTAAGTCTAAGCACCCAAGAGTTGGCTGTTCAAGTCGACCCCGTGCGTAGCACGTTCCCTCGATGCGGAGCTCGACGTAGCCTTTGCTCGTCGAGTCGTTGCCCGAATAAGTTAAACAAGTGTTGTGCTGGGCTATCGAAGCCATTTCTAGCACTGTCTTGCTTTATCTGCGGTTGTCAAGTCACGTAGTCCCTTGAGAACAAGGCTCGTCGTATAAAGTATATGACTTGAGAAATAGCATCGCCTAGAGAACCATGTGAAACTCATTTCTTGTGATTAAATTATATTTAGTATTTCTAATTATTATTATTATTATTAAATTATTTAGAGTGTTAAAATTATTTCAAAATTAACAACATGGCTTTTTGAGTTGAACCCAGACCCGAGTCCGAACCCAAACCCGAGCCTGAGCCCGAACCTATTTTCCCCATTTCATTTCTGATTAGTTTAAATAAGAAATATATATATATATATATATATATATATATATATATATATATATATTAAGAGCTGGTCCCGAAGGACCAGCACACTTGTTCACGTTTTTTTCCCCATCCTTCATACACGTTCAAAGCCCCTATTATTCCTCCCCTCTTCTTCTCATCTCCACATATTCACCCACCACTCCCCTTTATTAGAAACCCCTCTCTTCCCATTACTCTTCTGCAGAACACAATCCCTCTACTCTCATTCAGGAGCAATCCCCCTTCCTCTCATTCTCCCATCTCTCACCAACCCCCTCTTCCTCTTTCCTTCCCCTTCACGCCGCCCGACGCCCGGCCGGCCTCCAACCCCCGACGCCGCGCCCGTCCAGCGAAGGCCAGTGCGCCCCGCCGGCCTCCGTCGCCCGCCGGATCCCGCTCGCGCCCCCTCGCGCGGTCGACCCCCTTCGCGCCCCTGGCCGCTGCCTCCGGTCGACCCCGCCGGATCCCGCAGTCGCCCGACGCCGTCCAGCCCCTTCGCCCTCTGGCCGAGCCCCTCCGGCCTCTGCCCCAGCGCGCCCGACCCCCTGTCGGCCTCCCCGCTGACCTAGGCGCGTGCCCTAGCCCGCGCACTCCCCTGGCCGCGATCCCGTGACCCAATCTGCTGTTCTGTGGCAGCGACGCTGCTGTTCACTGCTGTTCCAGCACTGTTCCGGGATTATTTTACTGTTCTGAGCTCTTAATTCTTTCTATTAATTTCATCTGAGAGCTCTAGCCGAGCAACCTGAGGTATAACCTCTGTCCTGCCCATTTTTATTGTAGTCTATGATGAAAAATGGTCCCCGATTCCCTTTGGGAATTCGGTTTTAGCGACGTCGTATTTTTTACGGTACCTTCGGAAAGGTTCTGTGGATTATTTTGGATTTTTGAAATATTTCGGAAATTGGTTTTTGGTATGTTTTGGCTTTCCGGATTTTTCCAGTAGCGTTCTGTGATTTTTAGGTTGGAATCGGACTTCCGAAATTATTCGGGTCGTTCCGATTATTCTGTGGATTGGTTATGGATTTTTATATATATACAAATTCGGGTTTTCCCTGGTTTGGGATTTGTAGGAAATTATCGGCGCTATTTCCCAGTTTTTTGGGTTGACCAAAAACAGAGGAGATGCTGCCGAATTTTTCCGTAAATCCTAGATTATTTTAAAAATGAATTTAAAATGGATTTCGGAATTTTATTTAAATATTGGATTTGGGTGACGACCGTATCGGTCAATGGACCCGGCTAAGTGCAAACGAAACCGGCTTCGCCCGGACGTTGAGGCATTAGCCAAGTTGAGGATTGGACCAAATCTGAGACTTTATATTTATCATTATTTTTACTATTAAATTCTGTTTATATTTTATTAATATTTCAGTTTAGGACTAACGGCAGTTTTGTCTTATTTTAATTTATGTAAATAAATTGTAATGGACATAAGCCCAGCTGGCTGTGGTCTGTGACTGTAATTGGTAGTGTAGATTTTTCGTTATTTCTGGTTTTACGAGTTTTTTCTATTTTACGAGTAAAATGAATAAAAGTATTTTCGTATAAAATTAATTAAGATTTTCTCACCTAAAAATTGACAAGTTTATTATTAATTAAAAATCATGTATTTCTCACTAAATAAGAAAAATTAGCTTTATATTTACATACTATGAAAATACCAAGTTTTAATAATTAATCTGGCATCGACGAGTTTTCTGAATTCAAAAGTTTAAAACGATCTTTTTTCCTCGTACTAAATCAACGCACAATTAATCGTGTTTTCGTGTTTTGTTAATTAAAAGAATTAAAATTGGACTATGACACAAATAGAGATTTCAACTAGCGTAGCTAGATTGGTTAACCTGGAATCTGAGTCAATTTCTCGAATGTAGGAATTCGAGGACGATTCTGATTTTCCGTCTCGAAGTCTTCTACCTCTCCAGTCAATTCCTTTGAGGCAAGTATAGTTTATGTTAGTTTACAGTTATTTAATTAATCGCTTTACTGCAAGTTTAAACCACAATGCAAACACAAAACTCTCTCTGAGAGCACTGTAACTACTGGGGACTGGGGGAATAGTGTAATGAGTATGACCATACTGTAACAAATCCCCTATCTATTACTGTAACAAACCCAAGCCGGTCATATTTTATTCCTTGTTCAAATCACACTGTTTTACTGCTGAAAACTGTTCATGTTTAAACTGTTTAAAATTGCATGATTCTATTATTTAATTTAACTGTTAAAATTAGCATGAATTGTACTTTGCTCCCTCCTGACTAGAGATACATTTTTAGGGGACATTGAGGATGCTGAGCTGTTTTCAGCAGCTACTACGACCCTGTGTTGTACCCGATTGTGCTACCAGAGTCCCCACAGGAGGACGTTAGGACTGAGGCCAATAATCCGGATGATAGATAGATTTCCTTTCTCTGCATTGTTGTCATTTTTCATTCTGTTATTTCATTTCAGAACAATTTCCATTTGTATTTAAATTTCAAAGTTTAATAAAGTTTATTTCCGATGTTGAGTTGTGACAAATATAGTTGTGTTGTATGGTTACCTGCTACTGAACAGCTTACTGCCGCCGTCTCAACAACGGTGCAGGCTGGGTATGATCCGGTTCGACCCAATTTATTGGGATCGGGTCGTGACATGTTTTTAGTGGTGGCCCATGCTGGTCGTTCGTACAACAACTTAGGAAAACTTACCTAGAAACAATTAGAACACTAGAACATTGATTTGTCACGACATAGGACCGAATTATATAAATAAATATTTTTGTTTGATTATAGACTGGTAGGATACCTTGCTTATGTATGTACCTTAAACCTTCCAGATTATGGCCAAAGGAAAGACTACCCGATCCGGCCCTGCTGACGATGAGGTGTCATCAACTGATCACACCCCTTCTCAAGCATGCCGGGACCCACCTCGCTTGCAGCTGACAGACCGTCCTCATGCTGCACCAGCTCCCCGGCCCGTTTACGCTTCCACAGCGCAAACGGTGGAACCTGCACAATCCCAGGCTGAGCCACAGACCCCTGCGGTAGTGGCCGCGCCAGCTGCCCCACCAGTACCCGTGGATACCACTGACCTAGTGGGAATGCTATGAGGAGTGCTTGAAGCACAGAGAGCTCAAGCAGAAGCCCACAGAGAGCAGACTGCTGCCCAAGTTAAAGTGTCACGCCCCAGAACCAGAATACTGGAGAGCGGGGGAGTGACTCAGCCAGCTACGTATTACGGGTAGATGAATACCGTATAATACGATCAATGCTGTCTAACCAGACGAGGGGGTGCATACTACATAAAAGTCTTACTATGGTCATTACACATCTATTGTCTCAATCATTCAAACAAGAAACAGAAATATAGAACATGTAAGGTAAAGCAGTAAGGCGTCCCAAACGCTCAGTCAAAATATTTTTGAGATCTGGCTTTACAAAACAAAGCCAGATGATATAGCAAGCGTACATAATTGTTATCAGCTGCAGTCTGACTTAATTACAATTATGCAAAAGTAAGTACAAGACAATCCGACTAACATGTCGGTGCCAAACGGCAAGGTATAAAGTAGATAACAAAACGAGTGGTGAAGTTAAGGAACCCACTCGAGGCCTTCTGCGATCATTCCTCTAGTATTGACCATCCTGGAGGTGGAAGTACGCTGAGTCCTCGGGAACTGGCTCTAAATCTGGCCATGCAAAACCAGAGAGGTTAGACCTCTAATAGCAAGTACCACAAGGGAGCACGACATGAGAACTAAAACCAGTAAGTAAGAGAATATAATAATAGATCTCTGCTTGCTACTAGAACTCACATCACATCAAGACACTTCGAACCAACCTCCCAACCAAACAAGGACAGAAGTTGGCCCGTCATGTCCTGACATTCTGATCATCCCAGTTAGGTAACAGAGTACAGTGCACAAACAAATCATCTTGAACGGCCAATCAACTCCTACGGCTTGCTATTATGAGTCCCAAGTTATCCTGGAATAATACAATTAGGGATTCCTCAGTTCTTACTATGTGCAAGCAAGGCTAGTCTATCCAGTCAATCAATTGGCCCATGCATGAATTAGACGAGTCCTAGCAGGACGCTCGTCAATATACAATATACAATAATAATAAAAGCAGATACTGTTCCCTGCCCGTGTGGCAGATTTACAGTATCTGTGGGAACCAGCCGGCCCGTCGGGTACTACTCGTCCCAAGGAGGCTGCCATATAAGAATTCGGGAATCCATTCTCTCCATGCAATCATTATTTTATTTAACTTAATAGTCTCTACGTTGAGTGAAATCCCATGCCGTGGATCATGGTCATTCAAATGAGTACTTTCGTACGGGGTACGATATGCACAACTCTACAATGATACCAGTGCGGTTAGGTTGCAGGTCTTACATAGCGTAATGCAACAATCAAATCTAACCACGGTAATCATGCCTTGACCATAAAGTACACATGCTTCTTTTGTAGAAAAATAACTAAATAAATAAATAAATAAATAGATTGAAGCCTGCATGTGCATGTATGTCAATATTCGGGATCAGCCAGTCGAGTACAATAGTTCATAACATGAACGTGTCTCATTCATTTCATTCAATAAGACGACTAGCCAGTCTCTTAGTTCCAACTAGGAACGCATGATTAATTTAGTCAAGATAACCATTATTATCAATGGTGACAAGGCATGAAAGTCAATTAGCATTAAATGGGGTCGAGTCTATAACTCTCAAGGTCAAGTTCCAGTCTTACTGGGTACCCGTGAATCAATCAAGACACAGGGCACAGTCCACATAACAATTAATATTAACAATATTATCATATCATGATTTATCGAGTTTATGCCAAAAGGCGTAAGGATATAAAATGGACGTTAAATATCTAATAAAATATCAATATACAGGGCTATAGAAGATCCAGGGTAAGTAGGCTACGCTCATGTCAGCCTACGCTCAAGTCAGGCTACGCTCGAGTCAGCGTACGCTCAGGTCAAAGAGGCAGCGTATGGGCTCCATACGACTCCTCACTATCCAAGTGAGCGTATGCAAGTCATACGCTCCCCAAAGGCAGCGTATGGACTCCATACGACTCCTGACCATCCAAGTCAGCGTATGCAAGTCATACGCTCCCAAAAGGTAGCGTATGAACTCCATACGACTCCTGACCATTCAAGTCAGCGTATGCAAGTCATACGCTCCCAAAAGGTAGCGTATGAACTCCATACGACTCCTGACCATTCAAGTCAGCGTATGCAAGTCATACGCTCCCAAAAGGTAGCGTATGAACTCCATACGACATACACTTCCAAAAGGTAGCGTATGCAAGACACACGCTTCCTAAAAAGGTAGCGTATGGACTCCATACTGCACTGCGCTAAAGAGCGCGCACAGCTCAGTGACGCAAGCTAAAAAGCTAGTGTATACTGCTCACTGTCTTCTCCAAACAGCAAGAACTCCATGGTTGTACCCCAAAGCTTCAAAGGTCCATAACTTGGTCCAAACAAGTCCAAATCCAACTTTCCAAAGGTCAAAATTGGGTAGAATAAAACTCTCTACAACATAGGACCATCAAAACTTGAAAACAAAGAAGTTTGATAGATCAAAACCACCAAACTCCGAAAATAACTCATATCTAGATCTACAAAGATTAAGACTACGAAATGAAAAATGCCAAGTTCTAAACTCTCTTAGGATCTTGAGAGGAAGATAAATGAACTACAAAGACATGGGTTCTCATGGAGCGCAAGTTGTACTTGCCTACGGTTTGGTAGGTGGAGAGGGTAATGAAGAAGAAGAAGAGGAGTAATGGTGAGAAATAAAGTAAATGAGGAGAGAGAAGGGAGAGGGTGGCTTTTAAATAAAAGGTGGTGGTAGGTGGGAGTTGGGCCGGGTTCAATGAGTCCAATGGGTCGGGTTGCACGGGTCCAACAAGGCTAACCCGAAAGTAAAACTAAAGCAGGAATTAAAATGCAGGTAATAAAAGTACAGGAAGAAATGCAGAAATAAAATTACAGGAATTAATTAGCATGAAAATTAAAGAGCAGCTAATTAATTAACATGAAAATTTAAAGAGCAGGCAATAGGATTGCAGAAAAATAAAGTGCAGAAAAATAATTAATATGAAGTTATAGGAATTTAAATACATGATACTACATGATAAATACTAAATAAATACATTCAGGCAATATACGTATTAGAATACGCATACCGGGAACGGGGAGGGACATCTCTACCCTCCTTGAAAAAATTCCGTCCTCGGAATTTCAAATTCAAGCAGGATAGAAATATCGGGGCTAAACTAATCTAAGTACAAGCAATTCAATAAAGTAATCATTTTATAATGTCCATAGCAAGTAACATATATGTAAATCCATCAATCTACGATATCAAGCAATTTTACCCATAAGGTGATAAGCATGAGGAATCAAGACAATCAGGTACACAGAAAAAGATATACCTTGTGAGTCAAACAGATGTGGATACCGTGATCGGATATCATCCTCACGTTCCCACGTTGACTCTCCCAAGGAGTGATGACCCCAAGCAACACGGACAAGACTAATTGTTCGGTTCTTGAGTATCTTCTCTTTTCGGTCCAAAATGGACACAGGCTGTTCCTCGTAAGACAGGTTGGTACCAACAACCAGCTCAGAGTGATCGAGGACATGGCTTGGGTCCGATACATACCTACGTAATTGAGATACATGAAATACGTCATGCACCTCTTGTAACGAAGGTGGGAGTGATAAACGATAAGCAACATCGCCTATCCGATCAAGGATAACAAATGGGCCCACGTACCGCGGACTCAGTTTCCCGCGAACGCCAAATCTAATGACCCCACGAGTAGGTGAGATCCGCAAGAATACGTGGTCCCCAACAGAGAACTCTAACGGCCTACGATGCTGGTCCGCCCAATGACGATGCCGATCCTGCGCAACACGAAGTCGTTCTCTAATTCCCTTAATCACTTCAACCGTTTGGATAATCATTTCTGGGCCTAGCATCTTCCTTTCCCCGATATCATCCCATGCTAGTGGCGATCTACACTTCTTACCATATAGTGCCTCAAATGGCGCCATCTGGATACTGGCTTGATAACTGTTGTTGTATGAGAACTCGACCAAGTAAAGGTGACTCTCCCAAGACCCTCCAAAATCTAGAGTGCAAGCTCGCAATATATCTTCTAAAGTCTGAATCGTCCTTTCTGATTGCCCGTCCGTCTGTGGATGGTAAGCCGTGCTAAATTTTAATTTGGTACCCATACTATAATGCAAGCTCTTCCAGAAATGCGATGTGAAACGGATATCTCTGTCTGACACAATACTGACAGGGACTCCATGCTGTCTGACTATCTGCTGCATGTACAACTCTGCCAACTTTTCTGTAGATTGTCCTACTCTGAAAGAAAGAAAATGTGCTACCTTCGTAAGTCGGTCCACTATCACCCAAATAGCGTCCTTACCACTTGGTGATCTCGGTAAACCGGTCACAAAGTCCATTGTAATATGCTCCCACTTCCATTCCGGGATAGGAAGCGGTTGCAATAATCCAGCTGGCCTCTACTGTTTTGCCTTTACTTGCTGACATATCAAGCAACGGGAAACAAATCTAGCTATCTCCCTCTTCATCCCGTTCCACCAGAAGTGCTGCTTGATATCTTGGTACATCTTGGTCCCTCCAGGATGTACAGAATACTGAGAACTGTGAGCTTCTGCCATAACTTCCTGCCTGATATCTCCACTAGGCACACATAGACGTGACCCAAACCTAAGGGTACCATCTTCATGAATTCTCATCTCCTTCCTGAGTCCTGACTCACATTCTGCCCTAAGCTTCTGAATCCTTGGGTCTTGTGCCTGAGCTGCCTTGATCCTGTCTACCAAGTCGGATTGGACTTGCAGACTAGTTAGAACTCCTACATCACTAGGAAGTATAACTTCGATGCCCATCTCCTGAAGGTCTTCTAAGATATGCTTCTGTGTTGTCAACATAAATGCGCCGCCCCTTCTGCTGAGAGCGTCTGCTACCACATTAGCCTTGCCTGGGTGATACTGAAGCTCCACGTCATAATCCTTGATCAGCTCTAACCATCTTCTCTGCCTCATGTTCAGCTCCTTCTGAGTAAAGATGTACTTCAGACTTTTGTGGTCTGTGTACATGTCCACTCGGTCACCATATAAATAATATCTCCATAGCTTCAAAGCAAATACTACTGCCGCTAACTCCAAATTATGAGTTGGATCATTCTTCTCGTGGTCTCGGAGCTGCCTAGATGCATATGCTATTACCTTCCCATGTTGCATAAGGACACATCCAAGTCCTTTACCTGACGTATCACAATATACTGTAAAACCTCCGGGTCCAACTGGCAGTGTAAGAATGGGTGCTGATATCAACTTCTGCTTCAAATTCTCAAACGATGCCTGACATTCTGCCGACCAAATAAATGGCACATCCTTCCGGGTCAAGCGGGTCATGGGTGCTGAAAGTCTTGCAAAATCTGACACAAATCTTCTGTAATATCCTGCCAATCCCAAGAAACTCCGTACATCAGCTACGGTCTTGGGTACTGGCCAACTTTCCACTGCTTCTACCTTCTTGGGATCCACTGCTACTCCAGCTCCTGATATGATGTGACCCAGAAATGAAATATGATCCGTCCAGAACTCACACTTGCTGAGCTTGGCATACAACTGGTTCTCTTTCAAAACTTGTAACACTTTTCTGAGGTGGTCTTCATGCTCCTCTTCACTATCAGAGTACACAAGAATGTCGTCAAGAAATACTATGACAAACTGATCTAAATACGGCATAAAGATGCGGTTCATCAAATCTATGAATATTGCTGGAGCATTGGTCAAACCAAACGGCATTACTAAGAATTCATAATGTCCATACTTCGACCTGAATGCTGTCTTAGGAATGTCTTTCTTTCGAACCCTCACTTGGTGATACCCTGAACGAAGATCTATCTTGGAGAAAACTCTGGCTTTGCTCAACTGATCAAATAAGTCGTCGATCCTTGGTAGTGGGTACTTGTTCTTCACTGTTGCCGCGTTAAGCTTCCTGTAGTCAATGCATAATCTGGATGACCCATCCTTCTTTCCCACAAGTACCACTGGTGCTGCCCATGGTGATACGCTAGCTTGGATGAACTTCTTCTCCTTCAATTCCTCTATGTGCTCATATACCTTGGCCTGCTCCGAATTCGCCATTCTGTAAACCTGATCTGATATCGGTTTAGTCCCAGGTGCCAATTCTATATTGAACTCAATATCTCTAACCGGTGGTAGACCTGGAAGTTCTTCGAGAAATACGTCTAAAAATTCTTCAACTACCTTCGGAACCTGAACTTCTTCCATTGCCGTTATTACTCCCTGCTCTTGCTGAGTTGCCTCTGATCTGACTAAGGTGAATTTATTCATGCCTGGAATATCAAAAGATACACTCCCACTACGACAATCTATTATCGCATGACTGTCTTTCAGCCAGTCCATGCCTAAGATAACGTTAAAATTTCCAACAGGAAATTCTATCAACTGGGCGGGTAAGGAATGCCCGCAAACTACAATACTACACGTTAGAATAACTCTACTAACTCCTACGAGCCCATTGCCAGTGAGTATATTCAACCTCCCTGGCAATGCCTCGAACTCCATTCCTAGCCGTATCGTAAATCGTGCAGATATAAATAAGTGCGATGCTCCCGAATCAAACAATGCTACTGCGGGATATGAGGCGACGAGAATGTTACCTGCCACAACATCTCCCGACGCTAATGCCTCTTCCAAGGACAGAGTGAATGCATGTCCTCGACCTCCTTGCTGGTTTCCATGTTGCGGCCTAGCTTGGTGCTGCTGCTGGCCCCTTCCTTGATGATGCTGGGGTGGTCTACGCTGGTGTTGCTGCATCGGCGGTCCCTGCTGCCGAAACATCTGAGCCTGCGGCATTAACGGGCGCTGTGCCAACGGCCTAACTGCTACCGCTGATCCTCGATATTGTCCTGCCCCTGGTGCTGGCAGAGCAGGAAACTGCTGCACTGGTCCTCCTGACCTCGAATTCATAGGACATGTGGTAACCCGATAATCTGGATTTCCACATATCAAATATAGTCCATTCAATGTCCGACACACATCTCTAGTGTGTCCCATCTTCCCACAATAAGTACAGCCCGCTGGGGGTTGCTGGTTCTTTTTCTGTTGTTGTTGCTGTTGCTGCCTGGGTGGTGCTGGCCCCCGTATCGCCACATCGTGGATACGAATGCCAGGGGATGGTGCTGTTGTTCGGGGCGCTGCTCCCCCTCCTCCTTCAATCTGACTGTGGGATCTCTTCTGACCCCCAGTCCTTGCCGCAAGCCTCTGAATGGTGATCTCATGCCTGCGGGTTGCCGTCAATATTTCGTCAAAAGTTTGGTAATTGTGCCCCTCTATCAATTGCAAGAGCTCAAGATGAAACCCTTGCTGGAACCTCATCGCCCTCTGGCGCTCCGTCGCCACCATCTCTGGGGCAAACCTACTCAATCTGCAGAACTCCCCTGCGTACGCATCTACAGTCTTGCCAGCCTGTCTGAGGTTGATAAACTTCTGTTGTAGCTCAAACTGCGCCACAACTCCATAATACTTCGTCTTGAACCTTGCTGTAAAATCTTCCCAAGCCACAGGACGCCTGATGCCCACTTCCTCTGATTCCCACCAATCACGTGCGAGATCCTGAAGTAACAACTTCATTAGATCCACACGCTCTTCTGCCGGTACCTTAGCGGCTGTCAGAATAGCCTCAATGTCCTTAAGCCATGCATCTGCTGAGATGGCATCCTCCGTGCCCTCGAAACGACGGGGGTTGTACTTGCAAAATTGGGCTGACGCTCCTGAATCTGTCCTTGCCCCTCTTTCCAATGCCGTCTGTAATCCTTGGTTGAGTAGTACATTCTGCTCTTGTAACTGAGCGTGCATGTGCTGCTGGGCTAACATCTGGTATTGTTGAGTAGCCATCATCCCTCTCATGATCTCCAGAAGGGCTGGTGTATCCAATTCCACAGGAGTAGGTGGAACTATTGGTGGTGGTGGAACATCTGGATACTGCGATCCAGCTGCTGCTTCCACTATCACTTTTTCCTGGATAGTCTCTTGAGTTAGTACCGGCCCTTGTTGCTGACCAACATGGTCAGGTTGTCCATGCTGCTGTCCATGTTGTTGCTGTCCAGCTCTGACTGATACGGACGAGGTGCCCCTAAGAAAAGGGACAAGAGAACAATCAAATGACCGGACATGAAGGATCAATGAAGTCAAGGGATACTGGAATGTCAAGCTGGAGTTGAAAATCAACAAATCACGAGATCAAGGGGGAACATGTGTGATTGAGACATCCTATAAATCAAAACACCCCACAAGTCTGAAATCAGACCTGCATGGGCCACCACTAAAACTTTGTCACGCCCCAGAACCAGAATACTGGAGAGCGGGGGAGTGACTCAGCCAGCTACGTATTACGAGTAGATGAATACCGTATAATACGATCAATGCTGTCTAACCAGACGAGGGGGTGCATACTACATAAAAGTCTTACTATGGTCATTACACATCTATTGTCTCAATCATTCAAACAAGAAACAGAAATATAGAACATGTAAGGTAAAGCAGTAAGGCGTCCCAAACGCTCAGTCAAAATGTTCTTGAGATCTGGCTTTTCAAAACATAGCCAGATGATATAGCAAGCGTACACAATTGTTATCAGCTGCAGTCTGACTTAATTACTATTAAGCAAAAGTAAGTACAAGACAATCCGACTAACATGTCGGTGCCAAACGGCAAGGTATAAAGTAGATAACAAAACGAGTGGTGAAGTTAAGGAACCCACTCGAGGCCTCCTGCGATCATTCCTCTAGTATTGACCATCCTGGAGGTGGAAGTACGCTGAGTCCTCAGGAACTGGCTCTAAATCTGGCCATGCAAAACCAGAAAGGTTAGACCTCTAATAGCAAGTACCACAAGGGAGCACGACATGAGAACTAAAACCAGTAAGTAAGAGAATATAATAATAGATCTCTGCTTGCTACTAGAACTCACATCACATCAAGACACTTCGAACCAACCTCCCAACCAAACAAGGACAGAAATTGGCCCGTCATGTCCTGACATTCTGATCATCCCAGTTAGGTAACAGAGTACAGTGCACAAACAAATCATCTTGAACGGCCAATCAACTCCTACGGCTTGCTATTATGAGTCCCAAGTTATCCTGGAATAATACAATTAGGGATTCATCAGTTCTTACTATGTGCAAGCAAGGCTAGTCTATCCAGTCAATCAATTGGCCCATGCATGAATTAGACGAGTCCTAGCAGGACGCTCGTCAATATACAATATACAATAATAATAAAAGCAGATACTGTTCCCTGCCCGTGTGGCAGATTTACAGTATCTGTAGGAACCAGACGGCCCGTCGGGTACTACTCGTCCCAAGGGGGCTGCCATATAAGAATTCGGAAATCCATTCTCTCCATGCAATCATTATTTTATTTAACTTAATAGTCTCTACGTTGAGTGAAATCCCATGCCATGGATCATGGTCATTCAAATGAGTACTTTCGTACGGGGTACGATATGCACAACTCTACAACGATACCAGTGCGGTTAGGTTGCAGGTCTTACATAGCGTAATGCAACAATCAAATCTAACCACGGTAATCATGCCTTGACCATAAAGTACACATGCTTCTTTTGTAAAAAAATAACTAAATAAATAAATAAATAAATAGATTGAAGCCTGCATGTGCATGTATGTCAATATTCGGGATCAGCCAGTCGAGTACAATAGTTCATAACATGAACGTGTCTCATTCATTTCATTCAATAAGACGACTAGCCAGTCTCTTAGTTCCAACTAGGAACGCATGATTAATTTAGTCAAGATAACCATTATTATCAATGGTGACAAGGCATGAAAGTCAATTAGCATTAAATGGGGTCGAGTCTATAACTCTCAAGGTCAAGTTCCAGTCTTACTGGGTACCCGTGAATCAATCAAGACACAGGGCACAGTCCACATAACAATTAATATTAACAATATTATCATATCATGATTTATCGAGTTTATGCCAAAAGGCGTAAGGATATAAAATGGACGTTAAATATCTAATAAAATATCAATATACAGGGCTATAGAAGATCCAGGGTAAGTAGGCTACGCTCATGTCAGCCTACGCTCAAGTCAGGCTACGTTCGAGTCAGCGTACGCTCAGGTCAAAGAGGCAGCGTATGGGCTCCATACGACTCCTCACTATCCAAGTGAGCGTATGCAAGTCATACGCTCCCCAAAGGCAGCGTATGGACTCCATACGACTCCTGACCATCCAAGTCAGCGTATGCAAGTCATACGCTCCCAAAAGGTAGCGTATGAACTCCATACGACTCCTGAACATTCAAGTCAGCGTATGCAAGTCATACGCTCCCAAAAGGTAGCGTATGAACTCCATACGACTCCTGACCATTCAAGTCAGCGTATGCAAGTTATACGCTCCCAAAAGGTAGCGTATGAACTCCATACGACATACGCTTCCAAAAGGTAGCGTATGCAAGACACACGCTTCCTAAAAAGGTAGCGTATGGACTCCATACTGCACTGCGCTAAAGAGCGCGCACAGCTCAGTGATGCAAGCTAAAAAGCTAGTGTACACTACTCACTGTTTTCTCCAAACAGCAAGAACTCCATAGTTGTACCCCAAAGCTTCAAAGGTCCATAATTTGGTCCAAACAAGTCCAAATCCAACTTTCCAAAGGTCAAAATTGGGTAGAATAAAACTCTCTACAACATAGGACCATCAAAACTTGAAAACAAAGAAGTTTGATAGATCAAAACCACCAAACTCCGAAAATAACTCATATCTAGATCTACAAAGATTAAGACTACGAAATGAAAAATGCCAAGTTCTAAACTCTCTTAGGATCTTGCGAGGAAGATAAATGAACTACAAAGACATGGGTTCTTATGGAGAGCAAGTTGTACTTGCCTACGGTTTGGTAGGTGGAGAGGGTAATGAAGAAGAAGAAGAGGAGTAATGGTGAGAAGTAAAGTAAATGAGGAGAGAGAAGGGAGAGGGTGGCTTTTAAATAAAAGGTAGTGGTAGGTGGGAGTTGGGCCGGGTCCAATGGGTCCAATGGGTCGGGTTGTACGGGTCCAACAAGGCTAACCCGAAAGTAAAACAAAAGCAGGAATTAAAATACAGGTAATAAAAGTACAGGAAGAAATACAGAAATAAAATTGCAGGAATTAATTAGCATGAAAATTAAAGAGCAGCTAATTAATTAACATAAAAATTTAAAGAGCAGGCAATAGGATTGCAGAAAAATAAAGTGCAGAAAAATAATTAATATAAAGTTATAGGAATTTAAATACAGGATACTACATGATAAATACTAAATAAATACATTCAGGCAATATACGTATTAGAATACGCATACCGGGAACGGGGAGTGACATCTCTACCCTCCTTGAAAAAATTCCGTCCTCGGAATTTCAAATTCAAGCAAGATAGAAATATCGGGGCTAAACTAATCTAAGTACAAGCAATTCAATAAAGTAATTATTTTATAATGTCCATAGCAAGTAACATATATATAAATCCATCAATCTACGATATCAAGCAATTTTACCCATAAGGTGATAAGCATGAGGAATCAAGACAATCAGGTACACAGAAAAAGATATACCTTGTGAGTCAAACAGATGTGGATACCGTGATCGGATATCATCCTCACGTTCCCACGTTGACTCTTCCAAGGAGTGATGACCCCAAGCAACACGGACAAGACTAATTGTTCGGTTCTTGAGTATCTTCTCTCTTCGGTCCAAAATGGACACAGGCTGTTCCTCGTAAGACAGGTTGGTACCAACAACCAGCTCAGAGTGATCGAGGACATGGCTTGGGTCCGATACATACCTACGTAATTGAGATACATGAAATACGTCATGCATCTCTCGTAACGAAGGTGGGAGTGATAAACGATAAGCAACATCGCCTATCCGATCAAGGATAACAAATGGGCCCACGTACCGCGGACTCAGTTTCCCGCGAACGCCAAATCTAATGACCCCACGAGTAGGTGAGATCCGCAAGAATACGTGGTCCCCAACAGAGAACTCTAACGGCCTATGATGCTGGTCCGCCCAATGACGATGCCGATCCTGCGCAACACGAAGTCGTTCTCTAATTCCCTTAATCACTTCAATCGTCTGGATAATCATTTCTGGGCCTAGCATCTTCCTTTCCCCGATATCATCCCATATTAGTGGTAATCTACACTTCTTACCATATAGTGCCTCAAATGGTGCCATCTGGATACTGGCTTGATAACTGTTGTTGTATGAGAACTCGACCAAGTGAAGGTGACTCTCCCAAGACCCTCCAAAATCTAGAGTGAAAGCTCGCAACATGTCTTCTAAAGTCTGAATCGTCCTTTCTCATTGCCCGTCTGTCTGTGGATGGTAAGCCGTGCTAAATTTTAATTTGGTACCCAGACTATGATGCAAGCTCTTCCAGAAATGTGATGTGAAACGGGTATCTCTGTCTGACACAATACTGACAGGGACTCCATGCTGTCTGACTATCTGCTGCATGTACAACTCTGCCAACTTTTCTGTAGATTGCCCTACTCTGAAAGAAAGAAAATGTGCTACCTTCGTAAGTCGGTCCACTATCACCCAAATAGCGTCCTTACCACTTGGTGATCTCAGTAAACCGGTCACAAAGTCCATTGTAATATGCTCCCACTTCCATTCCGGGATAGGAAGCGGTTGCAATAATCCAGCTGGCCTCTGCTGTTCTGCCTTTACTTGCTGACATATCAAGCAACGGAAAACAAATCTAGCTATCTCCCTCTTCATCCCGTTCCACCAGAAGTGCTGCTTGATATCTTGGTACATCTTGGTCCCTCCAGGATGTACAGAATACTGAGAACTGTGAGCTTCTGCCATAACTTCCTGTCTGATATCTCCACTAGGCACACATAGACGTGACCCAAACCTAAGGGTACCATCTTCATGAATTCTCATCTCCTTCCTGAGTCCTGACTCACATTCTGCCCTAAGCTTCTGAATCCTTGGGTCTTGTGCCTGAGCTGCCTTGATCCTGTCTACCAAGTCGGATTGGACTTGCAGACTAGTTAGAACTCCTACATCACTAGGAAGTATAACTTCGATGCCCATCTCCTGAAGGTCTTCTAAGATATGCTTCTGTGTTGTCAACATAAATGTGCCGCCCCTTCTGCTGAGAGCGTCTGCTACCACATTAGCCTTGCCTGGGTGATACTGAAGCTCCACGTCATAATCCTTGATCAGCTCTAACCATCTTCTCTGCCTCATGTTCAGCTCCTTCTGAGTAAAGATGTACTTCAGACTTTTGTGGTCTGTGTACATGTCCACTCGGTCACCATATAAATAATGTCTCCATAGCTTCAAAGCAAATACTACTGCCGCTAACTCCAAATCATGAGTTGGATAATTCTTCTTGTGGTCTCGGAGCTGCCTAGATGCATATGCTATCACCTTCCCATGTTGCATAAGGACACATCCAAGTCCTTTACCTGACGCATCACAATATACTGTAAAACCTCCGGGTCCAACTGGCAATGTAAGAATGGGTGCTGATATCAACTTCTGCTTCAAATTCTCAAACGATGCCTGACATTCTGCCGACCAAACAAATGGCACATCCTTCCGGGTCAAGCGGGTCATGGGTGCTGAAAGTCTTGCAAAATCTGACACAAATCTTCTGTAATATCCTGTCAATCCCAAGAAACTCCGTACATCAGCTACGGTCTTGGGTACTGGCCAACTTTCTACTGCTTCTACCTTCTTGGGATCCACTGCTACTCCAGCTCCTGATATGATGTGACCCAGAAATGAAATATGATCCGTCCAGAACTCACACTTGCTGAGCTTGGCATACAACTGGTTGTCTTTCAAAACCTGCAACACTTTTCTGAGGTGGTCTTCATGCTCCTCTTCACTAGCAGAGTACACAAGAATGTCATTGAGAAATACTACGACAAACTGATCTAAATACGGCATAAAGATGCGGTTCATCAAATCCATGAATATTGCTGGAGCATTGGTCAAACCAAACGGCATTACTAAGAATTCATAATGTCCATACTTCGACCTGAATGCTGTCTTAGGAATGTCTTCCTTCCGAACCCTCACTTGGTGATACCCTGAACGAAGATCTATCTTGGAGAAAACTCTGGCTTTGCTCAACTGATCAAATAAGTCGTCGATCCTTGGTAGTGGGTACTTGTTCTTCACTGTTGCCGTGTTAAGTTTCCTGTAGTTAATGCATAATCTGGATGACCCATCCTTCTTTCCTACAAGTACCACTGGTGCTGCCCATGGTGATACGCTAGCTTGGATGAACTTCTTCTCCTTCAATTCCTCTATATGCTCATATACCTTGGCCTGCTCCGAATCTGCCATTCTGTAAACCCGATCTGATATCGGTTTAGTCCCAGGTGCCAATTCTATACTGAACTCAATATCTCTAACCGGTGGTAGACCTGGAAGTTCTTCGGGAAATACGTCTAAAAATTCTTCAACTACCTTCGGAACCTGAACTTCTTCCATTGCCGCTATTACTCCCTGCTCTTGCTGAGTTGCCTCTGATCTGACTAAGGTGAATTTTTTCATGCCTGGAATATCAAAAGATACACTCCTACTATGACAATCTATTGTCGCATGACTGTCTTTCAGCCAGTCCATGCCTAAGATAACGTCGAAATTTCTAACAGGAAATTCTATCAACTGGGCGGGTAAGGAATGCCCGCAAACTACAACACTACACGCTAGAATAACTCTACTAACTCCTACGAGCCCATTGCCAGTGAGTATATTCAACCTCCCTGGCAATGCCTCGAACTCCATTTCTAGCCGTGTCGCAAATCGTGCAGATATAAATGAGTGCGATGCTCCCGAATCAAACAATACTACTGCGGGATATGAGGCGACGAGAATGTTACCTGCCACAACATCTCCCGACGCTAATGCCTCTTCCAAGGACAGAGTGAATGCCTGTCCTCGACCTCCTTGCTGGTTCCCATGTTGCGGCCTAGCTTGGTGCTACTGCTGGCCCCTTCCTTGATGATGCTGGGGTGGTCTATGCTGGTGTTGCTGTATCGGCGGTCCCTGCTGTCGAAACATCTGAGCCTGCGGCATTAACGGGCGCTGTGCCAACGGCCTCACTACTACCGCTGATCCTCGATATTGTCCTGTCCCTGGTGCTGGTAGAGCAGGAAACTGCTGCACTGGTCCTCCTGACCTCGAATTCATGGGACATGTGGTAACCCGATGATCTGGATTTCCACATATCAAACATAGTCCATTCAATGTCCGACACACATCTCTAGTGTGTCCCATCTTTCCACAATAAGTACAGCCCGCTGGGGTTGCTGGTTCTTCTTCTGTTGCTGTTGCTGTTGCTGTCTGAGTGGTGCTGGCCCCCGTATCGCCACATCATGGATACGAATGCCAGGGGATGGTGCTGTTGTTCGGGACGCTGCTCCCCCTCCTCCTTCAATCTGACTGTGGGATCTCTTCTGACCCCCAGTCCTTGCCGCAAGCCTCTGAATGGTGATCTCATGCCTGTGGGTTACCGTCAATATTTCGTCAAAAGTTTGGTAATTGTGCCCCTCTATCAATTGCAAGAGCTCAAGAGCTGGAACCTCATCGCCCTCTGGCGCTCCGTCGCCACCATCTCTGGGGCAAACCTACTCAATCTGCAGAACTCCCCTGCGTACACATCTACAGTCTTGCCAGCCTGTCTGAGGTTGATAAACTTCTGTTGTAGCTCAAACTGCGCCACAACTCCATAATACTTCGTCTTGAACCTTGCTGTAAAATTATCCCAAGCCACAGGACGCCTGATGCCCACTTCCTCTGATTTCCACCAATCACGTGCGAGATCCTGAAGTAACAACTTTACTAGATCCACACGCTCTTCTGCCGGCACCTTAGCGGCTGTCAGAATAGCCTCAATGTCCTTAAGCCATGCATCTGCTGAGATGGCATCCTCCGTGCCCTCGAAACGACGGGGGTTGTACTTGCAAAATCGGGCTGACGCTCCTGAATCTGTCCTTGCCCCTCTTTCCAATGCCGTCTGTAATCCTTGGTTGAGTAGTACATTCTGCTCTTGTAACTGAGCGTGCATGTGCTGCTGGGCTAACATCTGGTGTTGTTGAGTAGCCATCATCCCTCTCATGATCTCTAGAAGGGCTGGTGTATCCAATTCCACAGGGGTAGGTGGAACTATTGGTGGTGGTGGAACATCTGGATACTGTGATCCAGCTGCTGCTTCCACTATCACTTCTTTCTGGATAGTCTCTTGAGTTAGTACCGGCCCTTGTTACTGACCAACATGGTCAGGTTGTCCATGCTGCTGTCCATGTTGTTGCTGTCCAGCTCTGACAGATACGGACGAGGTGCCCCTAAGAAAAGGGACAAGAGAACAATCAAATGACCGGACATGAAGGATCAATGAAGTCAAGGGATACTGGAATGTCAAGCTGGAGTTGAAAATCAACAAATCACGAGATCAAGGGGGAACATGTGTGATTGAGACATCCTATAAATCAAAACACCCCACAAGTCTGAAATCAGACCTGCATGGGCCACCACTAAAACCTTGTCACGCCCCAGAACCAGAATACTGGAGAGCGGGGGAGTGACTCAGCCAGCTACGTATTACGGGTAGATGAATACCGTATAATACGATCAATGCTGTCTAACCAGACGAGGGGGTGCATACTACATAAAAGTCTTACTATGGTCATTACACATCTATTGTCTCAATCATTCAAACAAGAAACAGAAATATAGAACATGTAAGGTAAAGCAGTAAGGCGTCCCAAACGCTCTGTCAAAATGTTCTTGAGATCTGGCTTTACAAAACATAGCCAGATGATATAGCAAGCGTACACAATTGTTATCAGCTGCAGTCTGACTTAATTACAATTATGCAAAAGTAACTACAAGACAATCCGACTAACATGTCGGTGCCAAACGGCAAGGTATAAAGTAGATAACAAAACGAGTGGTGAAGTTAAGGAACCCACTCGAGGCCTCCTGCGATCATTCCTCTAGTATTGACCATCCTGGAGGTGGAAGTACGCTGAGTCCTCCGGAACTGGCTCTAAATCTGGCCATGCAAAACCAGAGAGGTTAGACCTCTAATAGCAAGTACCACAAGGGAGCACGACATGAGAACTAAAACCAGTAAGTAAGAGAATATAATAATAGATCTCTGCTTGCTACTAGAACTCATATCACATCAAGACACTTCGAACCAACCTCCCAACCAAACAAGGACAGAAGTTGGCCCGTCATGTCCTGACATTCTGATCATCCCAGTTAGGTAACAAAGTACAGTGCACAAAAAAATCATCTTGAACGACCAATCAACTCCTACGGCTTGCTATTATGAGTCCCAAGTTATCCTGGAATAATGCAATTAGGGATTCCTCAGTTCTTACTATGTGCAAGCAAGGCTAGTCTATCCAGTCAATCAATTGGCCCATGCATGAATTAGACGAGTCCTAGCAGGACGCTCGTCAATATACAATATACAATAATAATAAAAGCAGATACTGTTCCCTGCCCGTGTGGCAGATTTACAGTATCTGTGGGAACCAGCCGGCCCGTCGGGTACTACTCGTCCCAAGGGGACTGCCATGTAAGAATTCGGGAATCCATTCTCTCCATGCAATCATTATTTTATTTAACTTAATAGTCTCTACGTTGAGTGAAATCCCATGCCGTGGATCATGGTCATTCAAATGAGTACTTTCGTACGGGGTACGATATGCACAACTCTACAACGATACCAGTGCGGTTAGCTTGCAGGTCTTACATAGCGTAATGCAACAATCAAATCTAACTACGGTAATCATGCCTTGACCATAAAGTACACATGCTTCTTTTGTAGAAAAATAACTAAATAAATAAATAAATAAATAGATTGAAGCCTGCATGTGCATGTATGTCAATATTCGGGATCAGCCAGTCGAGTACAATAGTTCATAACATGAACGTGTCTCATTTATTTCATTCAATAAGACGACTAGCCAGTCTCTTAGTTCCAACTAGGAACGCATGATTAATTTAGTCAAGATAACCATTATTATCAATGGTGACAAGGCATGAAAGTCAATTAGCATTAAATGGGGTCGAGTCTATAACTCTCAAGGTCAAGTTCCAGTCTTACTGGGTACCCGTGAATCAATCAAGATACAGGGCACAGTCCACATAACAATTGATATTAACAATATTATCATATCATGATTTATCGAGTTTATGCCAAAAGGCGTAAGGATATAAAATGGAAGTAGGCTACGCTCATGTCAGCCTACGCTCAAGTCAGGCTACGCTCGAGTCAGCGTACGCTCAGGTCAAAGAGGCAGCGTACGCTCAGGTCAAAGAGGCAGCCTACGCTCAAGTCAGCCTACGCTCAAGTCAGGCTAATAAAATATCAATATACAGGGCTATAGAAGATCCAGGGTAAGTAGGCTACGCTCATGTCAGCCTACGCTCAAGTCAGGCTACGCTCGAGTCAGCGTACGCTCAGGTCAAAGAGGCAGCGTATGGGCTCCATACGACTCCTCACTATCCAAGTAAGCGTATGCAAGTCATACGCTCCCCAAAGGCAGCGTATGGACTCCATACGACTCCTGACCATCCAAGTCAGCGTATGCAAGTCATACGCTCCCAAAAGGTAGCGTATGAACTCCATACGACTCCTGACCATTCAAGTCAGCGTATGCAAGTCATACGCTCCCAAAAGGTAGCGTATGAACTCCATACGACTCCTGACCATTCAAGTCAGCGTATGCAAGTCATACGCTCCCAAAAGGTAGCGTATGAACTCCATACGACATACGCTTCCAAAAGGTAGCGTATGCAAGACACACGCTTCCTAAAAAGGTAGCGTATGGACTCCATACTGCACTGCGCTAAAGAGCGCGCACAGCTCAGTGACGCAAGCTAAAAAGCTAGTGTACACTGCTCACTGTCTTCTCCAAACAGCAAGAACTCCATGGTTGTACCCCAAAGCTTCAAAGGTCCATAACTTGGTCCAAACAAGTCCAAATCCAACTTTCCAAAGGTCAAAATTGGGTAGAATAAAACTCTCTACAACATAGGACCATCAAAACTTGAAAACAAAGAAGTTTGATAGATCAAAACTACCAAACTCTGAAAATAACTCATATCTAGATCTACAAAGATTAAGACTACGAAATGAAAAATGCTAAGTTCTAAACTCTTTTAGAATCTTGCGAGAAAGATAAATGAACTACAAAGACATGGGTTCTCATGGAGAGCAAGTTGTACTTGCCTATGGTTTGGTAGGTGGAGAGGGTAATGAAGAAGAAGAAGAAGAGGAGTAATGGTGAGAAGTAAAGTAAATGAGGAGAGAGAAGGGAGAGGGTGGCTTTTAAATAAAAGGTGGTGGTAGGTGGGAGTTGGGCCGGGTCCAATGGGTCCAATGGGTCGGGTTGCACGGGTCCAACAAGGCTAACCCGAAAGTAAAACTAAAGCAGGAATTAAAATACAGGTAATAAAAGTACAGGAAGAAATACAGAAATAAAATTGCAGGAATTAATTAGCATGAAAATTAAAGAGCAGCTAATTAATTAACATGAAAATTTAAAGAGCAGGCAATAGGATTGCAGAAAAATAAAGTGCAGAAAAATAATTAATATGAAGTTATAGGAATTTAAATACATGATACTACATGATAAATACTAAATAAATACATTCAGGCAATATACGTATTAGAATACGCATACCGGGAACGGGGAGTGACATGAAGCCCATCGCGAGCAGACCGCAATTATGAGAGAAGGCATGGAGAATGCCCATAATGTGGCTATGGCTGCCCTCGAGAGAGGAAGAACCACTTCATCAGAGCCACGACCTGCCAAGGTAAGCATAATACAGGAGTTAAGTTATATTTCATTAAGGCCATTCTTTTGATTAGAGGCGTATTATTGCATGAAGGTTGGAGATATAGAAAGCTTTAAGAAGCAAGACCCGCGACCTTTCAAAGGAACCGAGGGTATCATCTACGCCGATGAATGCCTAGACCATATGGAGCGTCTCTTGAGCGTCGCTCGACTCCCCGAGGACCTCAGGACTGAAGCTGTAGGACTCCAATTACAAGATGTGGCGAGCACTTGGTATCGGAATGAACCCCGACTCCAGGACAAGCAGCTCGACTGGGACACCTTCAAGAAGCTGTTCCGCAGAAAGTTCTTCCCGACATCGGAGATGCGGGAGATGGAAAGGCAATTCCAGAACTTGAAGCAGGGAAGCATGACGGTCAGCGAATATGCGGCAGAGTTCGGCCGACTAAGCCGCTTTGTCCAGAACCTGGTAGCTGACCCCAAGGATCATGCTGAGCGATTCAGGTATGTCTTACGAAAAGAGATTCGCACCCCTGTGATCGCAGGTGGCGCAAAGACCTATACGAGAATCCTGATCCGAGCTCAAGACGTAGAGAAGAGCCAGCCTTCTCGATCCAAGAGGGAGTATCCTGGAACTAGCAACTTCCAGGGTAGTCAGAAGAAGCCCAACAACAACAGCAACAGGCCCTCGCACCACCAGCAGCATCATCATCAGGCGAGAACCAATGACAGAGCACACCAGAAGTAGATCCCTGTCTGTGACTATTGCAAGAGGCTAGGGCATCAGTCGAACATCTGCAGGAAGAGGCTAGGACACTGCCTAGTCTGTGGGTCTGCCACCCACCAAGTGAAAGACTGTCCTATGTCAGCCCACCGGATCAGAACCAACCAGCAAAGAGCTCCCCTACCTACTCAGCAACAACAGTTTGGACAGCACCAGCAGAAGACCGGGCGAGCTTTTGCCCTAGCAGTTGATAAACGGGAGCCAGAGCAGGAACCCACCACAGATGTCATCACACGTTCCATTTATGTGTTTTCATATCCTGCTCTAGCATTATTTGATTCGGGTGCATCACATAGTTTTATATCATCAAAGTTTATATCTGTACACCATATAGATTCGAGACTTAGCAAGGTGATTAGTAGAGTTATGACCGGTGGTGGACCCATACCCATCACTGAAGCTTGTAATTGTTTCATAACCATCTATGGCCATCAGTTCTCAACACCTTTACTAGTGATGTCCCTGCCCAACTATGATGTAGTCCTAGGGATGGACTGGTTAAGTGAACAGCATGTGCTGATAGATTATCACCGAGGATGTGTAATCTTCAGCCCACCAGGAGAACCGAAGTTTGAAATCTCTCGGGCTCCGGAAGATATGAAGAGTATCACCTACTCCTCAATCACCGAAGAACCCGGGCCTCCTCACCCTATCATTGCGGAATTTATGGATGTCTTTCCAGATAGTCTTCCAGGATTGCCGCCAGATCGAGATGTGGAATTCACCATCGATCTAGTACCCGGCTCTTCTCCTATTTCTCGGGGATGCTATAGAGTCAACCCCAAGGAGGCTAAGGAGATGAAGGATCAGATCGACGAGCTGAAGTCGCAAGGATTTATCAGAGACGGGGCTTCACCCTGGGGAGCACCAGTTTTGTTCGTGCCCAAGAAGGATGGAACCGTGCGGATGTGCATTGACTACCGGGCGCTGAACAACATCACCATCAAGAACAAGTACCCCCTGCCCCGGATCGACGACCTGTTTGATCAACTGAGCGGAGCCAAGGTATTTTCAAAGATAGATCTCAGATCAGGCTACCATCAAATCAAGGTCAGGAAGGAGGATATTCCCAAGACGGCGTTCAACACCAAGTATGGACAGTTTAAATTCTTGGTCATGCCGTTTGGACTGACAAATGCTCCTACGGTATTCATAAACCTCATGAACAAGGTTTTTCATGAATATCTGGATCAGTTTGTTGTTGTCTTTATCGATGACATACTGATCTACTCGAAGATGGAGGAAGAGCATGAAGAGCACTTGAGGAAAGTGCTGAGTACCTTGAGGAAGGAGAAGCTCTATGGTAAGCTATCCAAATATGAATTCTTTTTAGACAAGGTAGAATTTTTGGGCCATGTTGTCACAGGAAAAGGGATTTCGGTAGATCCAAAGAAGATAGCTGATATTGAGAAGTGGACTGCACCAAGCTCGGTTGCAGAGATCAAGAGCTTTTTGGGACTAGCTGGCTATTACCGGAAGTTCGTAAAGGATTTCTCCAAGATTGCGGAGCCAATGACGAAGCTTACCAGGAAAAACGAAGATTTCATATGGTCTGAAGCGTGCCAGTCAGCTTTTAAGGAACTGAAGAAGAGGCTTACAACGGCGCCGATACTTGCGCTACCCGCAGGTACCGACGATTTTTCAATCTATAGTGATGCTTCCGGAAAAGGATTGGGCTGCGTTCTTCAACAACACGGGAAAGTAATTGCCTATGCATCTAGACAATTACAGACTCATGAGAAAAACTACCCCACACATGATTTGGAGCTTGCAGCGGTGATATTTGTTTTGAAGCTATGGAAGCACTACCTGTATGGAGAGAAAGTGAAAATATTTACGGACCACAAAAGTCTGAAATATGTTTTCACTCAGAAGGAGCTGAATATGAGACAAAGATGATGGCTGGAGCTGATGAAAGATTTTGATATCAACCTGCAGTATCATCCGGGTAAGGCTAACGTTGTTGCAGATGCACTTAGTCGATACCCGATGGCGATGTTCTTGACTAAGGAGCGCCATTTGCTGGAGGACATGGAGAAGCTTGGATTGGAAATTGTATTGCCCGAGGAGGAGATGAAGAAACTTGGAAGAGAAGCCATCGTACCAGGAGAGGAATCATCATTGATGCAGTTGCAAGTGCGTTCGAGTCTTATGGACAGAATCAAGGAGACACAATTCTAAGACGAGACGCTTTGCAAACTTAGAGACCAAGTGTTGGCAGGAACACTTGAAGGATTCTCAATCGCCAGCGATGGAGTATTGAAGAATGGTACGAGACTTTGCGTACCAACTGGCGAACTGAGGAACGAGCTGATGCAAGAAGCGCACCAGTCACAGTATTCCATACATCCAGGAGCCAACAAAATGTATCGGGATATGCGAACTATAGTATGGTGGTACGGAATGAAGAAGGACGTATCCAAGTATGTGGCAAGATGTTTAATTTGTCAGCAAGTTAAAGCTAGCAGACAGAGACCAGCAGGATTATTACAGCCGCTTGACATTCCGGAGTGGAAATGGGAGCACATAACGATGGATTTTGTATCGGGACTGCCTCGATCCCAAGAAGGAAAGGATGCCATTTGGGTTATCGTGGACCGACTGACGAAGTTAGCTCATTTTATCCCCTTCAAGGTTGATTTATCCACCGAGAAGTTGGCAGCACTGTACATGCGGCACATCTACCGGATTCATGGAGTTCCGGTAAGTATCGTATCTGACAGAGATACTAGATTTATATCTCATTTTTGGAAGAGTTTGCATGACAGCTTGGGAACCCAACTGAAGTTCAGCACCGCCTACCACCCTCAGACTGACGGGCAATCGGAGAGAACCATCCAGACGCTAGAAGATATGCTGAGATCCTGCGACCTGGAATTTGAAGGGTCTTGGAAAGACCATTTGCACTTGGTAGAGTTCTCTTACAACAACAGCTACCAAACTAGCATCGGGATGACACCGTTCGAGGCACTCTATGGACGTCGTTGCCGCACTCCACTTGCTTGGAACAACGTCGGAGAACGAGTGTTGCTTGGACCTGAGATGGTGACCGAAGCAGCAGAGAAGGTGAGAATGATCAGAGACAAGCTCCGGATAGCCCAAGACAGACAGAAACATTGGGCCGATTGCAGCAGACGGCCTTTGGAGTTTGAAGAAGGCGACAGTGTGTTTGTGAAGATCTCGCCAACCAGAGGAACAATCCATTTCAGCAGAGCAGGAAAGTTAAGCCCCAGGTACATTGGTCCATTTGAAGTACTTAGCAGGATTGGAGAAGTGGCTTATCGGGTAGCTCTACCCCCAAGTCTCAAAGGCGTCCACAACGTCTTCCACGTCTCGCAGCTGAGACGCTACATCCCGGACCCGAGCCATATCTTGGACCATTCAGAGCTGGAGATTGGACCCAGCCTCACAGTGCCAGAGAAGCCATTGGCAATATTGGACCGAGGCGAGAAGAGAACCAGAAACACCGTGACGCCAATAGTCAGAGTGATGTGGCGACACAACTCACCAGGCGAGTCGACCTGGGAGCGAGAAGATCAGATGCGGGAGCAGTATCCGTACTTGTTTGAGACTTAAGGTAATCCCTAACCTTGCTTTTAATTTCGAGGACAAAATTTTCTAAGGAGTGAAGATTGTGAAACCCATTTCTTGTGATTAAATTATATTTAGTATTTCTAATTATTATTATTATTATTAAATTATTTAGAGTGTTAAAATTATTTCGAAATTAACAACATGGCTTTTTGAGTTGAACCCAGACCCGAGTCCGAACCCAGACCCGAGCCTGAGCCCGAACCCATTTTCTCCATTTCATTTCTGATTGGTTTAAATAAGAAATATATATATATATATATATATATATATATATATATATATATATATATATATATATATATTAAGAGCTGGTCCCGAAGGACCAGCACACTTGTTCACGTTTTTCTCCCCATCCTTCATACACGTTCAAAGCCCCTATTCTTCCTCCCCTCTTCTTCTCATCTCCACATATTCACCCACCACTCCCCTTTATTAGAAACCCCTCTCTTCCCACTACTCTTCTGCAGAACACAATCCCTCTACTCTCATCCAGGAGCAATCCCCCTTCCTCTCATTCTTCCATCTCTCACCAACCCCCTCTTTCTTTTCCCTTCCCCTTCATGCCGCCCGATGCCCGGTCGGCCTCTAACCCCCGACGTCGCGCCCGTCCAGCGAAGGCCAGCGTGCCCCGTCGGCCTCCGTCGCCCGTCGGATCCCGCTCGCGCCCCCTCGCGCGGCCGACCCCCTTCGCGCCCCTGGCCGCTGCCTCCGGCCGACCCCGCCGGATCCCACAGTCGCCCGACGCCGTCCAGCCCCTTCGCCCTCTGGCCGAGCCCCTCCGGCCTCTGCCCCAGCGCGCCCAACCCCCTGTCGGCCTCCCCGCAGACCTAGGCGTGCGCCCTAGCCCGCGTACTCCCCTGGCCGCGATCCCGTGACCCGATCTGCTGTTATGTGGCAGCGACGCTGCTGTTCGCTGCTGTTCCAGCACTGTTCCGGGATTATTTTACTGTTCGGAGCTCTTAATTCTTTCTATTAATTTCATCTGAGAGCTCTAGCCGAGCAACCTCAGGTATAACCCCTGTCCCGCCCATTTTTATTATAGTCTATGATGAGAAATGGTCCCCGATTCTCTTTGGGAATTCGGTTTTAGCGACATCGTATTTTTTACGGAACCTTCGGAAAGGTTCTGTGGATTTTCGGAATATTTCGGGAATTGGTTTTTGGTATGTTTTGGCTTTTCGGATTTTTTCGGTAGCGTTTTGTGATTTTTGGGTTGGAATCGGACTTCCGAAATTATTCAGGTCGTTCTGATTATTCTGTGGATTGGTTGTAGATTTTTATATATATACAAATTCGGGTTTTCCCTTGTTTAGGATTTACAGGAAATTATCGGCGCTATTTCTCAGTTTTTGGGTTGACCAAAAACAGAGGAGATGCTGCCGGATTTTTCCGTAAATCCTAGATTATTTTAAAAATGAATTTAAAATGGATTTCGGAACTTTATTTAAATATTGGATTTGGGTGACGACCGTATCGGTCAATGGACCCGGTTAAGTGCAAACGAAACCGGCTTCGCCCGGACGTTGAGGCATTAGCCAAGTTGAGGATTGGACCATATCTGAGACTTTATATTTATCATTATTTTTACTATTAAATTATGTTTATATTTTATTAATATTTCAGTTTAGGACTAACGGCAGTTTTGTCTTATTTCAATTTATGTAAATAAATTATAATGGGCATAAGCCCAGCTGGCTGTGGTCTGTGACTGTAATGGTAGTGTAGATTTTTAGTTATTTTTGGTTTTGCGAGTTTTTCTATTTTACGAGAAAAATGAATAAAAGTATTTTCGTATAAAATTAATTAAGATTTTCTCACCTAAAAATTGACAAGTTTATTATTAATTAAAAATCATGTATTTCTCACTAAATAAGAAAAATTAGCTTTATATTTACATACTATGAAAATACCAAGTTTTAATAATTAATCTGGCATCGACGAGTTTTCCGAATTCAAAAGTTTAAAACGATCTTTTTCCCTCGTACTAAATCAACGCACAATTAATCGTATTTTCGTGTTTTGTTAATTAAAAGAATTAAAATTGGACTAGGACACAAATAGAGATTTCAACTAGCGTAGCTAGATTGGTAAACCTGGAATCTTAGTCAATTTTTCGAATGTAGGAATTCGAGGACGATTCTGATTTCCCGTCTTGAAGTCTTCTACCTCTCCAGTCAATTCCTTTGAGGCAAGTATAGTTTGTGTTAGTTTACAGTTATTTAATTAATCATTTTACTGCAAGTTTAAACCACGATGCAAATACGAAACTCTCTCTGAGAGCACTGTAACTACTGGGGACTGGAAGAATAGTGTAATGAGTATGACCATACTGTAACAAATCCCCTATCCATTACTGTAATAAACCCAAGCCGGTCATATTTTATTGCCTGTTCAAATCACACTGTTTTACTGCTGAAAACTGTTCATGTTTAAACTGTTTAAAATTGCATGATTCTATTATTTAATTTAACTGTTAAAATTAGCATGAATTGTACTTTGCTTCCTCCTGACTGGAGATACATTTTTAGGGAACATTGAGGATGCTGAGCTGTTAATCAGCAGCTACTATGACCCTGTGTTGTACCCGGTTGTGCTACCAGAGTCCCCACAGGAGGACGTTGGGACTGAGGCCGATGATCCGGCTGATAGATAGATTTCCTTTCTCTGCATTGTTGTCATTTTTTATTCTATTATTTCATTTCAGAACAATTTCCATTTGTATTTAAATTTCAAAGTTTAATAAAGTTTATTTTCGATGTTGAGTTGTGACAAATATAGTTGTGTTGTATGGTTACCTGCTACTGAACAGCTTACTGCCGCCGTCTCAACAACGGTGCAGGCTGGGCATGATCCGGTTCGACCCAATTAGTTGGGATCGGGTCGTGACAAACCAGGTCTGTCTAAGGCACGAGCCACGGTCGGTTTAGTAAAAAGTATGCCATGGACAAAGGAAGTCCACGCGACTGGTTGTCGCCGAGATCGATTCCGCTACTTGGGAGTCTCACTAAGTCTTGATAAGTCCCGCACACGAGATCGGTCCCGCTACTTGGGAGTCTCGCTATGTCTCAAAAGAAAACACACGAGATCGGTCCCGCTACTTGGGAGTCTCGATAAGTCTCGTACACGAGATCGGTCCCGCTACTTGGGAGTCTCGACATATAGAAGGAAAGCATGGTCATGTTAAGGAAGGATTTGATAGACCGAGTTGAGTATGCATGGTCATTGGACAACTTGTCGACAAGGTTAGGTCTTCTCGAGGGATCGTCGGGGCACCGGGATCTCGTCGGCCCGGGAGAAGCGAGTGAGGCTCAAGTAGGATACTGGATAACCGTATAGGAGACTTCGGCGCCTCCGGGCTAGCTACACGTGTAGGGACGAGCCGATATCCCTGAGCCGAGATCCAAGATAGCTTGACATTGCTAGTGACCACTCATATAGATGGGTCGGCAGAATAGCGGCAAACCGCGTGTCTGCCTTTGGATTGAGTCTAAAACTTGAACGCGCGTTTAGTCAATAACATAAAGTCTGGGCCTGAGATTGGGCTGCAGCATAGGCACCGTACTTGGCACGATACTTGGCGTCGGGATGTCCATGAAGTTAACACTATATTTCATAAGTCTTGTCTAAGTTAGCAAATGAGTCGAACAGGAAGGCCGCAAGGCGGTAGCATGATAACTCTTGATAAGTTATGAGGTGCAGCCTCAATCTTGAAGCATTAAACGTGTCTAAGCAAGGTCTAGAGGCACGACCTACACGAGTCGTCCCCTTGACGTCGTTGGCACGAGAGTTGGTCTAGAGGCACTTGAGTGCTAGTGAGAGTCTTGTCACGGCCGAGTTCGCATAAGTTGCTCCTCGGCGAAGCACTGTCACAAATACGTTGAAAACCACGAATAGAGTATGGCATGGCCCTTTCGTCCCGAGTTGAAGTTCGGTCAAGTACATAAGCGATGAGGTACTCCCTCGATCGAAATACACGTTGGAATTATAGCACGACCATGTCGTTGCTCGTCGAGTTGGTCAGATGTCTTAGTCTTAAAACTGATCCTAAGGCAAGACAATCGAAAGGGACTTGTAATGTACAAAGTAAATGAACGTGTCGGTTATGTATGGGTGGGCGAGGAGCTCACTCCACCAGTATAGTTGAGTGCTGACACCCACACGGTTTTCATGTGCAGGCACAGGTAGAAGCTCGTGGCGCGGAGCTTGTGTAAACCCCCTAATTTTTACTACATATTTTTTATTTGATTATATTTTGCGTATTGTATGTCACGTAGTCGTATTGTATGTTGTACGTAAACGGCGTATTTCGTAATTGCTCGTCGAGTGCAAATATGTGCGAGCGTACATATTTCTAGAAAAAAAATATTTATTTTTATTTTATAGTTCAAAATAATTTATATAATAAATACTTTGCTATCATACAAAAATTTCTAAGTTTGTTCTTTTCATTTTAAAGGCCCTTCAGTTATAAATAATAAATAATATTTTTTTATTGAATACTAGAAAGGTATATTTATATGAATATTATTGTGCATACCCATTTTTGTAAATATTTATTAGTTATTTTAAACAATAGTACAATTTTTGAAATTAATTATTTTATGAAAATGATATTCGAGATATTTTATTCGTAATACTAGTATAAATTGTAACTTAGAAAATAATATTCTATTTGCATGCGATTGCATGAATTTAATATTTTAATTTTTGAAATTTTTATCTCAATTTAGTAAAAGATATATTTTTCATATTTGATGTTTAAATAATTATGGTGATTTTTGAAATTATTATTATTAGTATTTTAGAAAATATATTTTGAATTTATTGTAGCAATTCAAATCTCGATTTGACTTCATGGATTGATTTAATTAATATCTATATTGAAATTCGAATTTTCTTATTTGGTTTTAAACTAAAAGATGGAATATAATTAGATTTAAATTGGATTTTGATTTGAATTTGGATTTTGATTGGTTTAAATTTATTTAATTTAATAATGGATGTATCTAATGAGGGTTTAAAACCCCCACAATTCTATCCAAATAGAAATTTCCACATCCTATAAATAGGCATGTACTCCTTCATTAATTCTACCAGCCAAATTACTCCACAAATAATTTCCAACCACCGTGCGTTGTGTCCGTATCTCCTTCCCGTCTTATTCCATATTTACAAATACATTCCATCCCGCCGTGTCGGACAAACCCCGACACTTATAAATCTCTAATCCTAGCCAAGCCCGACACGCCAATCCCTAACCCAATCCAGTCCTGCCCTAGTAGTCGGCCGTGACCGCGCCAACCACAGGTTCCCGGCGCTGCCCCCTGACCAATAATACCGCAATAACACCTCTTACCAGTTCCTCCTCCCTGAGCCCTTGCCGGCAAAACAACACCCGCAGCCATTACCACCACCGTCGCTTCCGGCCAGCGACCTCCCCGCCAACCACCAGCCCACCATCTCCTTCGACCACTTTCCATCACCTAGATCCAGAACCCACCACCGTTGCCGACACCGACCAAACACCCCCATATCCCCGGCCAGCGCCGTCCCAGCCACCCGCCGAACCCTTCTACCCAGGCTAAACCACCATCCGCGGCTACACGTACCACCGCCACGGCCACCGGCCGGAACCCCCAAAACTACCTTCATCATCGTCACCACCACCATTATCATCATCCTCCACCGTCAGCAAACCCAGCACGCCACCACACCGACCCCCACCGTGGCCGGCAATCCCAAACCCAACCCAAAATTAAAACCCTAACCCTAGACTCACCTCCGATCCGCCACCGTGACGTCGCCGACGCACCTGAGCTCCGCTGCCTCCCTTGGCCGTGCCTCCCCGCGGCCGGTCATCCCATCATCCGGTCGGGCCTTGCTCCTAGCAACCCGCTTCCGTCGCCGCCCAGGCGACGTAAGCACCGTCTCACGAGCGCTCCTGATTCGGAGTGTCAGCCGTCCGCGCTGCCTAGCCCCGGCGTCGGCGATCCGCCGACTGGGCCAGCCCCACCAGCGCCACGCTGTGTAGACTGGAGCGCCGAGGAAGTCCCCGCCTGGCCGCGTGTCCTCTCTCCCCTTCTTCATCCGGAGTAGCCGCCGCCGGCGCAGCTCCGATCTCCGACCCCCTCTTGATCGCCTCTCCTTCCTCCTTTCCTCCTCTCCGCGTCAGCCGGGCCGCCGCCCGACGTCGAACACCCTCCGACCTCGTCTCCACTCTCCCACCTCCCTGATCCCTCTCTCCCCATCGATCGCACCTCTCTCTCTCCCCTTACCCCTTTTCTTCTCACTCTCTCTCTCTCCTTCTTTTTACTCTCTATGAAAGGATTAGCGTGCTATTTGTTTCTTTTATTTTGTTTTTAGTTTATTTTTATTTTTAATGTGGATTTATTATTATTATTATTTTATGGTTATTATTATTATTATTTTTTCTTTCTTTGCATCTGCTATTACTATCATTAATATTATTATTATTATTATTATTATTATTATTATTATTATTATTATTATTATTAATCACCATCATTAATACTAATTTAATTTACTAATTTAATATATATAAATACTGTTGTTATTTTTAATTATTAATATTTTGTGGAATATAGTGGTATAGCAATACATTATTAATACTGTTAAGGATATATCCATTGGTTTTACTAACATTCCTAATATTGTTATATTCCTAAATTGGATTCTTGCATTTTTCTACGACTTTAATAAGGTATTCTAGCTATTTTCTTTCAAACAAAATTTGGCCTTAAAAATATATTATTATATAGTTCTGAATCAAAATGTATGTTTTGAGCCTAAAAATATTTTGGACTAATAAAATGGAGTTTTCAAATTATTATATATAAATTATTTTCAAGTATTAACGTAAAGATATTTTAACTAATAAAATATATTATATTTTTCTAAAAATAGTATAAGTATTGTTTACGCAAATTTCTTCTATTATCAATCCCTATGCATGACTAAACTCCTTTTTCCTATTCCTTCACCAATACTGTACATCCTCCTATCGACCCCATCTAATTTGGTTATCCTAGACCCAATGGAAAACTCGTGCCATCATCGAATGCAGCCTTGCATAGTTGTAACATCGCAGCTATACTCCATGCCACCTGTTCACAGCACCACACCAGGCGACCCCCACGCAAGTATACCTTGCTAATTAACTGTCACACTATTATTTTCAGCATTTATTTACTTGTTTCGTATTTGTTATTTTATTTGTTATAAACTGCGCGTCCAAGCCACACTTGGGTGCAAGCGACTTTATTAGTCGTTTTATTTTACTATATGCATGTTAACTTAGTTGTAGTGGACTACCCTCCTATTGCGGGATATTTTTATATCTCCGCTGGCCATGTGTGAAACCCACTCCCGGATCTTGTTCCTTTAATTGTTATTAGTGTAGTTATTATTATTATAATTACTATTATTATTATTATTATTATTATTATTATTATAGTCGGATCAAGAAAACTGTATTTTCAAAATTAATTATCGGATCTTTTGATTGCGCCCTGTCCCGATCCCGTGCACGGGGTCCGACCCCGAGTCCAAGCACCAGATCCCGTTCTCCCGAATCCATCTTTGGATTTTTCTATTAACCTAAAATTATATAAATGCATCATTATATCTAAACATATATATATATATGCATATATAAAGTTGGTACAATAAAGCAATAAAAAAAACTATTTTTTCCCACGTTCCCAGCTCACACCCCTCATGTCTCCCCCACATCCTTACTCCTCTCCCCTTAAAATACTCAAGCACACACACGTACACCACTTCTCCCTACCACTTCTCACCACCACCATCACACCCCTTATCTCTCCATCTCAGTTCCTCCCTTCCTCACTACAACACTCACTTTTCTCTCTCTTTCCAAAAAAAATGACATAGCACCCTCACCTCACTCTCCCCACCATGGCCAATCCCCACGACCCACGCCGGCGGCCAGCGACCCTCGTCCACCCCGCGGCCGACCCCGACTGTGTGCCCTTCCGGCCAGTCCTGCCTCCCCGTGCCCTAGATCCCCAACCGGCGCCATCCCCTCGGCCGGCCTCCCTTGGCCAGAGCTCCGATCCGGCCGAGTCCAGCCCGGAGCCGCCACCAGCGTCCCGCCTCCGGGTCCGTGGCCGCCGTGCCCCGGTCCAGCGCCCCTCATCGCCCGTGGATCCGTCTTCCGTCGATCTCGGCCGATTTCCCGCTGTCCGTGGCTTTCGTATCGCATCGTAACGCTGTCCGGAGACTCTCGAGTCCATGACGGCATGTTCTGAGTCCGAGGCCACCCTTCGGACTCCGTCATTGAGCCTCTCGGTAAATTTCTTGATAGTCAGAGTAGTTCGTCCCTCCCGTAGTGTCGATGATGATACGGTCCCCCGATTCTGCTATGGAATTCGATTCATTTTATTTCGGTTAGGTTCTGTAGTTTTGGCTTTGTGGATTCTGTGGTTTCGGATTTTTCGAACCTCATTTCGGAACGATTCTATGAGTTTTGGTTTCTTTCCGAATTTTCTTTCGGAAAGGGGTTTTTTGGTTGATTATTTATGCTGTGGTTTTAAATTCTTGGTTTAGTATTATAATCCCGGGTTTGGGACAGTTATTGGTGTTGTGATTTGGTATTTCCCAGTTTTGGGTTATCCCGAAAATAGAGGAAATATTGTCGGAATTTTTATAAAATTTAATTATATAATTTTAAAATGGTTTTTTCGGAAAAGAATATTATTTTGGATTTTTGGGCGACGACCGTATTGGTCAATGGGCCCTGGCTAAGTGCAAACGAAACCGGTTTCGCCCGGACGTTGAGGCATTAGCCTATATAACGATTGGACCAATATCTGAGACTCACTATTAAATTTATTTTAATTATTAGTTTTATTTATAATTAAATTGTAGGAAAGATTTCAGGACTAACCCAAGTTTATTTCTTATTTAAATTTATTGGTCTGTAAGGGCATAAGCCCATTTATTTTCTGCAAATTCGTAATAATTAGTAATGTGGATATAATTTTCTGGTGGATGTTCGAAAGCGTAAATTTAGGAATACTGATAATAATTATAATATTTTAGAAATTCATGTTATTCTCATTTAAAGAAAAATATATTTTTATAGATAATTATAAATACCAAGTTTTTTCGAATAAACTGATAAATACAAATTTTTCCGAAATTAAATATAAATTGATGTTTCATAATTACAACGCACCGATAATCATGTTTTGTTCGTGTTAACTAAATAAAGATTTAAAATTGATTAGGACAAAACTTAGAGATTGCAACTAGCATAGTTAGCATGGCGACTCTGGAATCTGAGACAAACTTCCCGAATGTAGGATTTCGAGGACGAGTCTAATTTCCATCTCGAAGTCTTCAACCTTTCAAATCCAGTCGAGCCAAGGCAAGTACATTTTGTGTTAGTTTACAATTATTTAATAATCATTTTATTGCAAGTTTAAACCACGATGCAACACGGAGCTCTCTCTGAGAGCACTGACTGATTGACTGTTGGGTACTGGGGGAGTAGTGTAATGAGTATTACCACATCCAAAATAGTATAATGACTGTATTAGCTTACCCCTCATACACACGGGGATAAGTCATATCGTATCAATAGGATACAACTGTACAACCCAAGCCGGTCATATTCATTGCCTATTCACATCACAATGTTTTAACTGCTGGAGAACTGTTTATTTTCAAATTGTTTAAAAGTGCATGATTCTATTATTATTTTATTTGTTAGATTATCATGAATTGTACTTTGCTCCCTCCTGACTAGAGATAACATTTTTAGGGGATTTTGAGGATGCTGAGCTGTTATACAACAGTTATTATGACCCAGTTATGTACCATGTGGTATTGCCAGAGTCCCTATTGGAGGATGCAGGACCTGAGGACGACGAACTGAACGCTTAGCTAGATTTTCTGTTTCCAGTTTGTTATTTTGAAATTTTGTTATTTGAATTCTGCATTTAATTCAGTTCTTTTACATTCCAGCTGTATTTATTTTAAAAAGTTGAATAAAGTTTTAAATTCCCGATTATTGAGTTGTGACAAATATTTAGATATTGTTGTGATTACCTGCAATAGTGGATACAGCTTACTGCCGCCGTCTCAACAACGGTGCAGGCTGGGCATGATCCGGTTCGACCCAATTATTTAGGATCGGGTCGTGACATGTTTTTAGTGGTGGCCCATGCAGGTCCAAATCAACAACTTAGGAGAACATATCTAGAAACAACTAGAACACTGGAACATTGGTTTGTCACAACATAGGACCGAATTATCTATATATAAGTAACTATTTTTGCTTGCTTATAGAATATTAGGTTACCTTATTTATGCTTGCCCCTAAACTAGCCAGACTATGACGACAACCTATTAGTCGGTACTAGCAAGATCCTGTCTTCTATGCTTGACGCAAGAGAATCGTTGTAGTAGATTGAGCAATGGGAGACTGCTCTGTAACACCCCTGGATTTTTGAATTATTTTTTTAGTATTTATTTGATTTAAATATGACTTTATGGAATTTATAAGTATTTTTAAAATTAAATTATTATTAAATATGACCTTAGCCATTGTTGAGTTTTAGAGCACAAGACGTATAGAAATTGTGGCACAGATGATGTCGCAGTGAGCCTTGACTAGTGTATTAGCCATGCTAAGGGAGGTCTAGCCATAGTGACGCCCGAACTAGAAAAACCAGGCCAAGTTGTGAAAAGACTCATTTAAATCATTTAATTAGTTATTATTTAATATACTGATTTTTTAGATGACCCGGTTATACCCAGTCAGCCCGAACCGGACTCAAACCAATTCCAAGCCAATGTAGGCATATAGTGAGACCAAGGACGGCCATATAGACATATTTTATGTGTGCAAATGTTTTAAATTATTTTAGAATTTGATATGGTATTTCTAATTATTAAATACTGTACAATAATGGTAATGTTATTAAATAGATGGTTGACAGTATTGTACGATTTTATGGAGCCAAATGAGAGAGTGCGTAGGTTACGTTCACCAAACACTATCATTGGTTTATTTTTAGTATTATTAAGTTTTTATCATTTTATTATTATTAAAGTGATTTTTGTGATTAAATAATCATTATTATTATTACTATTGTTGTTGAATTGATTTATTGTAAAATTAATATATATATGTTTAATAATATATTTGATTGATAGCAATTAAATTTTATTTGGATTTAAAATAGCATTATGGTGTACATACATGGATATATATATATATAAGAAAAGAGATAAGCAAAGAGAAAAAGAAAAGAAAAAAAAAAGAATTCGTGAACAGTGCTTTTGCACTGTTCACTCTCTCCCTCCCGAACCTGTGTCCCAACCGAGAACAACTGTGAAATTTTTTTTTTGTTATTTGATCGACATCGACCAAATCTCTACCATTTTTAAACCAAAATTTCTCCAGCACAAGCCTAGAACTATTCTCCATTGGATTACACCAAATCCAATCAAGATTCGAATCTAAATTCGAATTTAAATCAAGAATTTGATTCGATTAGGAATCGAATCTTAAAAACTCTATATAATGAAGACCTATCGGGTTTCTTGGAAAAACCCTACGAAAATCTCTACCTAAACACTCGACACCTCGACCCAGACTCCGCCGACCTTCCTGCGTGCACGTCCGGCCGCCTGCACCCGCCGTGGAGTCGCTGGAGCGCCGCCACAGCCGCTGCAAGTCGCCTCCGAACAGAGGAGTCGCTATTCTGAAGCACAGCAAGGTACCTACTTTCGTACTCTGATTTTCCCCTTGTTACTCAACCAAACCTCGACCTACTTGATTTGTTTAGAAGCTAACATAATCGATCATGGAATCCATTAACTAGATTGGAATGAAGTCGAACAGATTTTGTGAGAAATTGGTCAAAACTTCATGGAAAAAATTTTATTTTTGTACCACCAAAACAGAACCCTTCTATTCCAAACAAGCTGGTTGGAAGGCCAGTTTCGAAAAACACATTAGAAATTCCAGAAAACTATTTGAACAAATTTATAGGGGATATAAACAGGATTAAAACCCAATTTTTAGATTAAATTTTTTGTTCTCTATGCGTTACAAAAACCCCATGTGAAAATCACGAAAAACTTAGAAAACTGTCTTCAAAAACTTTAAAAATTCTCTGATACCACGTCCGTCCCGCCAATCCGGGCGACATGGTCGCGAACCGAAAGTATCAAAAGCTGCGTAACAGCTTCTTGGTCGTGTGGGCTTTGACGGAATTCAAATTGGTCGCGTGTGCGCGACGAATTTGATGCGTATCAGTCAAAAATCACCATATCGGCCCTTTTCAAAATTCTTCAATTTTTTTGTGCACGTTCGTCAGATCGAGACGAAACTTGCGCCAACAGGACCATATCATTTTTTTGGACCTGTATGCCAAGTTTGGTCCGATTCCGAGACAGTTGACTGGATCGCCGTTTTGCGGGCCCCACGGTCCAGTTCAACGGGCGATTTTGTGCACGGCTCATCGGAATCCAAAATTGGATATATCGTTGGGTTCGTATCATCAAAACAAATCTATAGACATGTAGTTTGACAAATTTAGAGACCATTGACTTTGGCACGCTTTTCGGTACAAAGCGGGTCCAACGGCGGACACCGTTTTGACCCGAAATTACCGTTTAGCCCCTGTGTCCAGAATTGGACTTATGGGTAGGCTATTCTAGCTATTTTGCTCATTCTGGGACTGTTGGAAATGTTTATTTCAGCATCCGGAGGTGTTTGCAGGAGTTCAGGTTTTGTGGCTCTTTAATTGCAGGACTTTTGCTACCACCAGGCAAGTACACCTTGCCAAACTTTACAGTACTTACATGCTATTCTATACTGCTATTCTTTTGTGTCTCACTTGGTAAATATTTCCCTTTCGCTTCATATCATGGATACTTTCTAGTTTTACGTGCACGTAGATTATTACTCTTTCTTTTCTCTTGTTACTAGCCATATTTTTCTATCGTGTTCATGTCTAGTGATAGTATTACTTAGCCTCTGTCGTGTCTCTTTGACATAATTGAGATGGACTTGACTTGTTGACATCTTAACTTGACTCGACTCGTAGTTCTAGGCGAGGACCTTGTGATAGACGATGACTATACTTGACTACTCTCTATTGTGAGCCCCCACTGAGCTGCGATAGAGACCTACTATAGGTTGTGCGCCCCCACTGAGCTGTGATCTATAGGACCGTGAGTCTCCACTGAGCTGCGGTTTACTTTGATTTATTCTTAGTCATGTTTATCAGCACGATTCTCGATGGCATGCCATTTCCTTATATTTTATTCTTGTACTACTCTGCAGTCTTTATTTCTTGTACCATTTCCTACTTCCTTGCATGTTAAAAATGTTAAAGTAGGCATGTATATTATGTGTCTTGCTAGTCCTCTGAGGACCTGGTGATCTCTCCAGGCTTAGTTAGAGACGAGGACTACCCGGAGGTTTATGGTTCAGGAGTCGAGACTGGTGACGCACCTGCGCAGGAGGACGAGATAGTGGCTGAAGACTTCTCTTGAGACATGTCTCTTCATTCATAGACTTGCTATTTTTTTATTTTTCTTTTCAGTAGACATGTAGTGGATTATGTATTTCTTTTACTGTGGTTTCGGGATGTCTTACCCGCACAGTTACTTTCATATTTCATGTTGGACAGATTTTTTTCTTAGTATCATTTTATTGGACTTGATATTTTGTGTCATATTTCTGCGTGGATGAGATTAGCTGTGTAACCTGTGACTTGTATTATACTCTGGATTGATTATCATGATTTACAGCTTAAGCATTTCGCTAATGGGCTTACTTTGAGATTTGGCCCACTGGTGAAGTATTGCTGGCATGTATCGTATCCTAGTCCCATATGTATTTTGGGACGGGGGCGTTACATGTTTTTGTGGTGGCCCATGCAGGTCTACGTTAATCACTTCGATTATGTTACTGTACCGACGTGAGCCTACGAATAGGATAAAAAAGACCCTTAGGATCTCATCCACATTTTTATATTGTTACACGTCCTTGAACTCGATATTTCGACTTCGAAATTATTTCTTTGACATGCATCCTGCTTGATATCAATTTTCCTTTAGCTTATAAGTTTCGTTTGAGTGCAGTGAAATGGACCCGCAAGCCAGTGACGAGAACCCCGCCGTCACCCCGCAGGGCGCTATAGTGACTCATGTCGACCCGACCCCGCCACCGGTTGGAGGTTCTTCTACCCAACCAGACGATCCATCAGCTTCGCAACCACCGAGGGACAGGAGAGACGACATCCCATCCATGCCAGCACTGCCACCGATGCCACCGACGATGTTTCCCCAGCTTGGACAGACGATGGATCCCCAGCAGCTTTTCCAGACCATCTACGTGATGATGCAAGAGTAACAACAAGTTCAGTTGGAGGCCCAGCAAAGACAGACGGAGCACATCGAGGATCGCCTCATGTCAGCACTAGAGAGAGCCACTCCACCAATTCCCCAGACGACGACGGGAACCATCGCAAACTTTCGCCACTTGAAGCCAGACAAGTTCTCGGGCAAGGAGGAGCCCACCGAAGTTCATGAATGGCTCACCAATATTGAGCAGCAATTGGAGGCAGCCGAGTTACCTAGAGATCGTTGGATGATTGCCGTCATGATGCAGCTGACCGGTAATGTGCACCACTGGTGGCTTACGGAGGAGAAAAGACTTGGGCAGGATAAGGTCACTTGGGAGAAGTTCTCCAAACTCTTCCAAGAGATGTTTATCCCTGCCACTTTCAAAGCAGAGCTTCGAAGACAATTCTTGCACCTCGAGCAAGGCAGCAGGACCGTAGAAGAATACAACGCCGAGTTTCTACGACTGGGCCACTTTGCACGTACTTTGATCCAGACTGAAGAAGAGAAGGCTGAGAAATTCTACGAAGGGCTGAACTATATACTACCGGAGCTTATTGGAGCAGCTGCACCTACCACTTACTCCGGAGTTCTTACCGCAGTACGACGTTTAGAGCGAATCCACCGAAAGGGGACCAAAGAAAAGCGACCACAACCAGCGACACCATCGGATAAAGCATCACCAGGAGGACCAGAGAGACACACCATACGCCAACGACCAAGAACTGCCCTATACCCAATTCCGGAACTTCCCGTTTGTCAATATTGTAAAAGAAGAGGACATGTCCAAAATGATTATCGCAGAAGGTTGGGCCAATGTTTAAACTGTGGTTCCAATCAGCATCAACTTTGGGATTGACAACACGAGGCCCACCAACACCACCAGCACCAACAGTACCAGCTCAAGGAGGATATCCACGAGGACCACTTCCCAACCAGGCAACGCAGTTCGAGCGGGCGAGACAACAGGCGAAAGCACCTCGACAAGGACAGGTCTTTGCCATGAGAGTTGAAGCCGGAGCAGCAACCCAAGGAGCAAATGAAGGTAATAACTTGATTTTATGATAGTGATGATAAGCAGAATAGTAGTTTGTGCTTGCTTGTTAAATGTTTGACTAGGACAACTATAGAGACCCCTTAGAACCATTATCATACTTTTCCTTCCAATAATAAGTTATTTTAATTTCGAGGACGAAATTCTTTTAAGGGGGTAGGATATAACACCCCTGGATTTTTTGAATTATTTTTTTAGTATTTATTTGATTTAAATAGGACTTTATGGAATTTATGAGTATTTTTAAAATTAAATTATTATTAAATATGACCTTAGCCATTGTTGAGTTTTAGAGCACAAGACGTATAGAAATTGTGGCACAGATGATGTCGCAGTGAGCCTTGACTAGTGTATTAGCCATGCTAAGGGAGGTCTAGCCATAGTGACGCCCGAACTAGAAAAACCAGGCCAAGTTGTGAAAAGACTCATTTAAATCATTTAATTAGTTATTATTTAATATACTAATTTTTTAGATGACCCGGTTATACCCAGTCAGCCCGAACCGGACTCAAACCAATTCCAAGCCAATGTAGGCATATAGTGAGACCAAGGACGGCCATATAGACATATTTTATGTGTGCAAATGTTTTAAATTATTTTAGAATTTGATATGGTATTTCTAATTATTAAATACTGTACAATAATGGTAATGTTATTAAATAGATGGTTGACAGTATTGTACGATTTTATGGAGCCAAATGAGAGAGTGCGTAGGTTACGTTCACCAAACACTATCATTGGTTTATTTTTAGTATTATTAAGTTTTTATCATTTTATTATTATTAAAGTGATTTTTGTGATTAAATAATCATTATTATTATTACTATTGTTGTTGAATTGATTTATTGTAAAATTAATATATATATGTTTAATTATATATTTGATTGATAGCAATTAAATTTTATTTGGATTTAAAATAGCATTATGGTGTACATACATGGATATATATATATATAAGAAAAGAGATAAGCAAAGAGAAAAAGAAAAGAAAAAAAAAAAAAGAATTCGTGAACAGTGCTTTTGCACTGTTCACTCTCTCCCTCCCGAACCTGTGTCCCAACCGAGAACAACTGTGAAATTTTTTTTTTGTTATTTGATCGACATCGACCAAATCTCTACCATTTTTAAACCAAAATTTCTCCAGCACAAGCCTAGAACTATTCTCCATTGGATTACACCAAATCCAATCAAGATTCGAATCTAAATTCGAATTTAAATCAAGAATTTGATTCGATTAGGAATCGAATCTTAAAAACTCTATATAATGAAGACCTATCGGGTTTCTTGGAAAAACCCTACGAAAATCTCTACCTAAACACTCGACACCTCGACCCAGACTCCGCCGACCTTCCTGCGTACACGTCCGGCCGCCTGCACCCGCCGTGGAGTCGCTGGAGCGCCGCCACAGCCGCTGCAAGTCGCCTCCGAACAGAGGAGTCGCTATTCTGAAGCACAGCAAGGTACCTACTTTCGTACTCTGATTTCCCCCTTGTTACTCAACCAAACCTCGACCTACTTGATTTGTTTAGAAGCTAACCTAACCGATCATGGAATCCATTAACTAGCTTGGAATGAAGTCGAACAGATTTCGTGAGAAATCGGTCAAAACTTTATGGAAAAAATTTCGTTTTTGTACCACCAAAACAGAACCCTTCTATTCCAAACAAGCTGGTTGGAAGGCCAGTTTCGAAAAACACATTAGAAATTCTAGAAAACTATTTGAACAGATTTATAGGGGATATAAACAGGATTAAAACCCAATTTTTAGATTAAATTTTTGTTCTCTATGCGTTACAAAAACCCCATGTGAAAATCACGAAAAACTTAGAAAACTGTCTTTAAAAACTTTAAAATTCTCCGATACCACGTCCGTTCCGCCAATCTGGGCGATGTGGTCGTGAACCGAAAGCATCGAATGTTGCATAATGGCTTCTTGGTCGTGCGGGCTTTGACGGAATTCAAATTGGTCGCATGTGCGCGACGAATTTGATGCATATCCGTCGAAAATCATCGTATCGGCCCTTTTCGAAATTCTCCAATTACTTTGTGCACGTTCGTCAGATCGAGACGAAACTTACGCCAACAGGACCGTATCATTTTTCTGGACATGTATGCCAAGTTTGGTCCGATTTTGAGACAGTTGACTGGATCGCCGTTTTGCGGGCCCCACGGTCCAGTTCAACGGGCGATTTTGTGCACGGCTCATCGGAATCCAAAATTGGACATACCATTGGGTTCGTATCATCCAAACAAATATGTAGACATGTAGTTTGACGAATTTAGAGACCATTGACTTTGGCACGCTTTTCGGTGCAAAGCGGGTCCAACGGTGGACACCGTTTTGACCCGAAATTACCGTTTTGTCCCTGTGTCCAGAATTGGACTTATGGGTAGGCTATTCTAGATATTTTGCTCATTCTGGGACTGTTGGAAATGTTTGTTTCAGCATCCGGAGGTGTTTGCAGGAGTTCAGGTTTTGTGGCTCTTTAATTGCAGGACTTTTGCTACCACCAGGCAAGTACACCTTGCCAAACTTTACAGTACTTACATACTATTCTATACTGCTATTCTTTTGTGTCTCACTTGGTAAATATTTCTCTTTCGCTTCATATCATGGATACTTTCTAGTTTTACGTGCACGTAGATTATTACTCTTTCTTTTCTCTTGTTACTAGCCATATTTTTCTATCGTGTTCATATCTAGTGACAGTATTACTTAGCCTCTGTCGTGTCCCTTTGACATAATTGAGATAGACTTGACTTGTTGACATCTTAACTTGACTCAACTCGTAGTTCTAGACGAGGACCTTGTGATAGACGATGACTATACTTGACTACTCTCTATTGTGTGCCCCCACTGAGCTGCGATAGAGACCTACTATAGGTTGTGCGCCCTCAATGAGCTGTGATCTATAGGACCGTGAGTCTCCACTGAGCTGCGGTTTACTTTGATTTATTCTTAGTCATGTTTATCAGCACGATTCTCGATGGCATGCCATTTCCTTATATTTTATTCTTGTACTACTCTGCAGTCTTTATTTCTTGTACCATTTACTTCCTTGCATGTTAAAAATGTTAAAGTAGGCATGTATATTATGTGTCTTGCTAGTCCTCTGAGGACCTGGTGATCTCTCCAGGCTTAGTTAGAGACGAGGACTACCCAGAGGTTTATGGTTCAGGAGTCGAGACTGGTGACGCACCTGCGCAGGAGGACGAGATAGTGGCTGAAGACTTCTCTTGAGACATGTCTCTTCATTCATAGACTTGCTATTTTTTTTATTTTTCTTTTCAGTGGACATGTAGTGGATTATGTATTTCTTTTACTGTGGTTTCGGGATATCTTACCGACACAGTTACTTTCATATTTCATGTTGGACAGATTTCTTTATTAGTATCATTTTATTGGACTTGATATTTTGTGTCATATTTCTGCGTGGATGAGATTAGCTGTGTACCTGTGACTTGTATTATACTCTGGATTGATTATCATGATTTACAGCTTAAGCATTTCGCTAATGGGCTTACTTTAAGATTTGGCCCACTGGTGAAGTGTTGCTGGCATGTACCGTATCCTAGTCCTATACGTATTTTGGGACTGGGGCGTTATATGCTCGAACCAGACCAGGACCACAAGAGCTATTGATTCGCACTAGATGATACCCTATCGAAGCATAACATGTTACCCTGATCACACCATTTTTGCCAATATCTTTTCCAAAGCCATGTCTCCCCCTACGATACAATTTCAGAAAAATTTGGAGGATTCTAATCTTAATGAGAAGGTGTGTAAGGCAGTATTTATCACAGATATATCGGTGATTAAAAAAATGGGAAGTGATAATAACATAAGGAGTGAATTTTTGACCTTAACCAGTTTAGGCCGATTGTATGATGGTATATGTTACTACATATTTTATTTTCTAGATTTTTGTATCTTTTAGTGTCCCGTGATTTTCGGGATTATCTCCTTTCCATATCTTTAACAGATATTAGCATCCCTTAGGATCTATACTTTTGCTATTTATGGACCAATATTAGAACTCTTCAATCTCCTTCAGCAAACCTATTTTCAACTTCTCCATTTATTGATCAAATCTTATCGCTCTACCTTTATTTGGCATCCAGACCCGTTCGCTATCTAGGGTTTTAAACTCTAATAAACTATTATCTACCCGAGATATTTATATGATTAGCATATCCAACAATTTGCCTTGAGCTCATTTCTAATTGACTTTCTTGGAACGAATCCTGAACCAAGTTCTTCTGGAACTATAAAACCTCAATATTAATTATTACTGAAAGAATTGGTTCAGCCCAGTTAGTTCATGATTCCCCTAGAGAAGATATTTTTGAAAATAATTTCAAATTGATTGTTATCTCCTAGGTTATTCCAAATATTTTATTTGTTGATCCCCTCTACTCAACTTGAAACCCTACTCTCTCTATGCAACTTCTTGATCCATTCAAAGCCTAGACAGCTTTTAAACTCAATGCTTGAGTATCGTGAAGCACGAACGGTCAGAGAATTGATTTCACCCTATTATTAAATTTTCTTTAGTCATTTAAAAACTTTTGAATTGTTGAACTATCCCCTGGTTGGCTTTGCTAAACCATTTTAACCTGACTTTCTTGAATCTATAGGACATACTTCTTTTTGTGTCAACCCAACTTACCTAGCACATTCTCAAACTTTTCTTGGATAAGAAATTATTTCTTCAAAAATAATTTTGGTAAATGTCAGTATCCTTTAAGTAATTTGTCGGGAATATTCTCATTGGCTTCTTCAACTCAACTCGAAGCTCTGGTGCTTCTATCTTATTTTGTGTCCAACTCAATTAGCCATAATCTAGTCAGACCAATTTTATGACTTGAACCAATCTCTCAAATCTCAAGGGATACTGGAACACGTATTTATCCTGATAAAATTTTCTTGATACCAGAAGAACACACATCAATATCTTTTTCTATCATGACTAGAACTTTAGAACTCATTTGAATTTTTAGGAAACTTCTTTGAAATTCTTATGGACAAAGTTGAGAAAATATTCAGTGGCCTAATATGGCTTCGCACAATTGCGTTGTAGTCATTTGTCTGAATTATGAAAACTGCGAGTTTACTGCAGCTAGTTGCGTACTGGCGGGGCATAGACTCTAAGTTGAAGTGATTCAGGTGTTGATAGATTTTTGGATATTATTGAGGCTACGTCCTAAATGCATCAAATTTGTCTCCTATGTTGTTCAGCCAGGAAATGGATAAGTTGATAGAATACTCGAAAACCTATTTCTATCCAAGTTGTGGAGCCAAATTTCACTGCAGTCAGGTGCACTCTGGCGAGGCATGAATTTGAGGCAAAGTGACTTCGAAAATATTTGAGTTTTCGAATATTATTGAAACTATATCCATAATATGGTTTTCTTTTCTGCACCATCAAATTATTCTCACTGTGTCTGAATAAAGGATTTGTTTTTAATGGCTTTCTATTTCCAGTAATCTCTTATCACCGCCAGAAAGGATCTATTCTCTATAAAATTGTACTTGATTTTCCTAGAACTATTTAGGATCATATCAATCTCTATTGACTCAATCTCTTTCCTGTTTCAACCTTAGTACCTTGTATATATATATATATATATATATATATATATATATATATATATATATATATATATATATATATATATATAAATATATATATATATATATATATATATATATATATATATATATATATATATGTATTTTATATTTATTGATTCATCTATTTATTATTATTATTATTTTCTTAGTTACATATTTTGGAAGTTGTAGATAGTTGTGGTTAGCTTTATATATTAAATAGTTGATATATATCTTATGGATGACCATATGTATATAGTTGATAGGTATATGCGGGGGAAACATAGATTGTTACCTATCTCATCCCTTGTAAGGGACCCTTATAATAAAAATTAGATAGCTAAAGGGTAGAAAAGGTAGAAGAATACCTGGAGTAAGCTAACCTTGAGGGAGTGTTATAACCAGCTTGTGACTTATTTGGGTTAAAACCGTTAGTAGTGTTCACCAGTGCCTAAACCTCATTCAAACAAATGAAGGTATTTGGCAGTTTTAAGTTTATGATTAAAGGAAGAGTTTTCGGGATATAGACGAAATATAGGTAGAGTTTAGGTAATGTTCTCCCATGGAGGAAGTGAATTTGGATATATATAAACATGTGAATATAATGATCAAGTAAAGAAACACCTGACGAGGATCAACTTTTATGGTTAGATGACTACTATACCTGGAAGGAATAACACGAGCAATGGAGTGATAGGTTCTAGAGAAGGAATAAGCAGGGAGGATTCGAGATAAGACCATTGGCATACAACGATGGATGAGAAATTGATTTATGTGGTTTATGATTCTCTATATATATTTAGTTTTAATACCTTGACAGATATCTTAGTTTTGTAGATACCGAAAGTTTAGCTAGTTAAGAGATTGGTTTGCATGGTATTAGTAGGGTAGTTACCTTGTAAATCTTTTCCTGCATATCTTATCCTCTCACCGTTGAAATAGTGAAACGATATTATTTCTATTTCATTTGATCATCATTCAGTTCTCAATGGAAATACCTCATTCGATTACATTCCTATCACAGCTATATTATTCTGATCACACTCGCTATCCTCCTATCATACAACTGTTGATTTTCCCTGAGTCAAACCCTTATACCCTATTCCAAATTAATTTAGAATTTCTAAGTCCCTCATCTCAGAAGATTCCATTATCTTATATCTTCTCAATAAATTGTTGATGTCCGTCACTTTCGTTTTCTGTTTCACGAGACCTCATTTGATTTTTCCTCTATTTTTCTTTTGATTATATTTTAATCGTATCTAGACTTTACTCGTGCCCAAAATGATTTTGATCACAACAAAATTTATATCTCTATCTCAGATCATATCTAGATAATTCTAATCGTGCCTATATTTTTATCATTGTACCTAGTAATCATGCCTATAATCCGATCGTGTCTGATGATTTAAATTCCATTTTTGATCAAGACTAGGTAATTTTGGATTGTACCCCGCCTTATCTTTGAAATTTCGAGGACGAAATTTTTTAAGGAAGGAAGGTTGTGAAACCCACTCCCGGATCTTGTTCCTTTAATTGTTATTAGTGTAGTTATTATTATTATAATAATAATAATTATTATTATTATAGTCGGATCAAGAAAACTGTATTTTCAAAATTAATTATCGGATCTTTTGATTGCGCCCTGTCCCGATCCCGTGCCCGGGGTCCGACCCCGAGTCCGAGCACCAGATCTCGTTCTCCCGAACCCATCTTTGGATTTTACTATTAACCTAAAATTATATAAATGCATTATTATATCTAAACATATATATATATATATATAAAGTTGGTATAATAAAGCAATAAAAAAAACTAATTTTTTCCCACGTTCCCAGCTCACACCCCTCATGTCTCCCCCACATCCTTACTCCTCTCCCCTTAAAACACTCAAGCACACACACACGTACACCACTTCTCCCTACCACTTCTCACCACCACCATCACACCCCTTATCTCTCCATCTCAGTTCCTCCCTTCCTCACCACAACACTCACTTCCTCTCTCTTCCCAAAAAAAATAACACAGCACCCTCACCTCACTCTCCCCACCATGGCCAATCCCCACGACCCACGTCGGCGGCCAACGACCCTCGTCCACCCCGCGGCCGACCCCGACTGTGTGCCCTTCCGGCCAGTCCCGCCTCCCCGTACCTTAGATCCCCGACCGGCGCCATCCCCTCGGCCAGCCTCCCTTGGCCAGAGCTCCGATCCGGCCGCGTCCAACCCAGAGCCACTGTAGTGCCCCGTCTCGCTCAGTCAATCGGAGGAATCGAAACGCCGACGGCGCTCGGACTTAGCCTTGCAACGGCTACTCGAAGACATCGCTCGGTCGAGGCGACCGCTCGCTCAGGTGGGGTTGTTTCGGAGAACTCGCCTCATCTTAGCCTTCACATAATAAATTGCATGTTTTCAACTTGCACAAGTAGGCTTGATAATAAAATAGACGAATCCACATAGCTAAAGGGAATAATCCCGACGGGTCGAATTGAGTTAGAATATGGAAATATCCAACGGTCGGCTTAGAGTTGGTGCACGGCATGCTTTGAAAATGACACTCGATCCTTCGTCCCGTGGCTTGGAAGAAGGAAAGTTGGTTGAGTCGGCGAAATTATGAACATAGCCTAAGTCATAGGCGTCGCCCGCATGAATGTTTTATAAAGCATGCACGGTCCTGTCGTCCAAGGCTTGGCATAGCCTTGGCTTGCCCCATGAGTTAAGTTGCGTTGCACAGCTTGTGCCATAAGTCTAGGCACCCAAATGACTTGGTCGTTCAAAGTTGAACGCGTGCACGGCACGTTCCATCGAGGCAAGGCTTGATGCGGCCTTTGCTCGTTAAGTTGTAGGCTTGAGTAAGTTAGACAAAGTTATATCGGTCGACCGAAGTCATTCCAAGTGCTATCCCGCTTATTCTGCGGTTGTCAGGTTAAATAGTCCCATGATCCCAAGGCCCGTCATATAAAGTATGACTTGGGCGATAGCGTCGCATAGATTGGAAGTCGGCTTAAGGCACGGTGCATGGACTTAGTGTCTAGGGCATGAACCACGGTTGATTGAATGAGTTTTGGAGAAAGGACTATCGAATAGGCATTGAGTTGAAGGAAATGATATGGTAACATGGAAAGAATGCTCGCGACCGTGGGTCGTCGAGGGGTCTCAAATGATAGAAGACTTGAACTTGGTTTTAGAAAGAGATGATAATACTGAGAGTACAATGACTGTGTGAGACGTCAGTTTGAGTGAAGGGTCTTGCATGGTCATTAGACAACTTGTCGACAAGGTAGAGTTTTCCTGCACGGCAACCTGTGGCGCCACGGGACCGATGTAGCCTAAGGAAACACGGTGGTAGATGTGCTGGCTCGACAGCACCGGGTCAGACGGGGACTTCCAGGGGGCTAGCTACCTTGCGCTGGAAGGGTCCCGACCGACCGCAAGCTACGTGTCCAGGTATAGCTTGTTATGCTAGTGACCCCATATAGATGAGTCGGCATGAGCGACGATCCGCGTATATGCCTTTGGACTGAGTCGAGTATTAGAAGAAGTGAATCAAGAGTCGATTCGAATGCGTGCTCGGTCAGAAGACAATGTTTGGGCCTAAGATTTGGCTGCAACGAAGACACCGTGCTTCGGCACGAGATGTGGCGTCGAGTCCTATGTTGTCGGCATATAAGTTGCATGGTTATGGTTGAGTTGTTTGAGTTTAAGTCAGGAAACCACCGTAAGGCAAAGTTGGTCGAGTAACCCTTAGTTCACAAGTTGATGGGTCAGTTGGTGACCAAAGTAGCAAGGGCCGCGAGGCGGCAATGGTCGCGAGGCGGCGATATGATCGAGTCTTATTGAGTTGCGAGGCACGGCCTCAGTAAGGGTTTGTAGCACGGTCGCACGAAAATGGAGCCTCATCGCGTAGTTGCGTCTCTGATTTTAAGCCGTAAAGGCAAACACGACTCGATAGGTTAACGTTGTTGGCACGAGAAGGGTCTTGAGACAAGGTATGAGTTAATGTTGTCGTTGTAAGCACGAGATGGTCTAGAGACACGGAATAGGCCAAGGCATCGGTCCTAAAACTGATCCTATGGCAAGAGTAGAAAGACAATCATAAAGGGGACTAAGTTGCACAAAAGTAAATCAAACGTGTTGGATTTATATGGGTGGACGAGGAGCTCATTCCACCAGTACAGTTGAGTACTGACACCCACATAGTTTACATGTACAGGCGCAGGTAGAAGCTCGTGGTGCGAAGCTCGCTTGGATGCGTCGAGGCACGGAGTTCCTTGGCGATTTGAAGCGCACGGTCGCATGGAGTAAAGACTTATATAGGACATAATGTATGGACGTCGCCTTCCGAAGCATCCGCTGGATCAAGACTTGTAATTGAGAGATGAGAGAGAGCTGAGTGAACTTATAAAATGTGAGAAGAGTGAGCTTGAGTGATTGTAATGTTGGCCTTGCACCCCCAATGTAACCGTTGTTTCAATATCATTAAAGAGCTTCTTTGAATAACTTGTGTTTGTTCTTAATTTCTGCTGCTATCATTCAATGTCTCTGCTTGGGACTTCTGTGCGACGACCCCGTCGCAGCCGCTGAAATCGACCGTTATGGAACCCGCCTTGCACGAGCGCAATCTAGGCTCGTACGGCATCACGCCTTAGTGAGGACGATCGCTCCTACGGGAGCGGGGCGTGACATAATGGTATCAGAGCACGGCTTTATGTCCTTGGACTATCGATTGAATTCTTTGACTCTGTTACTTCCGCAAGTTGATATCGCTGGTGCGCTCTCTCTCAATTGTCCCACAGGATGTCCATACAATAAGTCTAACTATTTTTGCAAAACATAGGAAAACAGTTTTTGACAAGAAACAAAAAATGGTTTGTATAAGCACGGTTGGCTAAGTCGGGCTGGGCATATACACCAAAGTTGCGTCGACCTTAGAAAAGTCGAGTGCGGGAATTGAATAGTGTCGAGTAAGAATTAGTTGAACTCGATTGAGTAAATTGAGATGACTATCGATAGGGGTGCTATCGAGGGACGATAACATCGGTACGATATAGATGAGCCTGCTTGGAATTCGAGGAATGGTTCGAACGGAAAATTTGAAGAAGTGGATTTTGATTCGAATGATAAGTTGAGGATTTGTTGAAAGACTTCATCCCTGAGTGGTGTATGCGATAGCCTCAGGGATGTCGATCGATTGATTGAGAAAATTGATGTTGTAAAGGATTCGAGGGATAATGATCGAACTTGAACTTGAATGTCGAGCAAATTATCCAGTCGGACGATAGCTTCATTCGTACGACTCGAAATTTGGTTGCAAAGAAAGATCGTCAAGTTATGCGTATCGTCGATGGTATTGAGATGTATCAAAGATCGATAGGCGATAACTCGAGGGTACTCTGACTCGACAAAAAATGATCGTGCAAGTGTTATTGTTCGGTTGGATGCTATACTTAGGATTTTGATTGAGTTGAATGTTGGATGAAAGTGATCGTGGTCTTGATGGTTATGCGGATAACCACAACGTCGACATTTTTGTCTTGCGCGAGCGCAACTCTAGCCTTGCACATGCATCACGTCGGATTTGAGGCGATCGTTCTGCGTGAGCGTTGACATGGTGATTCATATCGCGGGAATAATCAAACTCGGAAAATCAGGACGCGGCAACTTTGATTGTCTCGACTTGTTGGCTTGATGCGAAGGAAAATTCGAGGATGCGAGTACTTGCGATTGATGAATGAATAAAACTTGAGGATTGAGTAGGTCCAATCCGCGCATCGAGAATGAACTAGTCTAGACGCAAAACAAGAGTTACGTTCCGATGATGATGATTATCCCGCGGGAGCGTGCATGGTGATTCATGCCCACCATGGGTAATCTGAATCGCGTGAGATCGAGGAGCAACATATTGTTAAGCTAGACGACCTCATGATCGAATGCGTGAATTGGGATGAATGACTTAAGGAATATAAAATAAAAATTGTGGTTTAGCGGTGGATTGTGTCGTAGCGTGCTTGACTTGAAAAAGATTGATAGGTGGATTATGTCGAACGTGTGCGAGGGATAGACTATACAAAATGGCTTGATGAACGAGCGATACGTTCTTATTGAGTATTGGTTGAACGTGAGTTATCGTAGGATGGCTTTGCTGAATGACTCGGACCCCGTGCGATGAATGTTAAGATGTGTGTAGGAAATCTATGCTCGAAGTTTAGAAATCGGAGTGATGCGAGCTTGGGTAGAGAAACCCCGTACTATCAATTTGGTTTGACCTTAGGATGGGGTCAGTGTTGATATTGTTGTTGTTGTTTGGAAACTATGATTCCAATACTGACGGAAAGGCATAGCCTAGCGGTTAGGCAGACATCCGGGTGCAAAGTGGTAGGATTTATGGAGACACCACTCGCGAGTATCGGTTGACATGCACGTATATCAGGGACACCCGAATATGTGCACGATCCGACTCGAGTGGTGATGGGGGATTCTCTATCACGAAGCTTGGTTGAAATATATGTATTTTGGGGACGTCTGAAATATGTGCACGATCCAACTAAGTGATACGTTGAATCAAGTGAGACTTGAGGAACGGGGGAGTGTCGAGGATTTAATATCGTAAGCTTGGAAGAAAGGATTGAGGGTAGCACGAGCGTGGCTCGGATTTGAGGGAACGCATAGGAGAAGTGTGCGCGAGAGTCGTTGAACGTTCGAGTGGTAAGTCAAGGAGTAAGTACTCAGTTAGTTTCGAAGACGAAACTTTTTCTGAGTGGTGTATGATGTAGTGCCCCGTCCTGCTCAGTCAATCGGAGGAATCGAAACGCCGATGGCGTTCGGACTTAGCCTTGCAACGGCTACTTGAAGACATCGCTCGGTCGAGGCGACCGCTCGCTCAGGTAGGGTAGTTTCGGTGAACTCGCCTCATCTTAGCCTTCACATAATAAATTGTATGTTTTCAACTTGCACAAGTAGGCTTGATAATAAAAGAGACAAATCCACATAGCTAAAGGGAATAATCCCGACGGGTCCAATTGAGTTAGAATATGGAAAGGTCCAACGGTCGGCTTAGAGTTGGTGCACGGCGTGCTTTGAAAATGATACTCGATCCTTCGTCCCGTGGCTTGGAAGAAGGAAAGTTGGTTGAGTCGACAAAGTTATGAACATAGCCTAAGTCATAGGCGTCGCCCGCATGAATGTTTCATAAAGCATGCACGGTCCTGTCGTCCAAGGCTTGGCATAGTCTTGGCTTGCCCCATGAGTTAAGTTGCGTTGCATAGCTTGTGCCATAAGTCTAGGCACCCAAATGACTTGGTCGTTCAAAGTTGAACGCGTGCACGGCACGTTCCATCGAGGCAAGGCTTGACGCGGCCTTTACTCGTTAAGTTGTAGGCTTGAGTAAGTTAGGCAAAGTTATGTCGGTCGACCGAAGTCATTCCAAGTGCTATTCCGCTCATTCTGCGGTTGTTAGGTTAAATAGTCACACGATCCCAAGGCCCGTCATATAATATATGACTTGGGCGATAGCATCGCGTAGATTGGAAGTCGGCTTAAGGCATGGTGCACGGACTTAGTGTCTAGGGCATGAACCACGGTTGATTGAATGAGTTTTGGAGAAAGGACTATCGAATAGGCATTGAGTTGAAGGAAATGATATGGTAACATGGAAAGAATGCTCACGATCGTGGGTCATCGAGGGGTCTCAAATGATAGAAGACTTGAACTTAGTTTTAGAAAGAGATGATAATACTGAGAGTACAATGACTGTATGAGACGTCAGTTTGAGTGAAGGGTCTTGCATGGTCATTGGACAACTTGTCGACAAGGTAGGTTTCCCTGCACGGCAACCTGTGGCACCACAGGACCGATGCAGCCTAAGGAAACACGGTGGTAGATGTGCTGGCTCGACAGCATCGGGTCAGTCGGGGACTTCCAGGGGGCTAGCTACCTTGTGCTGGAAGGGTCCCGGCCGACCGCAAGCTACGTGTCCAGGTATAGCTTGTTATGCTAGTGACCCCATATATATGAGTCGGCATGAGCGACGATCTACGTATGTGCCTTTGGACTGAGTCGAGTATTAGAAGAAGTGAATCAAGAGTCGAGTCGAATGCGTGCTCGGTCAGAAGACAATGTTTGGGCCTAAGATTTGGCTGTAACGAAGACACCGTGCTTCGGTACGAGATGTGGCGTCGAGTCCTATGTTGTCGGCATAAAAGTTGTATGGTTATGGTTGAGTTATTTAAGTTTAAGTCAGAAAACCGCCATAAGGCAAAGTTGGTCGAGTGACCCTTAGTTCACAAGTGGATGGGTCAATTGGTGACCAAAGTAGCAAGGGCCGCGAGGCGGCGATATGATCGAGTCTCATTGAATTGTGAGGCACGGCCTCAGCAAGGGTTTGTAGCACGATCACACGAAAATGGAGCCTCATCGCGTAGTTGCGTCTCTGATTTTAAGCCGTAAAGGCAAACATGACTCGATAGGTTAACGTTGTTGGCACAAGAAGGGTCTTGAGGTAAGGTATGAGTTAACGTTGTCGTTGCAAGCACGAGATGGTCTAGAGACACGGAGTAGGCCAAGGCGTCGGTCCTAAAACTGATCCTAAGGCAAGAGTAGAAAGACAATCATAAAAGGACTAAGTTGCACAAAAGTAAATCAAACGTGTTGGGTTTGTATGGGTGGGCGAGGAGCTCATTCCACTAGTACAGTTGAGTACTGACACCCACATAGTTTACATGTGCAGGCGCAGGTAGAAGCTCGTGGCACGGAGCTCGCTTGGATGCGTCGAGGCACGGAGTTCCTTGGCGATTCGAAGCGCACGGCCGCATGGAGTAAAGACTTATACAGGACATAATGTATGGACGTCGTCTTTCGAAGCATCCGCTGGATCAAGACTTGTAATTGAGAGATGAGAGAGAGCTGAGTGAACTTGTAAAATGTGAGAAGAGTGAGCTTGAGTGATTGTAATATTGGCCTTGCGCCCCCAATGTAACCGTTGTTTTAATATCAATAAAGAGCTTCTTTGAATAACTTGTGGTTGTTCTTAATTTCCGCTGCTATCATTCAATGTCTCTGCTTGGGACTTCTGTACGACGACCCCGTCGTAGCCGCTGAAATCGGCCGTTATGGAACCCACCTTGTACGAGCGCAATCTAGGCTCGTGCGGCATCACGCCTTAGCGAGGACGTTCGCTCCTACGGGAGCAGGGCGTGACAGCCGCCACCAACGCTCCGCCTTCGGGTCCGTGGCCGCCGTGCCCCGGTCCAGCGCCCCTCGTCGCCCGTGGATCCATCTCCCGTCGATCTCGGCCGATTTCCCGCTGTCCGTGGCTTTCGCAGCACATCGTAACGCTCACTCGAGTCCATGACGGCGCGTCCCGGGTCCGAGGCCACCCTTCGGACTCCGTCATCGAGCCTCTCGGTAAATTTCTTGATAGTCGGAGTAGTTCGTCCCTTCCGTAGTATCGATGATGATACGGTCCCCCGATTCCGCTATGGAATTCGATTCGTTTTATTTCGGTTAGGTTCTGTAGTTTTGGCTTTGTGGATTCTGTGGTTTCAGATTTTTCGAACCTCATTTCGGTACGATTCTGTGAGTTTTGGTTTCTTTCCGAATTTTCTTTTGGAAAGGGGTTTTGTGGTTGATTATTTGTGCTGTGGTTTTAAATTCTTGGTTTAGTATTAAACTCCCTGGTTTGGGACAGTTATTGGTGTTGTGATTTGGTATTTCCCAGTTTTGGGTTATCCCGAAAATAGAGGGAATGCTGCCGAAATTTTTATAAAATTTATTTATATAATTTTAAAATGGTTTTTCGGAAAAGAATATTATTTTGGATTTTTGGGCGACGATCGTATTGGTCAATGGGCCCTGGCTAAGTGCAAACGAAACCGGTTTCGCCCGGACGTTGAGGCATTAGCCTATATGATGATTGGACCAATATCTGAGACTCACTATTAAATTTATTTTAATTATTAGTTTTATTTATAATTAAATTGTAGGAAACATTTCAGGACTAACTCAAGTTTATTTCTAATTTAAATTCATTGGTCTGTAAGGGCATAAGCCCATTTATTTTCTGCAAATTCGTAATAATTAGTAATGTGGATATAATTTTCTGGTGGATGTTCGAAAGCATAAATTTAGGAATACTGATAATAATTATAATATTTTAGAAATTCATGTTATTATCATTTAAAGAAAAATGTATTTTTATAGATAATTATAAATACCAAGTTTTTTCGAATAAACTGATAAATACAAGTTTTTCCGAAATTAAATATAAATTGATGTTTCATAATTACAACGTACCGATGATCACGTTTTGTTCGTGTTAACTAAATAAAGATTTAAAATTGATTAGGACAAAACTTAGAGATTGCAACTAGCATAGTTAGCATGGCGACTCTGGAATCTGAGACAAACTTCTCGAATGTAGGATTTCGAGGACGAGTCTAATTTCCATCTCGGAGTCTTCAACCTTTCAAATCCAGTCGAGCCAAGGCAAGTACATTTTGTGTTAGTTTACAATTATTTAATAATCATTTTATTGTAAGTTTAAACCACGATGCAACACGGAACTCTCTCTGAGAGCACTGACTGATTGACTGTTGGGTACTGGAAGAGTAGTGTAATGAGTATGACCACATCCAAAATATTATAATGACTGTATTAGCTTACCCCTCATACACACGGGGATAAGCCATATCGTATCAATAGGATACAACTGTACAACCCAAGCCGGTCATATTCATTGCCTATTCACATCACAATATTTTAACTGCTGGAGAACTGTTTCTTTTTAAATTGTTTAAAAGAGCATGATTCTATTATTATTTTAATTGTTAGATTATCATGAATTGTACTTTGCTCCCTCCTGACTGGAGATAATATTTTTAGGGGATTTTGAGGATACTGAGCTGTTATACAACAGTTATTATGACCCAGTTCTGTACCCTGTGGTATTGCCAGAGTCCCCATTGGATGACGCAGGACCTGAGGCCGACGAGCCGAACGCTTAGCTAGATTTTCTGTTTCCAGTTTGTTGTTTTGAAATTTTGTTATTTGAATTCTGCATTTAATTCAGTTCTTTTACATTCCATCTGTATTTATTTTAAAAAGTTGAATAAAGTTTTAAATTCCTGAATATTGAGTTGTGACAAATATTTAGATGTTGTTGTGATTACCTGCAATAGTGGATACAGCTTACTGTCGTCGTCTCAACAACGGTGCAGGCTGGGCATGATCCGGTTCGACCGAATTATTTGGGATCGGGTCGTGATACCATGACACTTACACTACACGGTTTGAGGTATTTTTATTAGGGGTACGACTTATTGACTAGTTATCTCTAAAGTCGTGTGACGGTAGATGATCGTAACTGCTATGATTAGGGTTTTAGAGACTCAAGCAGTTACAAAACTGGACGAGCCATGGACATGACTTGAACAGTGTGGAAAATATTGGAGGAGGACGGTCGCTAGTGTGTATGGGAATCCAAACAGGTAAACCACAGTCTCCAGATGGAACTATGACGATTTAATTGCAGATACCCTCTGACGTTTTGGACGTTACGGCCGGATACAGATGACTGGATGCCAGTTACGTACACATAGCCTAAAATCCCACCCATGCGCATGAAAGTTGTCCTCTAAATTGCATATTAGGCGGTTAGAATCTCCTTTACATATTGTGTCTAGGATAGTCTTTTATATATTATTTTATTCTGACAGTTCATATTAGCTTGTTCTTCTTGTATCTTGCTACGTCCGTCTGAGGACCTGGTTATTTTCCAGGTGTGTGCTTTCATGATTTACTGCAGGTGTTCTAGCCAAGGCCGTGATTCTCTCCATTCTTTCGAAGACGATTGTGCTTGGTTCATCTTGCCATTTTATTGATCGATTCTTGTACTTTTCTTTCATTGAGAAAGTTGGTAGTGGACTTTGTCTCCGTCCAACGATTGTATCATAACTATTCAAGTTGATTTTTTAATATTATTATTCTTTTCATTGTGGATGAGATTTACTTTGCCTTGGATTACTGTATTTTACAGCTTATGTATTCATACGAGACCTATGTACTTTGTATGAATACAGCTGGCATGTCTACGTACTTGGTCCTACGTATTTTGAGACTGGGGCATTACATATTTTTGTGGTGGCCCTTGCAGGTCAGATAAATTATTTTGTTACTTTACCGTACCAAGCAAGCCTGCATATAGGATTAGAGTCTAGGATCTCATCCACATACTTGACCGCCTTCTCGCTTGACTCCTCGAGTTGCATCTTGTTTGATCCCTTCTATCGTGATTCGTGCCCTTCTTTCGTGCTTGATAGAGATTAATAGGGTAACCATACTAGGTGGACATGGCCCATTGTTCCATCACCCTACTAGTTTTACTCTTGTAAGTTTGGTAGAATGCCTTATGACCTAGCAATCCCTTTGTCCTTGTGACCTATATTAGCAAGTTCCCTTAGGTTCTAGAATTTAGAGGATCCTCACCCATCTAGCCAACCAAGGACTTGGACAAAAAGGACTATAGACGACTGTGTAGAGACCGACACATGATATGACTTAGAGTCTTTAAGGAGTTCGAACTAATTCTAGTCTCTTTCAATAATAATCTCACGTGCCTATATTTTACCATCTTGACTAAAATGTTGCTACTATAGCCTAGTTTTGCAAGTTTAACCGTTATCAAACTTGTTCAAGACACATGCTATTGAGCGCGCGCTCACTAACATATTGTCTAGTCAGAACTGGTGCATAATGGTCTAATCAACCGAACGCACTTTGGTTCGCTTTTATCTATCGTTCTACATGGATGGGGACATAGCTAAACTTGTCCTCTAGAGTCCCATCCGTGACAGCCTTGGCAATTCTTTTTTTAATTACTCACTCGCCTTTGAACCACATATTGGTATTCGAAAACAACTTCTTTGGACTCATATTGAGTTTCGTCTTTCACCTATTTTAGACGAAGACGAAGACTTGATAGATAGACCTAAGGTATCACCTTTAGTGTCCCACCATCTATTGCCATGATAGTTAGCCATGGACCAACCAAGGTGGCTATATCCTCGCTTTGAACTACTCGTCGATTCCATATCTATTACCACAACCTTCTATGATACTTGAGAACGATTCGCGTCCTCAACCTAGATATTACCATGCAACCTTTTCCGAAGAACCATCTCTCCCAAGTTCCTAAGTTATTCTCTTGATCTACTCGATTTTGTGTTATCATGATTTATATACCTTAGCTAGCAATTTTCGTTTAATACCATATCCTTGACTTATCTTCGTCGATTTCAAAATCACGACTTGTTAAATTATCTATTTCATTGTCCATCAGATGTCTTGTTTATGTTTCCCAAAGAGAGATCCTTTTATCCTATAAAACCCCCCACTTATTTTTAATTTCGAGGACGAAATTCTTGTAAGTTGGGTAGGATGTAAATCCCCTAATTTTTACTACATATTTTTTATTTAATTATATTTTGCGTATTGTACGTCACGTAGTCGTATTGTACGTTGTGCGCAAATGGCGTATTTCGTAATTGCTCGTCGAGTGCGAATATGTGCGAGCGTACATATTTCTAGAAAAAAAAATATTTATTTTTATTTTATAGTTCAAAATAATTTATATAATAAATACTTTGCTATCATACAAAAATTTCTAAGTTTGTTCTTTTCATTTTAAAGGCCTTCAGTTATAAATAATAAATAATATTTTTTATTGAATACTAGAAAGGTATATTTATATGAATATTATTGTGCATACCCATTTTCGTAAATATTTATTAGTTATTTTAAACAATAGTACAATTTTCGAAATTAATTATTTTATGAAAATGATATTCGAGATATTTTATTCATAATACTAGTATAAATTGTAACTTAGAAAATAATATTCTATTTGCATGCGATTGCATGAATTTAATATTTTAATTTTTGAAATTTTTATCTCAATTTAGTAAAAGATATATTTTTCATATTTGATGTTTAAATAATTATGGTGATTTTCGAAATTATTATTATTAGTATTTTGAAAAATATATTTTGAATTTATTGTAGCAATTCAAATCTCGATTTGATTTCATGGATTGATTTAATTAATATCTATATTGAAATTCGAATTTTCTTATTTGGTTTTAAACTAAAAGATGGAATATAATTAGATTTAAATTGGATTTTGATTTGAATTTGGATTTTGATTGGTTTAAATTTATTTAATTTAATAATGGATTTATCTAATGGGGATTTAAAACCCCCACAATTCTATCCAAATGGAAATTCTCACATCCTATAAATAGGCATGTACTCCTCCATTAATTCTACCAGCCAAATTACTCCACAAATAATTTCCAACCACCGTGCATCGTGTCCGTGTCCCCTCCCCGTCTTATTCCATATTTACAAATACATTTCATCTCGCCGTGTCGGACAAACCCCGACACTTATAAATCTCTAATCCTAACCAAGCCCGACACGCCAATCCCTAACCCAATCTAGTCCTGCCCTAGCAGTCGGTCGTGACCGCGCCAACCATCGGTTCCCGGCGCTGCCCCCTGACCAATAACATCGCAATAACACCTCTTCCCAGTTCCTCCTCCCTGAGCCCTTGCCGGCAAAACAACACCCGCAGCCATTACCACCATCGCCGCTTCCGGCCAGCGACCTCCCCGCCAACCACCAGCCCACCATCTCCTTCGACCACTTCCCATCACATAGATCCAGAACCCACCACCGTTGTCGACGCCGACCAAACATCCCCATATCCCCGGCCAGCGCCGTCCCAGCCAACCGCCGAACCCTTCGACCTAGGCTAAACCACCATCCGCGGCCACACGCACCACTGCCACAGCCACCGACCGGAACCCCCAAAACCACCTTCATCATCGTCACCACCACCATTGTCATCATCCTCCACCGTCAGCAAACCCAGCACGCCACCACACCAACCCCCGCCGTGGCCGGCAATCCCAAACCCAACCCAAAATTAAAACCCTAACCCTAGACCCACCTCCTGTAAACCCCCTAATTTATTAATTTATTTAATATTAATTTTGTGTAATTTTTTTTGTTGCTAAAATACATGTATGCATAATATTAGGAGTGTAATACATAGTATGGGTGTAAGTTATATGATATACTTATATATGTGTATATATGTATATATGTATGTGTGTATGTGTTGATTTATTAAGGTGTATATATTTATGTATACATATATGTGGGAATATATGTGCATATAAATATATCTAATTATTGTATTATTAAAAAGAGTTTTTAATTAGAAATAATAAATAAAATAGAATATAGTTATTAAATATAGTAATAATAGAAAATAGTTATTAAAAAAGGGAAGGAAAGAATAAGAAAAGAAAAAGAATGAAAAATAAAAAAAAGGGAATGAAAAAAGAAATGAGAAAAAAAAAGAAATGAAAAGGAAAAGAAAAAGGAAAAGGAAAAGAAAAGAAAAAAAAAGGCAACTACCCATAAAGGGGCGGGCCCCACCCTCAGCATGGTTGCTGCAGCAACCGAACGCAATTCTTAACCCGTGGGCCCTCAGATTCGTATTGGTAATAATAGTAGTAATAGGATTTTCGTCCCAGTTGTTATATATATAACTTCCTCCATAGACCTCAAAACCCTAGACTCCCAAACGAAAATTGTGGCAGAACATACCCTCTTCGCCTACGAGTTCATTTCACCAGCGACGGAGTTGTGTGCGCGAAGAACGGAGCGTCGAAAGTCAGCCCCTCGTCATCCACGGAGCAGTTTTCCCACTCAATGTACCTTACTTCCAAACGACGTAACTTTTTGCTTGTAGCACCGATTTTCGATCCGTTAGATTTTCTGGAAAGTAGACTTGACCCTCTTCGAGATCCTCTAGATGGATTTTGACATAACCATCTAGTTGGTGCGAAAAATCGAACCGAAGTTAGCAAAAAAATCTATTTTTCTGGACTGTTAAATTCAATTCTAAACGACAACTTGTCGGACAATCTTCTTGCTGTGCAGTAAAGAGTTGTAGAAACTAATTAAAAATAGTAAAAAAACAATATAACCGAGATCGCAACGCATCTTCTGGATCGTTGTTTCGATTAACGTGTAAAAAGTAAATTGATGTTGAAGTTGGAGAAAAACCTGTGTTAATTTATATAAAATTTCTGAATTTTTCTCGATACGGCGTGCGCCCCGACAAATCGGGCGACTTGATCGCACACTATACATATCGAAAGGCGCGTATGGACGTTGCTGACGTGTGGGAACTGACGAACGCGTGTGTGCGACGAAATCAGTCCGTATCCGTTAAGGTGCCCCCGTATCGCCAATTTGCAAACTTCATCCTAACTTCGTGTACAGTCGTCGATTCAAGACGAAACTTGTGCCAACAGGTCCGGATCAAAATTCTGGCCCTGTGTACCAAGTTTGGTTCGATTCTGAGAAGGTCGAATCGGAACCCCTTTTTGGCGGGCCCGCGACCCACTCAAACGGACGATTTTGTACATGGTTCATCGGAATCCAAAAATGGACATACCGTTGAGTCCTCTCCTCAAACTGAATCTGTAAACATGTAATTTGATGACTTTGGCAAGCGTTTCGGTGCAAAACGGGTCCAACGGTGGACATCGTTTTGACCCGAAATTACGATTTTGCCCCTGTTCCAGAATTAGACTTTTGGACAGGCGTTTCCTAGGTATATCTTTTATACCGAGTGCATTTTTAATGTTTGTTTCAGCGTCCGAAGTTGTTTGGAGATTATGACGTTTCTTGGCTGACATTGTGATTACCTGGACTTGCCACTTTGCACCCTCGGGCAAGATACCTTGCCACTTTACTCTGTGATTATTATATTCTTATTTTCAGTTGTTATTTTTCATATTTCTTATTTCTTGATATTATAAAACTGTGCGTCCAAGTCACACTTGGGTGCAAGCGACTCTATCGGTCGTTTTTCTCGCTTTATTATTTCTCTTGTATTGACTTAGTCTAGTGACCACCCATTGATGTTGAGGTATTGGTATATCTCACATGGCCTTGACACTTGCCTTACCACATTATGTGATTCACATGTAGGACACATATCCTCGTAGTCGGCTGGCCACCGATACGTATGGAGCGTGCGACGGATAGGAGTAACTGCCAATAGAATTGCATGCTAGAAGACTTGGCGGTTACTAGAGGTTCATGAGTCATGGATGTGACCCTAATAGGCATTGGGTGGAAAGAACAGTTCCTTAACGTATGGGTCATATATGCACTGTCCTGATAGCCGGTTATCTCCAGTGGGAGGTACGGTCCTGATAGCCGGTTATCTCCAGTGGAAGGTACGGTCCTGATTGCCGGTTATCTGCAGTGGGAGATACGGTCCTGATTCCTGATATTCCTGATCCTGCCCATGCGTCAAAGGTTTGTTCTTATTGCATTATCACTGTAGACTAGTTAGACACCTGATTGCATACATATTTCTTTCTTTATATTATATATCACATTTATTATGGCATAGTGTTTTCTTGTATCTTGCTACGTCCCTCTGAGGACCTGGTTATCTCTCCAGGATTAGACGACTTCCCGCAGGAATACGGAGCAGCTCTGGATCCAACTTACATTGATACCGAGTCAGTTCCTACTGATTTCTAGTCTATTCTTTGTTTGAGACATTAGTGGACATTATTTTTACATCTCTTTTCTTTCTATTTTGCGGAGGTTGGACTCCGATCTTGTGAGACTATTTTTCATAAGCTGTTTAGAGTGAGCATGTTCACCCGGCTATCTTTTGATACTCTTATTTATTATTTGGACTCTATATTCTTCTGTGTTGAGCTGTGATGAGATTAGATTATGTTATTCTGGCCTGTGATTATTTTATTTATAGGTTATGTACATATATGAGGATTCCATATTTTGGAGTATTCTTCGTATATGTGCAGCTGGCATGTTCACGTTCTTGGTCCTATGTATTATGGGACTGGGACGTTACATATTTTTGTGGTGGCCCATGCAGGTCAACGAAAATATTGTTGGGTTACATGACTGTGCCCAACAAGCCTACATATAGGAATAAGAATATCTCATCCAGAACTACTACTTTCCTTGACTTCCAATCTTTTCAAATTCCTTTGATTACTTGAATTACCTCATATCTAACTTCTCCTAATATCGTCCTATTCTTCCTCGTGCCAACAGTATAAATCTAAGAAGCGGACACACTTCTACCTTGGCCATCACCTCTGGTGATGCGGCCACCCAAGAGGAACAGAATCCTCCGATGACCCCGGTAACCTCGTACCAGCCAGGACATTCGCAGCCTACTACGACACCGATAACGGAGTACCCAGAGATCACAGCACCCCCGAGCAGTTAGGCTGAACAGACTACTACTATGCCCCCGGAAGGGAATGTACCACTACCTCCACCACCATTCCCTCAGCAGTTTTTCCTACAGTCGGGACCTCAGATGCCTCCACCACCGACTGATGGGAGCCCTACTTTCCAATTCATGTACGCCATGATGCAGGCTCAGTGGCAGCAGACTGAGCTGATGAGACAGACGATGATGGCAGCATTGGCTAAACCTCCACCACCACCTCCAGTACCAGCACCAGCACCGGCTCTGCATCCTTATGAAGGCTCTATCAAGAATTTCACATATATGAACCCCAAGGCCTTTAGAGGAACGGAGAAGCTACTAGAGGTGTCACAGTGGCTTATTAGTACAGAAAAGCTACTGAAGGCATCCCAGTTGCCAGCTCGAGATTGGATGACAGCAGTGGACCTACTGTTAGGAGACAATGCTCACCACTGGTGGAAGGCGGAAGAGAGACGACTAGGCACTGGGATCACCTGGAAGCAGTTCTATGATGCATTTTATGAGAGATTCTTTCCTATTCATATTCGAGATGGTCTCTACGACCAGTTCCTTCATCTGAAGCAAGGGAATATGACAGTTGATGAGTATGACTCAGAGTTCAATCACCTGAGTAGATTTGGTGCGGGATTGATTCCGACAGAGTTAGAGAAGGCGATGAGATTTCACCAGGGGCTTGCACCAGAGCTCAAGTCTTATACGACTACCCAGTCTCGAGTCTCACATTCAGCTGTCCTGGAAGAAGCTCATGCTCAGGAGATTCTTCGCAAGGAGAAGCAGCAGACCCCGAGACGCCATACGCTGGCAGCTACACCTACGGGATCGACACAGAGTAGACATATTAGAAGGGCTACAGGACAACAGCAGGAGAGGTCTGCGCCTTATCAGAAGCCTATTTGCAATTTCTGTGGAAAGCCAGGGCATCTCCAAAAAGACTGCAGAACTCGACTTGGAGCATGCTTGAGATGTGGCTCGTTACAACACAATGTGAGAGAGTGTCCAGAGCAGCAGTCACTAGCTTATACCCAGCAGGCCCCGAGACCGACAGTTCCAGCTCTACCAGCACCCGGGCCAGTAGCAGGATCACCTAGCCTACCATTACTTCCCCAGCCAGTACAGCACGACAGGACTAGAGCTCGGGACCTCAGTCAGAACTATGGACAGGCCTTCTCGCTGGCAGTAGAGAATGTGGGAGTAGAAGGAGAAGTCATAGCAGGTACAGTTTTTATTACAATATTTTCTATTATTATGGCTTGGCATAAGATCCATACCCCATTAGTTTAGTCTAGGCCATAGAAATCAGACTGTAGAATGATTGGATAAGCACGAACACCGAACACAGCTTAGATTCTTGAACAAATTGTGTTTTCCTTCAAATCACCAATCCCGCATACATACTTTGACCACTTTGACTAACATCGCAATTATAGCCTAGTTTTTGCAAACTTATTCTTTATCGAGCTTGTTCATGACATGTGTATATTGGGGACGCCCACTAATATATTGTCTAATCAGAATCAGTGTATGATGGTCTGATCAACCTTCGTACAGTTGGTTTGCTTTTATTTGCTTATCCTACGTAGATTGAGATATAGATGGCTCTAGGATCTCATCCGCAACTGCCTTGACAACTCTATTTGAAACGCCTCTAGAATCCCATATTCGGATTCGATCCTCTCTCCCTGGAACACTTATTGTTTTTGCCTTTGCAGATTTCGAAAAGTTAGATGCTCGTATTGAGGAAAGATAGACCCGTAATATCCTTCTCGGTTCATCATACCATCTATAGGCAGGAAAGACATTCATACAATCATTGACATCTGTTGGAATCAAAGTATGGTATTCAAAACTTGACTCATATCTATCACATCTCGTATCCTAGTACATCGTGTAATATTCTTCCATAAATTGAGGTATGACCTTCCGACTTGAACCTTTCTAACTCCACTAAACCAAAGAGCGGTGTCTTTGTTACCTTCTAGAAATGAATTACTGTAGGATATAGATCGTAGAGCCCCAGTAGAATTTAGAATGTACTAGGATTGCCTATTGATAAGAATAAGTGGTTTCTGTTAGAACGATAATTACTGCCTCATGAACTCCCACTTTCTATTTAGAACATTTTTGGGTCCCCGACCATGGCATTTAGATTCGAAGCACAAGACCAGCTGCTACCTTCCAACAAATTCCATCTGCAAGACCTATACGAGTCCACCTTCATGTAGAAATATCATATCATACTAAAATACGTCCTCTTGTACTCTATTTTCATGATACGATTCTTGAGCAAGAAGGCTAATTATAAACCTTACCGTAATACCGACGAACCTTTCGGCTTTAATTTGAGAACCAAACTCAACTCAAAACTTTCGACCCGATATGTGGTTTTGATCTACTCGAAGCCCAATATGCACCTGCCTTAGTGTGATACTCAATAAAGACCCTATCTGCCACATGTACACAAAAACCATGGGAGGCATATTTTTGAATTACGGCACCTATCAAACCAATCCGATTCGAAACTAGCCCAACCTCTCGAGTTAGGACTTGTTCTAAACTACCATAGCCTAGCAGAGATGGTATAAGTGGATCTTACGAGATATTGACCCACCAATATAGTTTAAATTCGAGATGGATTCATTCAATATAAAACACCTGCACTTTTTAGCCCCTTTCAGAAGGCTCATAACGACGTTTATCACGGATAGCCAACTTCTATAAGTGGGGTAGAGCCTTGAACCCAGAACACTTATCCTATAGAAATTAAGCCAATAAGGTTCCTTGTACAACTACCCTCATTTGTTCGAAAACCAAGGGACGACTTTCATGCGTTAGCCCCTTAAAAATTTTGTATTTGCATTAGACCCCCTTACTGTAGTTTTAATTTCGAGGACAAAATTTCTTTAAGTTGGGTAGGATGTAAACCCCCTAATTTATTAATTTATTTAATATTAATTTTGTGTAATTTTTTGTTGTTGCTAAAATACATGTATACATAATATTAGGAGTGTAATGCATAGTATGGGTGTAAGTTATATGATATACTTATATATGTGTATATATGTATATATGTATGTGTGTATGTGTTGATTTATTAAGGTGTATATATTTATGTATACATATATGTGGGAATATATGTGCATATAAATATATCTAATTATTTTATTATTGAAAAGAGTTTTTAATTAGAAATAATAAATAAAATAGAATATAGTTATTAAATATAGTAATAATAGAAAATAGAATATAGTTATTAAATATAGTAATAATAGAAAATAGTTATTAAAAAAAGGGAAGGAAAGAATAATAAAAGAAAAAGAAAAAGAATGAAAAATAAAAAAAAAGGAATGAAAAAAGAAATGAGAAAAAAAAAGAAATGAAAAGGAAAAGTAAAAGGAAAAGGAAAAAAAAGAGTCAACTACTGGCAGGCCCCACCCTCACCATGGTTGCTGCAGCAACCGAACGCAATTCTTAACCCGTGGGCCATCGGATTCGTATTGGTAATAATAGTAGTAATAGGATTTTCGTCCCACTTGTTATATATATAACTTCCTCCATAGACCTCAAAACCCTAGACTCCCAAAACAAAAATTGCGGCAGAACATACCCTCTTCGCCTACGAGTTCATTTCACCAGCAACGGATTGTGTGCACGACGAACGGAGCATCGAAAGTCAGCCCCTCGTCATCCACGGAGCAGTTTTCCTACTCAAGGTACCTTACTTCCCGACGACGTAACTTTTTGCTCGTAGCACCGATTTTCGATCCGTAAGATTTTCTGGAAAGTAGACTTGACCCTCTTCGAGATCCTCCATATGGATTTTGACATAACCATCTAGCTGGTTCGAAAAATCGAACCGAATTTAGCAAAAAAATCTATTTTTCTGGACTGTTAAATTCAATTCTAAACGATAACTTGTCGGACAATCTTCTTGCTGTGCAGTAAAGAGTTGTAGAAACTAATTGAAAACAGTAAAAAATAATATAACCGAGATCGCAATGCATCTTCTGGATCGTCGTTTTGATTAACGTGTAAAAAGTAAATTGATGTTGAAGTTGGAGAAAAACCTGTGTTAATTTATATAAAATTTTTGAATTTTTCTCGATACGGCGTGCGTCCCGACAAACCTGGTGACGTGGTCGTGCGCTATACACATCGGAAGGCTCGTATGGATATTGCTGACGTGTGGGAACTAACGGAACTCAGTTTCGTCGTGTGTGTGCGACGAAATCAGTCAATATCCGTCAAGATACTCCTGTATCGCCAATTTACAAACTTTGCCCTAACTTCGTGTACAGTCGTCGATTTGAGACAAAACTTGTGCCAATAGGTCCGGATCGAAATTTTGGTCCTGTGTGCCAAGTTTGGTTCGATTCTGAGAAGGTCGAATCGGAACCCCTTTTTGGCGGGCCCGCGACCCACTCAAACGGGCAATTTTGTACACGGCTCATCGGAATCCAAAACTGGACATATCGTTGAGTTTCTCTCCTCAAACTGAATCCGTAGACATGTAGTTTGATGACTTTAGAGACCATAGACTTTGGCACGCGTTTCGGTACAAAACGGGTCCAACGGTGGATATCGTTTTGACCCGAAATTACGATTTTGCCCCTGTTCCAGAATTAGACTTTTGGACAGACATTTCCTAGGTATATCTTTTACACCGAGTGCGTTTTTGATGTTTGTTTTAGCGTTGTGAGTTGTTTGGAGATTGTGACGTTTCTTGGCTGATATTGTGATTACCTGGACTTGCACTTTGCACCATCAGGCAAGATACCTTGCCACTTTACTCTGTGATTATTATATTCTTATTTTTAGTTGTTATTTTTTGTATTTCTTATTTTTTGATATTATAAAACTGTGCGTCCAAGTCACACTTGGGTGCAAGCGACTCTATCAGTCGTTTTTCTCGCTTTATTATTTCTCTTATATTGACTTAGTCGAGTGACCACCCATTGATGTTGAGGTATTGGTATATCTCACATGGCCTTGACATTTGTCTTACCACGTTATGTGAGTCACATGTAGGACACGTATCCTCGTAGTCGGCTGGCCACCGATACGTATGGAGCGTGCGACGGATAGGAGTAACTGCCAATAGAATTGCATGCTAGAAGACTTGGCGGTTACTAGAGGTTCATGAGTCATGGATGTGACCCTAATAGGCATTGGGTGGGGAACAGTTCCTTAACGTATGGGTCATATATGCACTGTCCTGATAGTCGGTTATCTCCAGTGGGAGGTACGGTCCTGATAGCCGGTTATCTCCAGTGGGAGGTACGGTCCTGATTGCCGGTTATCTCCAGTGGGAGATACGGTCCTGATTCCTGATATTCATGATCCTGCCCATGCGTCAAAGGTTTGTTCTTATTGCATTATCACTGTAGACTAGTTAGACACCTGATTGCATACATATTTCTTTCTTTATATTATATATCACAGTTATTATGGCATGGTATTTTCTTGTATCTTGCTACGTCCCTCTGAGGACCTGGTTATCTCTCTAGGATTAGACGACTTCCCGCAGGAATACGGAGCAGCTCTGGATCCAGCTTACATTGATACCGAGTCAGTTCCTACTGATTTCTAGTCTATTCTTTGTTTGAGACATTAGTGGACATTATTTTTACATCTCTTTTCTTTCTATTTTGCGGAGGTTGGACTCCGATCTTGTGAGACTATTTTTCATAAGCTGTTTGGAGTGAGCATGTTCACCCAGCTATCTTTTGATACTCTTATTTATTATTTGGACTCTATATTCTTCTGTGTTGAGCTGTGATGAGATTAGATTATGTTATTCTGGCCTGTGATTATTTTATTTATAGGTTATGTACATATATGAGGATTCCATATTTTGGAGTATTCTTCGTATATGTGCAGCTGGCATGTTCACGTTCTTGGTCCTATGTATTATGGGACTGGGGCGTTACACCTCCGATCCGCCACCGTGACGTCTCCGACGTGCCTGAGCTCCGCCGTCTCCCTTGGCCGCACCTCCCCGCGGCCACTCATCCCATCATCCGGTCGGGCCTTGCTCCCAGCAACCCGCCGCCGTCGCCGCCCAGGCGACGTGAGCACCGCCTCACGAGCGCCCCTGATCCGGAGTGTCAGCCGCCCGCGCTGCCTAGCCCCGGCGCCGACGATCCGCCGACTGGGCCAGCCCCATCAGCGCCACGCTGTGTAGACTGGAGCGCCGAGGAAGGTCCCGCCTGGCCGCGTGTCCTCCCTCCCCTTCCTCCTCCGAAGTAGTCGCCGTCGGCGCAGCTCCGATCTCCGACCCCCTCTCGATCGCCTTCCCTTCCTCCTTTCCTCCTCTCCGCGTCAGCCGGACCGCCGCCCGACGCCGAACACCCTCCGACCTCGTCTCCACTCTCCCACCTCCCTGATCCCTCTCTCCCCATCGATCGTACCTCTCTCTCTCCCCTTCCCCTTTTTCTTCTCACTCTCTCTCCTTCTTTCTATTCTCTATGAAAGGACCAGCGTGCTATTTGTTTTTTTATTTTGTTTTATTTTTGATGTGGATTTATTATTATTATTATTTTATGGTTATTATTATTATTATTATTATTATTTCTTTCTTTTTCTTTTTTTGCATCTGCTATTACTATCATTAATATTAATATTATTATTATTATTATTATTATTATTATTATTATTATTAATCACCATCATTAATACTAATTTAATTTACTAATTTAATATATGTAAATACTGTTGTTATTTTTAATTATTAATATTTTGTGGAATATAGTGGTATACCAATACATTATTAATACTATTAAGGATATATCCATTGGTTTTACTAACATTCCTAATATTGTTATATTCCTAAATTAGATTCTTGCATTTTTCTACGATTTTAATAAGGTATTCTAGCTATTTTCTTTCAAACAAAATTTGGCCTTAAAAATATATTATTATATAGTTCTGAATCAAAATGTATGTTTTGAGCCTAAAATATTTTGGACTAATAAAATGGAGTTTTCAAATTATTATATATAAATTATTTTCAAGTATTAACGTAAAGATATTTTAACTAATAAAATATATTATATTTTTCTAAAAATAGTATAAGTATTGTTTACGCAAATTTCTTCTATTATCAATCCCTATACATGACTAAACTCCTTTTTCCTATTCCTTCACCAATACTGTACATCCTCCTATCGACCCCATCTAATTTGGTTATCCTAGACCCAATGGAAAACTCGTGCCAGCATCGAATGCCTCCTTGCACAGTTGTAACATCGCAGCTATACTCCATGCCACATGTTCATAGCACCACACCAGGCGACCCCGAGACAAGTATACCTTGCTAATTAACTGTCACACTATTATTTTCAGCATTTATTTACTTGTTTCGTATTTGTTATTTTATTTGTTATAAACTGCGCGTCCAAGCCACACTTGGGTGCAAGCGACTTTATTAGTCGTTTTATTTTACTATATGCATGTTAACTTAGTTGTAGTAGACTACCCTCCTATTGCGGGATATTTTTATATCTCCGCTGGCCATGACACTTACACTACACGGTTTGAGACATTTTTATTAGGGGCACGACTTATTGACTAGCTATCTCTAAAGTCGTGTGACGGTAGATGATCGTAACTGCTATGATTAGGGTTTTAGAGACTCAAGCAGTTACAAAACTGGACGAGCCATGGACATGACTTGAACAGTGTGGGAAATATTGGGAAAGGACAATCGCTAGTGCGTATGGGAATCCAAACAGGTAAACCACAGTCTCCGGATAGAACTATGGCGATTTATTTGTAGATACCCTCTGACGTTTTGGACGTTACGGCCGGATACAGATGACTGGATGCTAGTTACGTACACATAGCCTAAAATCCCATCCATGTGCATGAAAGTTGTCCTCTAAATTGTACATTAGGCGGTTAGAATCTTCTTTGCATATTGTGTCTAGGATAGTCTTTTATATATTATTTTATTCTGATAGTTCATATTAGCTTGTACTTCATGTATCTTGCTACGTCCGTCTGAGGACCTGGTTATTCTCCAGGTGTGTGCTTTCATGATTTACTGCAGGTGTTCTAGCCAAGGTCGTGATTCTCTTCATTCTTTCAAAGATGATTGCACTTGGTTCATCTTGCCATTTTATTGATCGATTCTTGTACTTTTCTTTCATTGAGATAGTTGGTAGTGGACTTTGTCTCCGTCCAACGATTGTATCATAATTATTCAAGTTGATTTTTTATATTATTATTCTTTTTATTGTTGATGAGATTTAGTTTGCCTTGGATTACTGCATTTTACAGCTTATGTATTCATACGAGACCTATGTACTTTGTATGAATACAGCTGGCATGTCTACGTACTTGGTTCTACGTATTTTGGGACTGGGGCATTACAGCTTGCTTGGATGCGTCGAGGCACGGAGTTCCTTGGCGATTCGAAGCGTGCGGCTACGTGGAATCAAAGACTTATACAGGACATAATGTATGGACATCGCCTTCCGAAGCTTCCGCAGGCTCAAGCATTGTATCGAGAGATGAGAGAGAGCAGAGTGACTTGTAAAATTGAGAGAAAAGTGAGCACGAGAGACTTGTAATCATGGCCTTGCACCTATTATAATTTTATTGTTCAATATCAATAAAGATCTCTTTTGAATAAATTGTGTTTTGTTTTTAATTTTCGCTGCATGTTCAATGTTTGTCACGACCCGCACCCGCTTTTCGGACGCGAGCTCGTGAGCAAGCCAGCTACGTATCGAGCGGACTCCAGCCCGACTCGAGTACGTATAAGCTGTCAAGGTCATGGGTATCATGTCTAATATAAACTATATCTCAATCCACATGAATCATATAAAACAAGAATGAACAAGTATGGGTCATGGTCTGCAGCCCATTAGCATATTGTTCGATTAGACTCCAAGAATAATAAGAGTCTATAAATAAACAGAGTATAACATGATACGGAATATAAAGCACGAAAGGATAATAAAGAATATCACAAACAAGTACCGGTATCATATATCGCAATCCTCTACCATCCTGCTCTACTAACTAACTCCATGCAGTCGCTAAACCTGAAGAGATCATCAGGTCCTCAGAGGACTAGCAAGATATATAAAATATGCATATCTAACAGTTTAATCATGCAATAATATAAATAGGGTGTAAACAGGAACTAGACAAGAGACTGACAAGTGGCTACTGACAGGTAACTATGAACTCGGATACGGGATCAAGTATGCATAAATGAACTGCTGGTAGATCAATGGATACCAACCCTCGCCCCGATTGTGGACTCGCAGGTCAGTTTCAAGATAAGTCACCCTCACCCCGATTGTGGACTCGCAGGTGCAAAGTACAACCCTCGCCCCGATTGTGGACTCGCAGGTGCAAAGGCAACCCTCACCCCGTGTGTGGACTCACAGGTTGTGGGAAAAACAAGGAATAGCAGTTCACTCACATATACTTGCAGACACGACTCAGTCAAGACACAGGTGAAGACACGATACACGAGAGAACCAATCCAATATGAACTAACAAGGCTAACCATGTACAAGGACTATAACTATACTAGCATGTACGATATAAAAATCACCAGTAATAACCAACTAGTAAAACTATATACTAATAGAAATATGTATGTAAATAAACTGTAGAGGGAGGCAAGGTATACTTGCCTGGTGGCAGCACGAAGAACCAATAAAATACCGTCAACTGGTAAGCTATACAGTCCAAGTCATCACAACTGTCTCCGAAAGCTGAAACAAACATTACCAACATTCTCAGAATAGTCAAATTAGCTAGGATTGCCTGTCCTTAAGTCCAATTCTGGACACAGGGGCAAAAAGGTAATTTCGGGCAAAAACGATGTCTGCCGTTGGACCCGCTTTACACCGAAAAGCGTGTCAGAGTCAATGGTCTCTAAAGTCGTCAAACTACATGTCTACGAATTCGATTTTCAGATACGAACCCAACCGTATGTCCAAAGTTGGATTTCGGCGGACCGTGCACAAAATCGTCCGTTGAGTGGGACCGTGGGGCCCGCAAAACGATAATTTTATCAACGGTCTCAGAATCGGACCAAACTTGGCATACAGGACCAGAAAAATGATACGGTTCTGTTGGCGCAAGTTTCGTCTCGATCCGATAAGCGTGCACGAAGTAATTAGAGAATTTACAAAGTGCACGATACGGTGAATTTTGACGGATACGCATCAAATTCGTCGCGCACACGCGACCAATTTAAATTCCGCCAAAGCCCACACGACCACGAAGCCGTTACGCAGCTTTCGATGCTTTCGGTTCGTGACCACGTCGCCCAAAATGGCGGGACGCACGTCGTGTGGATGGTTTTCAATGTTTTTAAAACAGGTTTTTCTTGATTTTTATCCATGAATAATTTCCAGTATAATACATCAAAAATAATTCTACAAATTGGAGTTTGATCTCGTATAGGTTGTCTTTAAACCTATTCAAGTGGATTTTCAAGAGTATCGATATCCTGTCCGCAATCCGTCTTCCAAAACACGTGATTGGGACGGTTTTCTAACTATTCATGAGCAGGTTTTCGACAAAGTTTGTATTGAGTTCACGTGGTTATCACGATGTCTCGTTCAAATCCCATTGATGGGAGTCCAAGAGGGTTATATGAGGTTCCTATAGCAACTTAAGAAATCAAAAATAGAGAAGAACACGCGAAGAATTTCGGTCGAGAAGTGTACCTCCTTGCTGTTGAAAAACAGGGCAGTGCTCTGTCAGTTGGCCTTGCGCGCGCGTTCCGGCGACTGCTCCAGCCGTCCGGCGGTGCCCACGGCGGCGTGCGCGCGCGGGGCATGCCCAGGGTGAGAGTCGACGGAGGCTACTAGGGTTTGGTTTTTGCTCTCGCTCTCTCGCTCTGTTATGGCGGTGTAGGTTCTGTTTTAACCTATCAAAGAGGGGGTCGGGCCTTTGTAAAGCTCGGTTTGGGTAAGCTGGTGAAGTTGCTGGTAGCTTTGGCTGTTGGGCTGTCATGGCCTGGCCTGGGGAAGTAAGTAGGCTGTGGGCTGAGCAGCTGGGTTCAGGCCTGGTATGGCTGGGCTGGGATTTGTTTTAGGAGACTAGGGGTTTAGTTGGGCTGCCTCTCACTTATTCTCTTTCCTTTTCTTTTATTATTATTACACATATATATACATCTATATACCTATAAATACTTATGTACATATATACGTATACACATATTTACACACATATACGTATATATATATATATATATATATATATACACATATATAATATACCGGTATATACACACGTATACAATATCTATGTATATACATATACATAAATATATATACACTCGTATACATATATATATATATATATATATATATATATATATATATATATATATATATATATAATATATACATATAAATACACATAGACCCATATACATATATATATTTATATAAATACACATACACGCAAATATTTATTCTTTTAATAAAGAATAAAATAATAATAACTAATTATAATAAATAGTTTATTCTCAATAACCCCAATAATAATAATAATAATTCCACTAGTTGTTAAAATAATTCAATAGTGGCTCTTGGATGGGCATATCAAAACTCCTATTACTGGGCCCCAGAAAATTGTATAAATATTATACTATGCTATTTAATATTAATAATACCTATAATTTACGTATAATAAATATTCTTAGAAAATACTTGCCAATTCCAAAATATATACAAAATACTTGTACTTACCAAACATTTCTACAAGGCCGTACTTGATCCCACTACATGCCTACCTGAGCTTAGATTTGGTTCGGCCCAGTTCGGACTAACTAGGTTCAACCGGGTTCCTGCAAAATCCATAAATCTAATAATAATTAATAAAACTCATTTATAATGGTCATGCCATAACTTGGCCTGGTTTTCCTAGTTAGGACACTCCTATGGCTCGGCATTCCCCTACCATGGCTAAACGCTAGTCGAAGCACGCTACTGCACTATCCGTACCATAATTCCTAGTCGTCTTGTATTCCAATTCTCAACCATGGCTAAAATCATCTACCATAATAATTATCTAATAATTATTTACAAAACCTAAAAATCCCCATTTAAATCAAATAAATAAGTGAATAAATATTTCAAAAAAAAACTTCCGGGAAGGGGAGCTACAATATTTCTGCTTGGGACTTCTGTGCGACGACCCAGTCGCTGCCGCTGTAATCGACCGTTATGAAACTGCCTTGCACGAGAGCAATCTAGGCTCGTGCGGCATCACGCCTTAGCGAGGACGATCGCTCCTATTGGAGAGGGGCGTGACAACTGGAGCCCGAGTCGTTATCAGTAAGGCTCAATATACTTACTGGTAACGATCTTATGGGAGTAGATAGAATATTTTCCTCGTGTCGGATCGTAGTTAGCGGTAGAGAGTTCCCTGCTAGATTGATAGAATTCCCGATGGCCGATTATGATGTGGTCTTAGGGATGGATTGGTTGAGAGACCAGTATGCTAGGATAGACTGTCATATTGGTAGGGTTATTTTTAGCATTCCAGACGAGCCACAGTTTTTCTTTTTCCGAGGCGAAGTTGAACCTTCTCCTCCGATATTGTGGATGGCAGTAGCAGCAGTACAGTTACCCCGAATAGTTAAGGAGTTTTCAGATATTTTTCCAGAAGAGCTTCCAGGAATTTTGCCAGAGCGAGAGATCGAGTTCACCATAGACTTGATCCCAGGGACAGCACCAGTGTCGGAAAGAGTCTACAGGATGGCGCCGTCAGAGTTAGAGATATTGTACAAGATGATTGAAGAACTCAGGACCAAGGGATTCATTCGTGCTAGTGGATCGCCTTGGGGAGCCCCGATGCTTCTTGTGAAAAAGAAGGATGGTACATCCAGGTTATGTGTTGATTATCGTACCTTGAACTCAGTGACAATCAAGAACAGATACCCTCTCCCGAGGATAGATGACTTGTTTGATCAACTCAAGGGGGACAACAGTATTCTTAAAGATTGACTTGTGTTCATGATACCATCAGATCAGAGTCAGAGAGCAGGACATCCCGAAGATAGCTTTCAGATCTAGATATGGGCATTGGGAGTTCCTTGTTATGCCATTTGGAGCAACCAATGCGCCGGCTGTATTCATGGACCTCATGAATCGCATCTTCATGCCTTATTTGGATCAGTTCGTGATTGTGTTCCTAGATGACATCCTGGTCTACAACAAGAGTGAAGCGGAGCATGAGCAGCATCTCAGAGTTGTCCTCCAGATTCTTAAAGAGCACCAGTTGTATGCCAAGTTCAGTAAATGCGAGTTCTGGCTCGATCGCATTTCATACTTGGGTCATTTCATCACCAAAAGAGGAGTAGAAGTGGACCCCCAGAAGATCGTGGCTATTGAGTCATGGCCAGTACCCAGTACAGTTGCAGAAGTTCACAATTTTCTTGGATTATTCGGCTACTACCGGTGATTTGTTTCAGACTTTGCTCAGATTTCAACGCCGTTGACCCAGTTGACCCGCAAGGATGTGCAGTTTGCTTGGACAGCAGAATATCAGGATTCTTTTGAGAAGTTGAAGCGAGGCTTGATGACAGCACCCATTCTCATGCTTCCAGATGGGACCGGAGGATTCTCAATGTATTATGATGCTTCAGGCAGAGGTTTAGGATGTGTTCTGATATAGCATGGGAAGGTAATAGATTATGCGTCACGTCAACTTCGTGATCATGAGAGAAATTACCCAACCTATGACTTGGAGTTGGCAGCAGTAGTGTTTGCACTTAAGTTGTGGAGGCACTACTTGTATGGAGATAGGGTGGAGATTTTCACCGACCACAAGAGCCTGAAGTATGTTTTTACCCAGAAGGATCTTAACATGCGTCAGAGGAGGTGGCTAGAGCTACTTGTGGATTATGATGTCAACCTGCAGTATCACCCAGGGAATGCCAATGTTGTAGCAGATGCATTGAGCAGAAGAGCCGGAGTTTATTTTCTTACAGTGCAGCCAGAGTTATTGTCAGATCTTCAGAAGATGGATATTGAAGTTGTCCTTCCTACCAGTGTGGCATTGATGGCCAGTATGCGAGTCCAATCCACTATAGTCAAGAGGGTCCGGATGGCGCAGTCAACAGATTCCAAGCTTCAGCAGCTTAGAGCCGAGTGTAAGGCAGGACGACGGCCAGAGTTATGCATTCATGAAGACAGTACACTTCGACATGGGAGACGTCTTTGTGTACCCAGTGGTGATATCAGACAGGAGATCATGGCAGAGGCTCACAGTTCTCATTATTCCGTTCATCCCGGTGGCACGAAGATGTACCGTGATATTCGTCAGCACTTTTGGTGGAATAGCATGAAGAGGAAGATAGCCCGGTTTGTCTCTCGGTGTTTGGTTTGCCAACAAGTTAAAGCTGAACATCAGAGACCGGCTGGACTTTTTCAGCCTTTGCCAATTCTAGAATAGAAGTGGGAGCATATAACCATGGATTTCGTGACTGGATTACCTAGGTCCCCAACCGGTAGAGATGCTATTTGGGTTATTATAAACAGGCTCACAAAGGTAGCTCACTTTCTCCCGTTCAGAGTTGGTCAGTCGACGGCTCAGCTGGCAGAAATATACCTCATGCAGATTGTCAGACTTCACGGTGTGCCAGTCAGTATCACCTCGGACAGAGATTCCAGATTTATATCGTACTTTTGGCGTAGTCTGCAGGAGAGTTTGGAAACTCACCTCCAGTTTAGCTCAGCTTATCATCCGCAGACAGATGGTCAGTCAGAGCATACCATACGAACCTTGAAAGATATGCTGAGATCTTGTACACTCGACTTCGGTGGTTCATGGAAAGATCACCTGCACCTGATGGAGTTCTCGTACAATAACATTTTCGAGGCCAGTATCCAGATGGCACCGTTCGAGGCACTGTATGGTAGGAAGTGCAGATCCCCGCTAGCATGAGACGATGTTGGAGAGAGGCAGATGCTTGGTCCAGAAATGATTGCTCAGACCGTTGAGGTGGACAGGAGAGTCAGAGATCATATTCGAGTTGCCCAAGATCACCAGCGTCATTGGGCCGATTCTCATCGACGCCCCCTTGAATTCTCGGTCGGCGACCATATATTCCTGAGGATTTCGCCTAACCGTGGCGTCATTCGTTTCGGCATACGGGGAAAGCTTAGTCCTAGGTATATAGGGTCGTTCGATATTCTAGAACGAGTAGGTGATGTATCATATCGCCTCGCTCTTCCACCGTCGTTACGTGAGGTGCATGACGTGTTCCATGTATCCTAACTACGACGGTATATCCCGGACCCGAGCCATATCCTGGATCATTCGAAATTGGTTGTTGGTACCAACCTTTCGTACGAGGAGAGGCCCGTGTCTATATTGGACCGGAGAAAGAAGATGCTCAAGAACAAGACTATTAGTTTAGTTCGTGTTGCTTGGGTTCATCACTCTTTGGGTGAGTCAACGTGGGAGCGTGAGGATGATATCCGATTACGATATCCCGACCTGTTTGACTCGTAAGATATAATGTCTTTCTTATGCCTAGTGCTCTCAGTTCTTTGCTTAAATGAATAATTGCTTGATTGATTTCCTTGTTATAGCTTGTTTGCGATTAGTATAGCTTGTCCTTGCCTCTCTAGCATCTTAATCAAATTCCGAGGACGGAATTCTTTTAAGGGGGTAGAGTTGTAACGCCGTAGTTCGTATTACGTATTTTGGTATATGTGTACGTATATTGCATGTCTCATTGCATGATTTATCTTGGGATTTCATTTGCTTGGTTTGGCTCGGTTGGCTTGGTTCAGTTTGGCTTGGTTTTTTATGAAGACCAATCCCACCTACCACCCCTTCCCTCCTTTATTAGCCGCCCCCTTCTCTCTCCTCATTTATTTTCTTCTTCATTACTTCTTCTTCCTCCATTACTCTCTCCACCTACTAGAGAGAGAGCCTAGGCAAGTGCAGCTTGCTTCATGGAGGAACTCAGATTTTTGTTCTTCCATTGTCTTCCTTATGAGATTCTAAGCCACTTTAGTGCTTAGCATTTTTTATTTCCATGGTTCAATTTGTGTAGATCTAAGTTGTTGCATTTTCGAATTTCTTGGTCTTAATCTAATAAACTGGCTTATTTTCGAAAACTAAGAGTTTCTTGTAGTAGGCATTTTGATTTTACGCAAGTTTGGTTTTGGAATGGCCGAATTTCACCAAGTCCTGGCCGAGATGGAGTTCTTCGAGTTCCTGAGCTTTTACGCATGCTTGTCTTGGTTATGGGGAGAAGACGAAGTTTTACGCACACGTTCTAACGTGTTAGCGTAGTATTTTACCCCTTTTACGCCCACGTATTGCGTGCCAGCGTATTATTCAGCCTTTTTACGCACACGTCTTAACGTGCCTATGTAGTTCCACCTTTTTACGCACACGCAATTGCGTGCTAGCGTATTCGTTCTACGCCGAGTTCATTCGAAACTCTACACCGGGACCCTCTCGCGTGCGTAGAGTTTCGCTTGGGTGTTGCGCGCGTAGAATTCTACTCGCGTAAAATTCTTACGCGCGTATAAGTTCGCTTGTGTAAAACCCGGCCAACGTAGAACCCCACCCACATGCATCCTTGCTCGCGTAGAGCTATCTCTCTCTTGCTCTTGCTAAAGTAGAGCCATTTTACGCTTAAGGCCTTTTGGCCTAGCGTAGAGGCTCACTCGCGTAGAGCCTTGAGCCCCTTTGCGTACCTGGTTGACTTTTATGTTCTTGCACTTTCCATGACTTGGCAAATCGTGGATTGATTGATATGACCGGGCTAATAATTGTACATGGCATGGTATGGCAAGTAACTGACATGACATAACAAGATATGACAAGTACGCCTGATGGTAACTATTTAAAGCTGTTGCGACGGCTAGTATGGCATGACAAGAATGAATGGCCTGGATACCGTAGATGATTGTGTTTGTGCAATGAACCAGTACTGTCTTGCATCATGTCTAGGATATGGATCCATGAATACCACGGTCAGGTGTACCTACTAAAAATTGACTAAGGCTAATAACTAGAATAAATCAGTAGTCATGAAGAGATTTCCCAGCTACAGGTAATCCCGTTATCTGGACGCTCAAGTGGACTTGTAGCCTACCGACGAGTAGGACACATTTCCAGCACACAGTCACGTGTTGCACCCTTCATAAACGGACTTCGACCTGGATAACCTGGATGGTCTGCAGGGCTTGTGGCTGTTGAAATAATCTCATTGCATCTTGCTAGTAACTAGGCCTGTGATAACCCTAGTTAGTTAAAGTATCAAGCCGTACTCATTGCGTGGCCATGATTGATTGGATGGAGTCTAGCCCAGCTTCGTCTCATCCTGATCCTGTGCAAGATTGTGACATGACATGATTACTTATGTTTGTCTCAACAATAATGATCAGGGGACCAGTTCTGTTCAGGCGAAGGGTTACAACCCCGGTCCTTGTTTGGTTTAAGGGTTGTAACCTGGCTCCCGGAGCAGTTCTGTGTCCTCTCTTCGTTTATTATCTTATGGCACCCCATGTCATGCTCGTCATTACCTTACTTCAATAGCCTGATTATTTATGCTTGTCTTAACAATAAGGATCAGGGGTCAAGTTCTGTTCAGGCGAAGGGTTACAACTCCGGTCCTTGTTTGGTTTAAGGGTTGTAACCTGGCTCCCAAAATAGTTCTGTGTCCTCTCTTCGTTTATTGTCTTATTACTTTACCAACAATATTTGAGACGAGTTTCTATTCATGTGAAGGGTTGCAACCTCGGTCCTTGTTTGGTTTAAGGGTTGTGACCTGGCCACTTGAATGGTTTCCTCATACTCAATTTACTGTTGTTATCTCTGTTATTATCAGATTCTTCTATAATTATCTTTAATATTATTTTATTATATGCTGGTTTTAGTCCCTAAGTGAAGCCTCCTTTGTGGCACTTGCTCTTTCTGGGATCTGACCCAGCTGGTTTTGTATGTCTAGATATCGGAGCAGCTCCAGAGGATTTACCTACCTTCCAGCCAGATGGTGACCACCAGACGTAGCCCTGGCAACGAGTGGGTTCCTTTTGTCCTCCCACTTTATTATAAAAATATTCTTTTGAGGCGTTTAGCCGGCGAGCACGTGTTAGCTCGTATTGCACCTTTATTTACTGTCTGCCTATGGACTGTAACATGATTGGCAAATCCTAGGGTTGATCATGTATGATTGAAACTCTTGCTAGTCTTGACATTTTGTACGACTAGCTTCATGATCATCCAAATATGTAATGTATGGGACGTGTGAAACCCGCAATTTTCTAATAATTAATTTTAATTGTGTGTTGTTAAATTAATATTAGTATTAATCAGTTAAGTGTAAAAAAAATTCTTTTCAAAATAATTGAAACTTGGAATTTTGATTGTCACCCAGACCCGAACCCAATTGGAACCATAAAACATTTTTAGAGTTGTAAAATGTTAAATTATAATTTTTCTAAAAAGAAATTATATTAGTTTTCATTTTTAGCCATTTGTTAGAAACCCAAGTCTATGAATATTTGGCCCATTGGATTTAAACCCACTTAAAGCCTTAGCTTTCTAATATACATAACCATAAACCATTTTTCAAACCATTAAATTTATGTTAGCCCATTACTTAGCAACTTGGACCCATAGTCCCTAGGTCCAAACTAAATGGTTTCAACCCTTTAACCCATTAAGCTAAAACCATTCATTAACATTAGAGTTGAGAGAGAGAGAGAGAGAGAGGAGAGGAGAGAGAGAGAGAGAGAGAGAGAGAGAGCTTATAACTCTCATTCTCATTCATTCTGTTGGGCTCTCAACTGATGAGAACCGAAGACCCTCGGTTGGCCGACCCCCTACCTCCCGTAACCTTCGGAAATCGGCGACCTTTTCTCTTCCGGCCGTTCACCCCTTCGGATCCGGTAACCCCATCCTCCTATCCTATATAAACCCCTCCTTCCATCACTCACATCACTACTTTCCATTTCCAAAGCCCTAACCCCCGTGCCCTAACTTCTAGAGCTCGAGCCGGAGCTCCACCACCCGAAGAGCCGACCCCGCGCTCAGCCATCCAGGCCGAGCACCGCACCCTCCGATCGGCCCTGACCCCCAACGCCGCTCGCAGCCGCCAGATGACCCGGGCGGATCCCGCTGCAGCCGTTCTCGGTCGACCCCGCTCGGCGAACTCCTTCGCCGGCGACCCCTGCGCCCGTGCCCGACCTCCTGTGGTCCTCGATCTGGTTGCTTTATGATCAATCTGCTGTCCCGCGGATTTCTTTGCTGACCGCGAGTGCTGGACACGTTCCGAGTCTGCGGAAATTTGGTTTTTCTTCCAATTTTAACATCTGAGAGCTCTAGCCGAGCAACCCAGGGTATATTTCATTTTTCCGTTTCTATTTCCATAGTCTATGATGAGATATTGGTCCCTGATCCCGCAACGGGAACCGGTTGTGAGGTTTTCGATTCTTCGGAATTTCCGAATTTGCCTTTGGCAAGTTTCTGTAGAGTTCGGTTGTTTTGTTTCTAATTTAGTTTCGGGCTTTCCGTTCCATTTCGGATTTTCCGAGAACTCTTCGGAATAGTTTCTGTGATTCTCAGATTTTCCGAATTGATTATAGGTGTATATATATATATATATATATATATATATATATAGATATATTATAGATATATATATATATATATATAATATATATATATATATAAATTATAGTATATTATATTATAATTAATTTAATACTATAATTTATATACCAATATAATAATAGAATATATATAGATACCTATAATTTATATATAATATATATAGATATATAATATATATATATATATATATATATAGATATATATATATATATATATATAATATATATATATATATATATATATAAATTATAGGTGTATAGATATATATATATAATTTATATACCTATATATTATATATATATATATATATATATAGAATGATATATATATATATAGATATATATATATATATATATATATATTAATTATAGGTATATATATATATATATATATATATAGAGAATATATTATATAATAGATATATATATATATATATATATATATATTAATTATAGTATATATAGATATATATATATATATATATATATATATATATATATAGTATATATAGATATATATATATAATATATATATATATAATAAACCAAATAGTGATCTAAATTAATTAATATATATACGATCTAAATTAATTAATTATATTTTAGATCACTATTTGGTTAATATTATATAGATATATATATATATATATATATATATATATATATATTATATATATATATATATATAATATATATATATTAATTATAGGTATATATATATATATATATATATATATATATATATATATATATATATATATATATATATATACCTATAATTAATATATATATAATATATATATATATATATATATATATAGAGAGAGAGAGAGCGAGAGAGAGAGAGAGAGAGAGAGAGAGAGGGGTATATACTATAGGTATATAATAAATATATCTAGGTATATTTAGTTATTATATATATTAACAAAAAAACACAAATAAACCCAAAAAACCGAAAATAAACCGAAAATCGAACCGATTTAATTCGGTTCGGTTCGGTTATTGACCAATTTCGGTTCGGTTTCGGTTTTGCTTATTCGGTTTCGGTCAAATTCGGTTTTCGGTTATTCGGTTCGGTTGGAACCGAATAAGCCGAATACTCACCCCTAGACGAGAGAGTGAGAAACAGTAAAAGGGGAAGTGGATTGGGTTGTTATGATTTTATAAAACTAGGTCAAATAATTAGGCAACGACTATTGCCGACCTCTTCCCAAAAAGCTAGCACTTTTTTTTTTTTTAAATTTGAGTGTCTGACAAAAAATAAGAAAAGTAAAATTCCCAAAAGCAAAATTAGGGGGACCAAAATGAAAAAGGTCAAATATTTTTCAGCAATGATATAAAACGGAGAGGACAAATAACGCCGGATGTATATCTCTTTCGTCGCATACTGCAGACCTCTGGATCCCAAAAAACTCGACCCAACTTATCATCAACCTCCCTTAACTCCCCCTCCGTAGCCCTAACCCTAATTTCCTCTCCCCCCCCTCTCTCTCTAATGGCGGACTCGATCGAGCTACCGAGTCGTCTCGCGATCCTCCCCTTCCGGAATAAAGTCCTCCTGCCGGGAGCCATCATCCGGATCCGCTGCACCTCTCCGAGCAGGTGAATTTATCCCCAAATCGATCATTTTTTGCTCCTTTTTCATAAATTTGAGGTTTTGGGTGGGTATTGTAAGTTTGGATGAATTTGCAGCAGAAAGATCGAATTTTGGGGCGTAATTTAGTAAGAATTATCGTTGTTTTGTTGTAATTTTGGGAGATTTCTGATGAATTTGAGCTATGAGAGCTGGAAAATTTTAGGTATATGTGGGTTTGAACTGAAAAGCTCTAACTTTTGGGGCGTAATTTATTAGAATCTCCTTATTTTGTTGCAGTTTGAGTAGAAATTGATTCACGATTTATTTTGATTTTGAAGTTCTGTGCTTGGCTGTCACTGAATCGATTTCTTGATATTGTGGGGCTTAGTTTAGTGAAGTTTGTTGCATAAAGTTGGAGGGAAGTTATGATAATTGAAGTGAAGGCTCTAGCTTTTCATCATTTCATGTACTTCTGGATTCAAGATTTGTACTAATTTTGAGAAGTTTTTGATAGGTTTGGTTGTGTATTGATCATGTGGAGCTTGTTTTAGTAAGGTTTGTTGCACAAGTAAGAGCAGTCTCTGGATTTTATTTATTTATTTGTTGGGATGTTTGGAGCTTCATTTCCATAATAGGGAAGTGGGAAGTGACAAATCAGAACTTCTTGTAGGTTTATTTTAGTAAATATGTTTCTTTTTCTTTGGAAAGTTTGACTTACTAGAATAAGTGGTAAAAAGGTTGTATTTGGTATTTTCTAGGACTGTTTTACTGGAATTATATATTTTATTCCTCTCTGGAATAGTGATGAAGTTCTGGGGTCAGTCTTCACTGAAAAACTAGGAAGCATGGACTTTCTGAAGATTGGTGTGCGTGCATGACGTGGTGGATACGAGACATGCACTCCAAAATACACTTGGACACACCTAAATCAATGCAGTGTCCGTGTCACCGTGTTTATCATGTCTTCGTGTATCTGTATTCGTGCAACGTAGCTGGAAAATAAGAAAAAAAGGGATTTACGCAATGTTGCATGGATGCGCATAGGTGTCCATATCTATTTCGTGTCCGGACTTGTATCTGTACCCGTATTCGTGTAACATAAGTGATTACTTATTGTACCTATTTGAAAATGTTCGTGTCCCATACCTGTATCGTGTCCTTAACCGCATATGTGTCGGTATTCGTACAACATAGGATTTATGTCAAGGAAAGCCCACTAACTTTTGATGTGTATTGGATTAGATGTAGTTTCTTTGTTGTGACATTCATTAAAATGACTTGAATTTGAACTTGTTGCAGTGTGAAATTGGTGGAGCAAGAGTTATGGCAGAGGGAGGAGAAGGGTTTGATTGGTGTGCTTCCGGTACGCGACACTGATGATGCGGCTGTGGGTTCCCTGTTGTCTCCAGGTGAATTGATAGTTTTCTTTTTTCCTTTTCACTCATCTTCTGCTTCTGTGGATGAAAGTATGTCTAAGACAATAATTTTAAGGGAATAACTATTTCTTTTGTTTAGGCGTGGGGGCTGATTCTGGAGAGAGGAGTCTGAAGCCTACAGTTGATGCCTTGGGGGATTCTCAGAAGCAGGATGGGAAGAATCACCAGGAACTCATTCACTGGCATAACAGGTAATACTTTGTTTTTATGTTATCTATGTAACTCACACTTACAGTGATTGCTTAAGGGATGCCCATGCTACGCTTGCTAAACTGGCAAATGAGTTGGAAAAAATGGTTTTGCTTATCTGGCTACCGATAAGAAGTGAGAGAAAAAACCAGGAGAAAGTTTCAAGCTTCTTGGTGCAGGTGACAAGAAACTGAAATTAGCACTGTCAAGTTTTTTGGATAGTGATGGTTTCCAAACTGGTCATTGTTGGGATATATATGTTGCTGGACACTGCTTACAGACCTAGGGATATGTGAATGCTTCAACTTAAACTGAAAAAATAGTAAAAGAGAAGCAGATTTTACGGGGATGTTGTTAGAAATCGATTGAACTTCACTGACCAGTTCTGAGAAGTCGAATGTGTCGTTGAGGCTTGAATCGTGCATTTATTAGCACTTTCCTTAAAGTGTTTCGGGCACTCCGGTAACGTCTTGGAGTCAGCACGTCAGAACACCCAGGATAAGACAGCCTTTCTGCCGGAGGTTCACTAGACGCTGTGAGACACCGGCGTAGGGAAGAACACCTTTATGGAAACTTTGGAAGAGAAAAGAAAGAGGAATGAATGCTCAAATTCTGTGTGTTTTGGACTCAAAAGTCTGTAGTATTTATAGATGAATTAGTGTTGTTTCGTGAAGTCACGATCCTTCCGAAACAACATTCATTCACCCGTTCACAGATTCATTCACCCTTTCGTTTATGTGGGCTGCTGCAAAAATAGAAATTTTCGGGGCGAGAATCGTCGCGAGGAGCCCGAGGCCCGAGGGCCGAGCCTACGCCGCTCGTCCGATGCCACGTTGCCTAAGTGCACAAGTGCGTCTACAATGCGCCACTATCGCCTCTACGCCCGAGCCCGTGTCCGATCCCGATCCCGATCCCGAGCCGGAGCCGGAGCCGGTGTTGCCGGTGGCAACACCGGCTACATTTTCATGAAGAGGTTAAAACAACAATTGTCACCCACTAACAACCCTTTGGTTGTTTCACACTCCTCATAAGTGCACATTCCTATTTAAGCACTCTCAAAGCCTTTCTCTTTTTCCGATGTGGGACTAAAGTCCCTTTTCTTCCTTTTCATCTTTTAGGAACAACTAAAGGAATTAATTAATTCCAACAATCTCCCACTTGTTTCATAAATGATGGAAAGGAATTTCCAGAATACATCACTTAAAGAATGTTAATACAGTTAGGTATCTTTCGATTTGAACCTAACCTTAGTAGATGCAACACAAGATTTTATCGAAATCTCTGGTAGCTGGGCTTTGAACCAGTTATTCCTTGTGATAAAATCGGTGTTACTTTACACACATTCTTTTGTAGTTCTTCGCCTACATCTCTTGCTTAGCACTATTAATGGCCATGTGCTGATCCTGTCTCGTGAATTTTTATAAGATAAACTCCAGATCTTACTGAGACGGCACCATCTCTAAATTCACATAGGTGAAGTTCTTTCAGTATCTCTGTTGCTTTACAGATACATGTCAACATTACTGAACTTCATTGAGAGTTTTATAAACTCAACTCTCAAATTGCAACAGTCGACATTATCATGTCGTATACATCCAAATCAACAGTTTGTTGTTACCCATTGAATCTAAGGTTAAGGTTTTCTTAACATTAGATTGGGTTGCCGCTGTTGTTGGAACTCTTACTCAAGGAGTTTCAATCCCATACCTCTCGAGGTAGACTTTACCAAATCCCTAGCTAGTGGTTTAGTAAAGGGATCAGCTAAGTTATAGCTGGTACGCACATACGTAAGAGAGATGATTCCATCTTTGATCAATTTTCTTACGTAATTATGTCTTAGACTTATATGTCTAGACTTCCCATTATACACTTCGTTGTAGGCTCTTGCTAGAGTAGCTTGACTATCGCAATGTATTGACACTTTTGATACATTGTCCTTAGCCAGTGGAACTTCTAATAGAAGATTCCTCAACCATTCAGCTTCTTGTCCTGCAGAAGCTATAGCCACAAACTCTGACTCCATGGTCGAATGGGTAATGCACGTTTGTTTCTTGCTCTTCCAAGAAACTGTCCCTCCGGCAAGCATAAATACCCATCCTGTCATAGATTTGTTATTCCCGACACTTGATATCCAACTAGCGTCGGTATATCCTTCTAATACGGCAGGAAATCTACCATATTGTAATACAAGATTCTTGGTTTTCAAAAGATAACCAAAAATTCTTCCGATAGCCCTCCAATGCTCATTATTAGGGTTGCTAGTAAATCTACTCATTTTACTAACTGCAAATGCTATATCAGGTCTTGTGCATTGCATTAAATACATAAGACATCCAATAGCACTTGCATATTCTAATTGAGCGATGGCTCTTCCAGAATTCTTTTCTAGTTTAACACTTGGATCAAATGGGGTGTTCACTTCTTTGAACTTTAGGTGTTTGAACTTGTCTAGCACTTTCTCAATAAGTTCAAAACCCCCACTGTTTTGTATTACCTTGATCCCCAAAATAGTGTCAACTATTCCAAGATCTTTCATCTTGAATGTGGAAGTTAGAAACCTCTTCGTTTCTGTAATTCTACTCATCTCGTTGCTAATGATCAACATATCATCAACGTAGAGACAAAGAAATATCACAATATTTTCATATACTTTAGTGTATAAACACTTATCACAAACATTGTGAACAAAGCCATTAGAAATTATGGCTGAGTCAAACTTCTGATGCCACTGCTTTGGTGCTTGTTTTAACCCGTATAAGGATTTAACAAGTTTGCATACCTTTTGTTCATTTCCCGGGAGCACGAACCCTTCCGGTTGCTCCATGTAAATCTCCTCATCGAGATCTCCATTTAAGAATGCCGTTTTGACATCCATCTGATGAACATTAAGATGATGCAATGAAGCTAACGCAAACAATATTCTAATTGTAGTCGTTCTTGCTACTCGTGCATATGTATCAAAATAATCAATTCCTTCTTTTTGTCGAAATCCTTTGGCTACTAATCTAGCCTTGTAGGTGTTTAAAGTACCATCACTATGATACTTTCTCCTGAACACCCACTTACATCCAATAGGTCTTGACCCTTTGGGCAGATCGACAATTTTCCAAGTGTGGTTAGACATTATCGAATCCATTTCATCTTGGATAGCATCTTTCCAAAAAGATGAGTCCCGCGAAGCTATTGCTTCCTTAAAGGTTTTAGGATCATCTTCCACCTGAAGAATGATAGGAATCTTTCGAATAAATTTCTCTGTATTTCCTTCCACTAGGTAAAAGGAAATAAGTTGAGAATCTATTTCGTCAGGTCCTAGATCCTAGCCTTTCGAACTCTCTTGCTGATCCGAAGCTCGGGTTGTTTTTCAACTAACCGTGAAGAGCTCTCCTCACGAGACTCTTCATTAGCAGGAATTTCTGGATCCTTATTCTTAGTAATAAGGTTCTCAAAAAATTCCACATCTCTGGATTCGACAATAATGTTAGACTCTAAGTTTAAAAGTCTATATGCCTTACTGTTGGCAGCATAACCTACAAAAGCACTTTTGATTCCACGAGGACCTAATTTGGTCCTTTAGGATCCATATTTTTGTAATAAGCTATGCACCCCCACACTCTAAAATAACTGATATTAGGCTTACGGCCTTTCCATATCTCATATGGTGAAATACCAGTTTTCTTCAAAGGAATTCGATTCATTATATGACATGCAGTAAGTAAAGCTTCTCCCCACAAATTAAATGATAATTCAGAATGCATTAGCATTGCATTTATCATTTCTTGATACGTTCTATTTTTTCTTTCTGCTAGTCCGTTCTGTTGAGGTGTCCGTGGTGCAGAACATTCATGAATAATACCGTTTTCTTCACAGAAGGTATTAAATTCAAAAGAAAAATATTCACCACCTCTATCACTTCTAAGTATTTTAATCTTTCTACCAAGTTGATTTTCAACTTCTGATTTATATATTTTAAAAGCATTAAAGGCTTCATCTTTATGCTTTAATAAATATACATATGTAAATCTAGAGCAATCATCAATAAAGGTAATAAAGTATTTATTACCTCCTCGAGATAATGTGCCATTAAATTCACGTAAATCAGAGTGAACTAAATCTAGTAGATTGGTATTACGCTCTACACTGTGAAAAGGTTTCTTAATCATTTTGGATTTTGCACAAATTTTACACTTATCTAAATCTTCAGAATTGCATGAAATTAATCCATATTTAATTAACCTTTTCATAGTGCTAATACCTATATGCGCTAATCTTCTATGCCATAAAGTAGAAGACTCAATCATGTAAGCACAAGTATAAACTTTATTGATATTATTTTCAATGATACAAAGCTTTATTATACCCTCATCGGTATACCCCTTTCCAACAAACACACCATTACGGGTCAAAATTAATTTGCCCGACTCAAAGACAGATTTTATTCCTGGTTTACCCAACAAGACTCCACTGACGAGGTTCCTACTCATATCCGGGACGTGAAGCACGTTAGTCAGAGTTACTTTCTTCCCGGAAGTGAATTGGATTTCCACATCACCTGTTCCCACGACCGTTGAATGTCCTTCATTTTCCATCTGAACTTCTTGTCCATCATTGACTTCAGAGTAGGTTTTGAAAGCTGCTTTGTCGTATGAAACATGAACGGTAGCACAAGTATCGTACCACCATCCTGGAGCATTCCCTTTGACCGTCATGAGTTTGTTCACCGTAGCAATTATGTCATCTGTCTCAGTGAGATTTACCTCGCTGTTTTGGGTCTTTTGAACCCGACAGTCTCTGGCATAATGTCCTGCTTTGCCACATACAAAACAGCCGGTCTTGGGTCCTTTAGCGGTGCTGGAATTCTTGAACTTTTGTTGGTCCTTCTTAGGACCGAGAAAGTTCTTCTTTCCTGTAGGTCTCTTGCCTTTCGCGCTCACCGCGATGGCTTTAGAAACTTCGCTGTTCTCGGATTTCTATCTTTCCTTCGATTCCTCTTCGATTCGAAGGTGTTTTTGAATCTGTTCTAGTGAGAAATCCTTAGAGCTGTGAAGTAGTTTCTTCCGATAACTATTTCAAGATGCTGGTAATTTAGTAATTATAGCACCAACTTGGAATGGTTCCGGAAGTTCTATCTTCACTGCCCTGAGTTTGTTGACTAGAACTTGTAGTTCATGTACTTGGGCCAGTATAGGCTTTGTATCAACCATTTTATAATCAAAATACTTTGATATAAGAAATTTCTTTGTACCTTCTTCTTCTGCTCTGAATTTGAATTCCAGAGCCTTCTAGATGTCAATTGCCGAAGGATTTTCTGTGTAGAGGTCGTACAGTCTGTCCGACAGGGTGTTCAGAATGTGACCACGGCACAGCAGTTCGTCCTCTTTACGCTTTTTGCGTTCTGCCTTGACCGCATCAGAGTCTGCTGCAGTTGGTTCTGGAATGGGTGGCAGATCTGGATCGAGGACGTAGTAGATCTTTAGTGCTGTCAGGAGGAAGATCATCTTGTCCTGCCAGCGTGTGAAGTTTGTCCCGTCGAAGCGATCTAGTTTCACTAGATCCTGATTCATGACCTTGATGCTCGAAATCGCAGCCTCGGACGCCATTATTTGCAACACTTTAAGATTGTTAGAAATCGATTGAACTTCACTGACCAGTTCTGAGAAGTCGAATGTGTCGTCGAGGCTTAAATCGTGCATTTATTAGCACTTTCCTTAAAATGTTTCGGACACTCCGGTAACGTCTTGGAGTCAGCACGCCAGAACACCCAGGATAAGACAGCCTTTCTGCCGGAGGTTCACTAGACGCTGTGAGACACCGGCGTAGGGAAGAACACCTTTCTGGAAACTTTGGAAGAGAAAAGAAAGAGGAATGAATGCTCAAATTCTGTGTGTTTTGGACTCAAAAGTCTGTAGTATTTATAGATGAATTAGTGTTGTTTCGTGAAGTCGCGACCCTTCCGAAACAACATTCATTCACCCGTTTACAGATTCATTCACCCTTTCGTTTATGTGGGCTGCTGCAAAAATAGGAATTCTCGGGGCGAGAATCGCCGCGAGGAGCCCGAGGCCCGAGGGCCGAGCCTACGCCGCTCGCCCGATGCCACGTTGCCTAAGTGCACAAGTGCGTCTACAATGCGCCACTATCGCCTCTACGCCCGAGCCCGTGTCCGATCCCGAGCCGGAGCCGGAGCCGGTGTTGCCGGTGGCAACACCGGCTACATTTTCATGAAGAGGTTAAAACAACAATTGTCACCCACTAACAACTCTTTGGTTGTTTCACACTCCTCATAAGTGCACATTCCTATTTAAGCACTCTCAAAGCCTTTCTCTTTTTCCGATGTGGGACTAAAGTCCCTTTTCTTCCCTTTCATCTTTTAGGAACAACTAAAGGAATTAATTAATTCCAACAGATGTCTCACATCAAAGGGATTCATCAGTTAGATAAGTAATTGCAAATAGGTGGAGGATCTTAGTTTTTGCAGCAGAGAAACGAGTAAGATGGAAAAGGGAATGAAGGGTAAGAGGAGGGGGGGGGGGGGGGGGGGGGGGAGAGAGAGAGAAGAAAACAGATTACCTTTTATCAACTAGTAGAATCATAATTAATTTAATCCTTTAGTAGAATCTTACAGCATAAAATAGTAAACTTTTCTCATGATAATTGTTATTGGTTTTTTATTCTTCTTGATTAAGTGTGTGCCTTTATTTAATGATGAACCATGTAACTACAAAGTAGAAGCAAGAGCACTTACAAATGTACAATCAGAAGTCTTTATGTTGTCTCTGGCATGCTTTTTAAGTTGGAAGAATGCTTCTATATGGTAAACCTTGTTTTTTCTGGTTCATCTATGTGCTTTGATTGTGGAAGGGATCCTGTATGGTGTGAGACCCCCCTGCCCCTCTTCTTCATCACTCACTCCACCACAGCGACAGACAAGCATATGGACTTGGTCTGAAACTTGCTTCTAAGTCTGCAAGCCTTAGATTTCAGAATATTCATGTGTATGTGTGTGTATGCATGTGCATGTTCTCTCAATATTGCCAAAGCATGTAGACGAGTGCGTGAATTTAGTGAGGCATTCAATTTTCTATCCTTTTCTTTTTCAGGGGAGTGGCGGCTAGGGCTTTACATCTTTCTAGAGGAGTAGAGAAACCAAGTGGGAGAGTGACATATATAGTTGTTCTCGAAGGTCTATGCCGGTTCAGTGTTCAAGAACTTAGTGCTAGAGGAACATACCACATTGCCCGTATTTCACGTCTTGATATGACCAAGACTGGTAAGTTTCCTTGTGTTGACTTTGGATGTGTCGAGGCAGATGATGTTTTATTTCAGTTCGACTCTGTTCAATTATTAATTATGTGGTAGGGCTAGAATATGCTACTTATTCCTAGACTTTCTACTTAACCATATTAAAATGGTTTATTGCAACGAGAGTGTTTCTTATTTTTACAGATGCTAGCAGAAGACAGTATTGCTCCTTTTTGTTGAGGTGTAGTGTGCTGTTATACTTTTGGTATTGTAAAAAGATGCTCTTACCTATCAGTGGGCGGAGCTGGATTTGTATGAAAGGGGGGAGGGGATAAACTTGGATGATTATCATCCTAAAATTTGCATATTTTTACAAGACAATTAAAAATTGGTAACCCAGCTTGTAATTAGTACATTTTTATTACAAGAACTGCAATGAAATTGTTAAGCTAGACTGTATTCTAAGAGTAGGAGAGGCATAATAGCCTCCAACTCAAACGAGGAACTTAATGGGAATTTTCAAGGTTTGTGTGTCACCATCATCATCCAAGCGTCCTCCCATCATAAAGGGGTCAGGTCGGCTATGGAGCATAAGAAAGCTCCATACAAGATTTGATATAATTTTATGACCGACTGTCAACCTGACATCAACCTTCTACATTGGTGCCAAATTCCTAGCCAAGGTAACTATGAGCATGAGGGTCGTGCCGTAAAATCTAGGTGGCCAGTTGGCGGTAGGTAGACCTACCTTCTGGATTGCAGTTTAAGCTCATGCAACCAAGGAGCATCCTCCAAGTTTCCCTAGACTATAAAGAGTCTATAAGAAGGTAAGATAATGCAATTTGCTATAGGGATTCATATTCATCTTTATGACACATTACACCAAAGTGTGAAGGAATGACAATCCCAACAAGTGTGTGTTGGGATGGAAAGGGGATGGATAATGTAGAGGAACTTATGGGTCTTTTCAGCTTTCATTGATTTTCAAATCTCAAATTAATCTAAATCCGTATATCTGCTATGCTAGACATATACTAGTGCAACTCCTTGAGTAAAATGGTAATTAGCTTATGAATGCTATTATTGTTGATGTGCCCTTATTCATTAATCAAGGGTTTGAAATATTGTTTTTCCCCCCTCTTTCTAGAGTTGGAGCATGCTGAACAAGACCCGGATCTTATCTTACTGTCTCGCCAATTCAAAGCAACTGCTATGGAGCTAATTTCTGTTCTTGAGCAGGTAAAATATTTGAATGGGTGATTTTTATTTTTTATGGTATTATATTTGTAGCCCTGAAAGGAATTTGAAGTTACCATGAAGCATGGGTGATTTCTTTTACTGATAGACATCAGTCTTCAGAGAGGATTTTTATTTTTCATCAAATATCCTAATCAGCTTACTCAAAGTTATGCTTGCCTTTTATATGTGGTATATTGCTGTTTATGATTTGTATTTAACATGGATAATATTGACTTCGAGCCCAGCTTGTTTGTTTTGTTTTTATTACCTGTCCTAAGAAATATTTTGACTGGTTGCATGCTACTTAATGAACACGTTTTGTGAGCAGTGTTTAGTTGCAGGCTACTGTGAATAAGTGGAGGTTTTACTTCTATAGTGAATTGTTGCAAATCTTGCAATCTATTTAATGAGCTTTTCAACATTTTACTTCTATAGATTATCATCATAGATCCTACTTACTTGAGCACCATGTTATTAATGGTTTCAGAAGCAGAAAACTGTTGGCAGGACGAAAGTTCTTCTTGATACGGTTCCTGTGCACAGGCTGGCAGATATATTTGTTGCTAGTTTTGATATTACCTTCGAAGAGCAGCTGTCCATGTTAGATTCAGTCGACTTAAAAGTCAGGCTCTCGAAGGCAACCGAATTAGTGGACAGGCATTTGCAGGTGATGTTTTAGTAGTTGTGATTTCTATTTTTGTTAAGTTTTTGTTACCAGTACAGATGAAAAAAGAGACTGACATCGGAGACTAATCTATTGGTATTTCTATGTCGCTATTGTTTCTTGATGTGCATTGAAGGTGTTTTTTTCTTTCTTTCTGGGCAGTCGATTCGTGTAGCAGAAAAAATAACTCAAAAGGTTGAGGGGCAGCTGTCAAAATCACAGAAAGAATTTCTTCTACGGCAGCAGGTTTTCCCCCTACATACTTCTAACATGTTATTTTACATTCTTTTCTCGGTCAATTGAAATCATACTAACTGGGAGGTTTTTTCATTTAGACAGGAAACATTTAAGCAACTTTGGAGTTGAGATTCATGCTTGTTTGCTTAATTTTTAAATTTTTAACACATCGAGTAGGAATTTGTCTACTAGAAGTTTTGGATCAGATTAAATTGTCATTTTTAGCACATTTTACCATCTGATGAACTAAATGCCGAATGTACAGTTGATGCTTAGTCCTCTTTCTTAATCAAGCTGGATATACTAATAATGAGCAGTAGCTTCCTCATATGAGGCCCTCGGCGCAACCATCACATTTCCATATCACTTATTGGTGTATTTCTTTATCTGGTTGCATTATTGTTCAAATATTGGTTCTCATACTTATTCTTATTTCCTCTTCTTTGGTTAGTGCAGTTCGCTAGCTTTAGTTATTGTTATTCTCAAACTCTCTGTACTTTCCAGATGCGAGCTATAAAAGAAGAGCTTGGTGATAATGACGATGATGAAGATGATGTAGTTGCCTTGGAAAGAAAGATGCAGAGTACTGGAATGCCTCCTAACATCTGGAAGCATGCTCAAAGAGAATTGAGGTGAGATTGTTGTCTAAAAATAGTTGCAAGTTGCGTCTGGATATGACTCTTTTTTGATCTGTGAGGGCAGTGTTGAGGCTATTAGTTATATTTGTTCTATCATACTTGTTCTGCCATCTATTTAGTTATACCCAAGGGTAGGGGGTCAGTTTGAATCAGTCGGTTTTGGCGGCTTCGGGCCCTCTATTTCCGATCTGAAACAGCAGAATTGTATCAGCTTTGGCCGATACTTAAAATCCTGGTTATGCTGCAAGTCGTGACAAGTATTAAGCAGGGAAACATATGAAAATGTATTCCAACTGAGCCACTGAGGAGCGTGAGAGGATTTTCTATTGGGAGTTTATAAAATAAAATCTTTCTACCGCCCTCATCACCCAATTTAACGGGGCGGGTGGTGGTGGAGGGGTGGTGGTGTTAGTCAAACGTGGTTCCAGAAACATGGTAAGGATGTGATTTTAGAATCACAATCGCAGTTATTCATATAAATCACGGTGATTATAGAATAACTGCGATTGTAGTTCTGGTTCTGGAATTATAACCACAATGTGTTTCAAAAACTTACCACTTAACATTTAATATTTCTTGTCTCTATTTCACATGAAGGATATCAAGGTTTATGTAGAAAACTAATCTTACTTTTTAAAGGCTAAATTTCATCCGTCAAATTAACTAACCTAGATAAACTTCATCATATAAATCACCTAACCTTCAGAGAGTGAAATATGACAAAAAGAGTATGTTTCTATGATAAAAAATGACGACATCATAATTAAGATAGTCAAACCTCTTGGTAAATTATTAACCTCATCAAGAAAACTGAATGTACACAGTGTTCTAAATGGCGGTTGAGGCGGCCGCCTAGGCGGCGGCTAGGCGGTAGGCGGTCTCTCTCCGCACCGCTTTGCAGTAGGCAGTGGAGTAGGCGGCCAATGAAGGTTTGGCGGCGTACGCGGAGGTGAGGCGGCGTATGCAGGTGCCTAGGCGGAGCAATACCTAACAAGATGTTTTGGCCAAAAGGTTTTACAAGCATTATGGACATATGGTTCACTTTTACAAAACTAAAACTTCATAAATCTTCATGTGCTACAACTTAGTTATGCATGGAACATCCTTAAAATATGCATATTATGCAAAAAAAACTGTGGTAAAATAGTAAAAAATGTCCAAAATGTATCAACCGTCTAGGTGCCACCTAGGCGGTAGGCGGACTCTCTCCGCCGCGCACCCGCCTACCGTCGTTTAGAACCTTGAATGTACACATAACCTAACTTCAAAGCCACCAATGTTACTTCTACAATCTCTTCCTTTCCACTCTTGGCTCCATTGTACAAACAAAACACCTTACATAACATTCTCCAACACATACTCCTATTTTTACTCCTTTTGATCCTCAAATGGCGTCTGACCATCATTTGTGTTCATCATGGTGGTCTCTCTACTGGGTTTCCTTTTGCCGGCTATATACAAATGACGATCCTCAAGAAGGCAACGGTGGAATCCGATTGACGAGTCCCTCCATTGTAACGTCAGCGAGAAACAATGACTTGATGAGATTTATTCCCACAAGGAACTCCTTTTAGTGGCAGAACCATCATTTGACAGCGAGGGACAGCCAAGGCTTGGCGGTTGCTGATCTTGCCTACTTGGTTCCGTTGTTGTGACTCGACTGCGAGGAGGATGTGGAGACGAAAATTGATAAGTTAGAGGAGAGGGAGAAGGAGGAAAGATCAAGTGTCACCTGACTTCATTCTCATTATATGAGATTTAAGAGTCGCACTATCGAAATGTATGTTTTTATTAAGAAAAATGAACAGTAAAATATGTATGTGATTGACAGTGTCCCAAATATTTGGGATTTACAGTCATTGAATCCCAAATGAACTAACACTTGATTTCAGAAACACATGATGTGATTCTGAAATCCCCTTTGACTGCCACCACCAACAGCACCCCCGTGAATTTCATGTCATACATCTCTATCTTGTTTCATGCCTATTTTGTCATGGAAGTTTAGTTGTTCATCAGATATGTTAAGAAGCATTGGTTCAAGGATCAAATCTTAACCAGGGTGCATGGCAACCTTAACCTCAACCCATCAAATATCCATAAGCTTTTGGAGATTTTCTGTTGACAATGATCTGCAAATGGAAAGGATCTAGCTAAGAGCTCATCGACTATTTGACCTGCTTTTAGTTTTTCAAATTGTGTCCATATGCTATGCAATGTGTTAAAAATATTTGTTCTCGACATAAATTAGGTAGCTCCAACTTAAAAAGCTTGAACTTTGCCATTTGTTATTGAAAGTTAGGTAAACATGTCATCAACAGCAATGAATGGAGATTTCATGATCTTTGTCAGGATCAGAAGAAGAGATCCCAAAACCTTATAAGATACCTTGATCTCTTTTTTTCTCAACAAACTAATATTTATTTATATCTAGATAAATAAAAAAAAATGGAAAAGGCGGAGCAACTTTACCAAAGAAGAAAAAAAAAGATACTAGTGAAAAAGAGAATAGTGGGCAAGAACAACAGACGTGGAGTCGGCCAAAATTTACAGTCAATAATCATTTATATATTTTATTCTTTTATTCACTAATTTATTATCTATAGAATAAAACAGGGTTGGATATAGAGACAAAAGATAAGAGGATAAAGAACGGCTGAGATTAAAAGATAGGACCTATATCCAAAGGCTAGGAATATGACATTATATGTGTCATCTGCATGATAAAAGAGAGTCCGACAAAACATATTGTCGCAATATTTGCCGTTAAAAAATAAAACTAATATAGATAATTAAAAAAAAAAAAAGAATTATCAGGGAGTGCCAACAGCACGGGGTATGCACTAGTGAGATTATATTTCTTGATTGCCATGATATCCTTGTATATAACATCATAAACTCTATGAACCCATAAGGAAAAAAAAGGTGCCACCTTAGGTTGGCCTATCTGTCTAGATATAATATGATTCAAATTTCAAAAGGACATGCTAGTAGGTCGAAGAGGGTGGGTAGCCAGTGTTAGCTAAGAGGCATCGATTGGGAGGTCCGCAACCTTCATTGTCTGTGGTATGCAACTTTGAGATATACTGTATGGAGGATCTTATGGATGATAGAGGCCATTGTTGTGGGTAAAACAACCTTCCTTGTACTAGTTGGGTAGAGATGCTTAATTGCTGTCTTTTATGTCTGTCCTTGAGGATGGGAATTGGGCATTATGTAGAAATGAGTCTAATTTCTCAGATAATATTATTGAGGGCTACTGCCTACTACTTATAGAGGGTCCAACCCCTCTTCATATTACATCTAACCGATGTGGGACTAAAGTCCCTTATTTACTCTCAACACTCCCCCTCAAGATGGGCGATAGATATTAATCATCCCCATCTTGTTACATAGCTTTGACAGACTCAATGAACTAAGACCCTTAGTCAGACAGTCTGCCACTTGTTCTTCTGAGCGAACATAGTCAATCTTCAGTATCCCTTGTTTCAGCTTTTCCTTGATGAAGAATCGATCGATCTCGATGTGCTTCGTCCTGTCGTGCTGAACCGGATTGTTCGCTATACTTATCGCAGCTTGACTATCGGTCAGAAGGTGCAATGGTGTCCCCTTGTCTAGCTTCAACTCTGTCAGCAGCGCCTTTATCCATAGCAATTCTGATACTCCTAGAGCCATTGCTCTGTATTCTGCTTCAGCTGTCGACCGTGCTGCCACTGACTGTTTCTTGCTTCTCCATGAAACCAGGTTTCCTCCTACAAAAACACAGTACCCTGTGGTAGACCTTCTGTCGTCTATGCAGCTTGCCCAGTCTGCATCGCAGTATCCCTCAACATCTGTGCATCCATTCTTCTTGAACCACAGTCCTTTTCCCGGCGTCCCTTTCAGATATCTTAGAATCTGAAATACCGCATCCATATGACCCGTTCTTGGATCATGCATATAGCGGCTTACAACACTTACTGCAAATGAGATATCAGGGCGAGTATGCCCTAGATAAATCAGTCTGCCTACTAGCCTTTGATACCTTTCGCGATCAACAGGCTTTCCTGTTTCTGTTCCCATCTTGCACTTCTGGTCAATTGGAGTGACTGCTGCTCGGCATCCCAGCATTCCTGTCTCTTTCAGCAGATCTAGTGCATATTTCCTTTGTGAGAGAACAATTCCTTGTTCACTATCACACACCTCGATACCCAAAAAGTATCTCATCTCTCCCAGGTCCTTCACCTCAAACTCTTTGGCGAGTTTCGTCTTCAGCTTAGTGATCTCAACTACATCGTCACCTGTGATCACTATATCATCTACATATACAGCAAGTATAGTAATGTGACCCCTTGCATGCTGGAGGAAGACAGTATGATCTGCATTTGTCTGATGGTACCCCATGCCAGTGACAGCCCTTCTGAATCTGTCAAACCAGGCTCGAGGAGATTGCTTCAGCCCGTACAGCGACTTCTTCAGTTTGCACACTTTTTCATGTGACGTTCCTTCACCTGAATCTGACACAGAGTAGCACCCCGAGTCTCCATGTATACTTCTTCTTGTAGGTCTCCATGAAGAAATGCGTTCTTTACGTCTAACTGGTGTTGCTTCCACCCATAGTTTGCTGCAATGGAGACCAGCGTTCTTACGGTACTCATCTTCGCTACTGGGGCAAAAGTCTCATCATAGTCGATACCATATGCCTGGGTATAGCCTTTTGCAACCAGTGTCGCCTTGTATCGTTCAAGTTTTCCTTCTGGTGTCTTCTTCACTGTGTAAACCCATTTGCATCCCACAGCTTTCTTCCCTTCAGGTAATGGCACCAGCTCCCATGTCTTATTTTTCTCTAGTGCCCCAAGTTTTTCCATCATTGCGGCTTTTCATCTTGGGTCCTTCTTTGCTTCCTGCCAATTCTTAGGTAAAGAAGTGGAGTCTAACGAAGTGAGGAATGTTTGATAAGTCGGAGAAATATTAGAATAAGATAGGTAGTTGGCGATATCATGTTCATAATCTTTATAACGAATAGGAGCCTTTCCCGCATTAATGCGAGAAGACCTCCTTAAGGGAGCAATGGGTGGTGGGGAAAGCATACCATCCGAATCGGAGAGATCCGCTTCCGAATCCGAGCGATCCGGTGCGGGAGTAACATCTTCAGGAGTCGGGGCAGGAGTAGACGAGGGACTTGGCACTATAGGCACAGGGCACGGCACAGTACTGGACCTTTGCTGTCTTCTTCTGTAAACTTGGAGCTCCTTTTCCCTTGTCTGCTTCTCCCCCTGCGTAATGTACATATTGTCTTCGTCATCCTCCGTATCAGTATCATTGATGCTTTCTCCCCCTTTCTTCCAGTGTGTCACGACAGGACAAGGTACCGATCCGACAACTACGTTTGGGCGTACTACCTCCCCCTCACGTCCAACACCCGCTGTGTGAGGCGTGTTCCCAAACGCAGAACCTTCGTCCGAACCGTAATAAGGTTCCAGCTCTCTGAATGTAACGTCCATGCTTACAAACAGCATCCGTTCAACCGGGCTCCAGCATACGTACCCCTTCTGTGACCCGGTGTACCCAACAAAGACACACTTAACTGCTCGAGGATCCAGCTTACCGACGCCAGGCCTGTTATCGTGGACGAAGCATACGCAACCAAATACTTTCGGAGGAACGGTGTACGCAGTTGTCCCCGTGAGCATTTCCAAAGGCGTCTTCCAGTTCAGTAATTGAGAGGGCATCCTGTTGATGAGATAAGAGGCTGTCAAGACAGCCTGCCCCCACAAAAATTTAGGGACATTCATAGCCAGCATCATTGTCCGAGCTACCTCCAGCAGGTGCCTATTCTTTCGTTCGGCAACACCATTTTGAGCCGGTGTATATGCACAAGAGGTTTGATGCAGTATACCATGAGGATAAATACGCAGCAAACCTCTTATGGGTATATTTCGTCCCATTATCCGACCGGAAACACTTAATACGAGCATTATACTGTGTCTTTACCCGTTGATGGAGGCTTTGAAATGTCTCAAAAACATCACTTTTATTCTTCAGCAGGTAGACCCACGTTACGCGGGTAGAGCAGTCAATAAAAGTAACAAACCATCTATAACCGTTAACACCGTTTGTAGGACAAGGGCCCCACACATCGGAATGAATCATATCAAAAGCAGCAGAACATCGATGCCCAGAACTCACATAGGAGCTTCTGGTATGTTTCCCCAACTCACAAGCATCACAAACTAACAACTCTTTATTTGCTTTTTGATATAAGGACGGATACAGTCGACTAATAACGGAAAAAGAAGAATGTCCTACACGCTGATGGTGGAGGAGCAGCTCGGCTTCGACACTTCGACTTCGGACTTCCGGTTGTGCGTCTGCAACCAAAGATGCCAGTGCTCTATCCAGACCGTTCCTGTCCAAGTACCATAGACCTTTATGCCATGTGCCAGTGTCTAGTCGTCTCCCCGTTCCCTTCTCCTGAAAAGTTACCTTAGGAATATCAAAGGAAACAATACAGTTTAGATCAAGGATAATGGCGCTAATGGATATAAGATTGACAGGAAAGGAAGGAGCATGTAAGACATTAAATAGAGTGATGGAAGGAGTGCAATCAACAGTGCCTTTACCCGTAACAGGCCTGGAGGTACCATCAGCAGTCTGAATGCTTTTTGGCGGCGTTAGAGTAGAGTATTCCCGGAACTCACCCCGGGACCCCGTGACATGGCAAGATGCCCCAGAGTCCATAATCCAAGCTGGCTGAGAGACAGATGCAAGAGCACGCGGAGGTATACCGGCACTGGTTTGGGAGAAGTAAGTGCAGTAATATCCTGTAGTGGACGGCGCCCCAGGAATGACTTGTCGTTTACCAGAACCAAGCTTTGAGCCGCGCATCTTCCCGAGAACTTCTCTCTCAAATGGAGTGATGTCCGCCAGCTGATTGTCCCCACCTTCATCCGCCAGATACGCCTTGTTGCCTCCAGAGTAAGTGCCCCTTCCACCACTGTAGCTGCCTCGACCACCTCGTCGTCCACCGCGACCACGGCCTCGACCATTCGAGGGAGTCCGTGTCGGTTTTGGGCAAAAGCGGATGTAATGCCCTGTGTCACCACAGTTGTGGCAAACGCCTCCCGTAGAAGGAGGCTGTGTGAAAGTGGCAAGAGCAGATGTGTCAACTCCGGCCTGCTCCCCCTGGGAGATACCCTTGGTAGGCATCAGCTTCAACCGTGCTTCTTCTTGTGCCATGGCAGCTATGGCGTCTTCCAATGTCAGCTGCGGTTGTGCGAGAAGTACATTCCTCTGTTGCTCAAATGCAGGGTTGAGCCCCTTCAAAAACTTCATCATCCGTTGCCGCAAGATATAATCCAGAAATTTCTGAAAATGTTTTGCAAAAGCCGGTTCAACCTGAGCATCCTCCATGCCAAGAGGATCATAATGGTCAAGATCAGACCAGTACTTCTTCAACAAGGCAGCGTACTCAGAGATGGTACGATCGTCTTGGATTACCCGATCGAGCTCATCCTGCAGTTGGAAGACTCGCATGGGGTTACCCGAACCGGAGTACATGTCTTTCAATGTTCTCCAGATATCAGCAGCTTCCTCCATTGCTTCAACGTTACCCAACACTTGGTCGGTCAAAGAGGCTGTCAACCAACCAGCCACGACATTGTTGACAATGTCCCATACAGCAAACTCCTTCGAGGAGTGATCGACAGGGGCCTTGGTGTGGCCATCTACATAACCAACCAAGCCACGTCCCTTCAGCGTCCGCATCGCCTGCCGCGACCATTTCAAGTAGTTGGTCGTGCCTTCCAACTTCGTCTCCAGTTTGTCCAACTTTTCCATTTTGTACGGTGACGGATCCACAACAGTATGGGTCACGCGTGGGGTTGCCTCCGGTAATCTCTTGGTCAGGAGATCCTCGATCAGGGCCTTCATTTCTTCTGCTGTCAACTTCCCATAGATGGAATCCATGACTTCTTCAACTGCAATCAGTGAGGTGTTGTTGTTTCCTGAGTCGTCTTCTTGTGAGTCGTCTTCGTCTTAGTCAGCTACCGGGGGAAAACAACAAAACGAGATCCCTCACTGATATGTCGTAGTTTATACGACCAACTAGAACCGCGTCATGATAACGCGTTCGGACGGCTCAAGGATAACCAACGTAGTTGTGCCTCCTTGCATGAGACAAACCAGAGGTATACCAGCCGTGCAGAAACGATTCTAAAGACAACGTTTCTGAGATACGAAAATCTAAAGAGATTTCGTATTCGTAGTAGAGCTTCTAAAAAGAAGGTACTGATTCTCGAGGCAACTACAGAGATCTTCTAAAGAGAAGGAAATCTGTTTTTTTTTTTACGGCTATGGTTAGGGTTAGGGTTTGGATGGGGCTGCTAGAGCTAGGGTTAGGGTTTCCATTGCAAGAGAGGCGAGGGTTAGGAGGGGGGGCGGGAGGGTGCTGGCGGCTGGCGGGAGGTGGGGAAGGGTGCTGGTTGCGGGGGGGGGGGGGGTGTGCTGCTGCTCCGGGGGGGGTCGGGGGGGGGGGGGGGGGTGGGGCGCTGGCTACTCCGGGGGGGGGTCGGGGGGGGGGCGCTGCTCCGGGGGGGGGGGGGGGGTCGGGGGGGGGGATTCGGCTAATTTTTTTTTTTGTGTGGAGAGAGAGAGAGAGAGAGAGTTATGGCTCTGATACCATGTAGAAATGAGTCTAATTTCTCAGATAATATTATTGAGGGCTACTGCCTACTACTTATAGAGGGTCCAACCCCTCTTCATATTACATCTAACCGATGTGGGACTAAAGTCCCTTATTTACTCTCAACACATTAGCCAATAAAGCAAATTTATGTCAGAGGAGGTTAAAACTATAAGACGACATCACTTGGTGTGAGGGTTGTTGCTTGCATCTTGGAGTTTGTGTGTTCAAGTAGCTGAAACAACCTCTCCATATGGGGCTATAAGCCTCCCCAGATGCTGCAATGTAGGAGGCGGACCCACCATAAGCCGAGGGGGAGCAGCTCCCTGCCGAATATGATGCCCTTGAATTCTATATAATGTCCTTAACATTCACTACCCACATGATGACTTATTTGTAACTTTTTTTAATCAATTCTATATAATGCCCCCCTTGAATTTTGAGCTGGTGTATTTTCGCTCCCCCTAGAATTCTTTTTGCCACTCTTCTTGGACTCCCTTTTATACTAGTGGTGGAAGGTGGTTACAGCTATCCTCTCTTGGCTTTGCACCTGACCACAGTTGTCCTGAGTAAGACCTTGCACAAGAGGCAAAATGGTGTTAAATTAGAGAACTTTGTGATGCTATCCAATCAGAAGATGGACAGCCCTTTGGAATTGCTTATTCTGGTGGATGATAAGAAATGTTCAAGTGTTTGATATATCTCGTGCTATGTTGTATTGGGCGCTAGGCGAGGCGAGGCGAGACCATGCCCGCCTCACCTGGGCGCGCCTAGGCGCCCGCCCAGATTTCTGGGTCTCTAAACCTGTGTAAACATTGTAGGCAGCAGCAGTAGCAAAAGTCTGCAGCAACAGTAGCATAAGGCCGCAACAGTAGCAGCAGAAGGCTGCAGCATCAGTAGCAGATTGCAATAAGAGGGAGAAGACAACAGTAGCAGTAGCAAAAGGCAACAATAGCAGTAGCAGAAGGCAGCAAACAGCAGCAATTTTTACAATAGCACCTGTTTTAGCAATAATAATAACCCTAAAGCCCAAAAAAAAATATTAGTAAAAAGCCCATAGTCCATCCTGAGATCCACCGCCTAGGCGTCCACAATTGTCTCCCCTGGGCGAACCTGGACGCCCGCCTAGGCGGCCCTCGCCTTACACTGCAGTAAAATATGCAGGTCGAGGTGACCTGTTCAAATCGGGCGCGCCTAGGCGTCGCCGGTAACAACATAGATCTCGTGTATAGTAAGGTAAGCCCTTTATGTTAGTAATGTGCTCAACCTTTACCGGTACAAAATCTAGAAAAAGAGAAACTAATACCTCGTTAGGAAGTGATACAATTTTCTTAGAATATGCCTTGAACCAACTTTATCATTTGCATGAATTAGAAGGTTGGTTCATTTTGTTACTCGTGTAGAATTCTGGAGAAATTTACAATGCACAGTCTAGGTTTTTGGTTCAGCCTTTCAGCGAGGTTTTTAAGTTGTATTTCAATTTTAATTTCATTCACGCTCTTAAATGCGCATTGAATTATCAGCAGTCATTTTGAATTATCAGCAGTCATGTCGCTGCTTCCACACATTTTACATTTAAGTGATTGGCTCTCTAGTAATTGCAAGTCTCTTGGACATTTCTTTTTGAACTCGATAGGTTGAGTTCTTTGAGTCACAAAATGAGTCTTCAAATGGCTGACTGTCCGACATGGAGGTCTCTCACCTGAAGTTTTTGCCTGCAGGAGACTCAAAAAATGCAACCACAGCAACCTGGATATAGCAGCTCCCGCGTTTACTTGGAGCTTCTTGCTGATCTTCCTTGGGAGAAAGTCAGTGAAGAACAGGAACTTGATCTTAGAGCTGCCAAGGAGCGACTTGACAGTGATCATTATGGTTTGGTCAAAGTAAAGCAGCGAATTATTGAATATTTAGCCGTATGCAAGGTGGACATTTTCCTGGCATCTTTAGTTTGAGGTCATTATATCTTTCTACCATTCCTAATTATGTGAACTGAAGTGCAGCTCAAACCAAATGCCAAAGGCCCAGTGCTATGTTTTGTTGGTCCACCTGGTGTTGGTAAGACTTCGTTGGCATCATCAATTGCATCTGCTTTGAACAGAAAGTTTGTGCGTATTTCACTCGGTGGTGTCAAGGATGAGGCTGATATTAGGGGTCATCGAAGAACATATATTGGAAGTATGCCAGGGCGTCTTATCGAAGGAATAAAGGTCAGATATGGGAGCATTGCCATTTTCATTTAGACTTTCATTATTGTGGTTGTTCTCAACATTTTTACTTAATTAGTAATGAAATATGCCATACAAGTTACCTGTTACCGTAGTTGATTTCGAACTCTCTACTTTACCTTTACTGGGTTGTAAGAGACATTTGTTTTGGTTGATTTCTTTTCGTTTGTTTACCTATAATTTACTAATTTGCAACTCTGCTTACAAGATTGGTTTGGGTTCCTGTGTAAGTCGATGTAGTAGTTTCTAATAATATTATTATCTTAATAATCACCGTATAACCTAGTGACTCAAGGTCAGAATTGTAATTGCATCAAATCAAGAATTCAATTGGGGTTTGACTTCAGGCACTGGGTTTGGGTTTTGCTAGGACTCAATTTGTTGGTAGAGTGCTGAAAGAAAGAAGAAGAAAAGAAAAGAAAAACTTTTCTGGTGAATATTACTCGTGGTACTATATTATTATCGTATTAATCACAGTGAAACCTACTTCCTCTTCTAATTCTCGTTTAGAAAAAAGGGGAGAGTTACATATGATTATTATTTTTGATTTAGAGAGCTTACGATCATGTTCCTAAGGAGAGAATGTGGTGGACTTTGAAGAAGAAACAAATTTCTAGTATTTATATTGAGACTATTAAGGATATGTACGATACCATGCGAACTATTGGAGGAGATAGTAATCCGTTCTCTATTGCCATTGGCTTACATCAAGGATCAACATTGAGACCTTACCTTCAAGCGATGATTATGGATGCTATTACTATGCATAACCAGGATAAGGTTACATGGTGTATGATGTTTGCTGATAATATTGTGTTGGTTGATGATAATAGAAAATGATTACGTGATAAAATAGAAGTATGGAGAATACTTTGGAATATAAGGGATTTTGGTTTAGTAGAACAAAAACAGAGTATATGAAATGTAATTTCCACTCGAAGTCAAAGAAGAATGAGAGTTGAGTCCATATAGATGGACAAGGGATGCCTAAGAGTGATAGCTTTCGATATTTAGGATCAACCATTAGTCATGATGGAAAGATTAAGAAGGATGGCATGCATATGATTAAATGGTTGAAACTTAAATGGTTGAAACGTAGGAGTGTTTCTGGAATACTTTATGATCGCAAGATAACTATGAAGTTGAAAGAACTACAAGACAATTATAAGACAATCATGCTTTATGGATCAGAGTGTTGGACAACTAAGAAACGTGTCCAGAAAGTTAGTGTAACCGGAATGAAAATGCTAAGATGGATGAGTGACGATACATTAAAGGATATGATAAGAAATAAGTGTATCCGTGGTAAGTTAGAGGTGGAGCCAATTGATGACAAGATAATAAAATATCGACTTAGGTGGTTTGGACATGTGTAACACAAATTAATAGATGCTCCCGTACAAATGAGCAATAACATGGTAGTTAATGGAGCCGTTGGGAGTAGAGGTAGGCCTAGACAAACATGATTTGGCCTAGACAAGCATGGTTTGAAGTGTTAAAAGAAGGATATGGAACTTGTTAGAGTTACATAAGACATGACCCTTAACAAAACCGAATATAAGAAGATGATTCAGACATCGGACACCATAAATTTGGGATAAAGTTTGGTGTTGTTGTAAACACAACTTAAGGTTTATATTAAGTCACCGCAACATCCTTGAGGATTTCTAGTATTTAATTCATGGCTGTCTCATTTTAAGCTTGTAATTCCCTTGAGATATGTTACTTTAATAAATCTGGAAAAAAATATTTGGGTTGTAAAAGTTTGTCTGAAGTCCTATGTTCATCATTATTTTCTGGTATTGAGAAACAAGTGTTTATCTGATTGTTAGAAAATGATTCATGTAGTTGGCTCGAAAAATTGGGTAAAGGCTTGTTATCATTGTTGTTGTAGTTGTCGTTGTTGTTCTTGTCTGTATTATTATTATTGTTCAGAATATATGCCATCCCTGGTCCACTATGTTGCACGGACACAGATAGACGCACGAGATTAGGACACGGACACGGGACCATTTAGGTGTGTCCTAGTGTATTTTGGAGTTTTCAATACGTATCTGACACGGCACTGGCCAGATTTTTGGAGTGTCCATTCTTCCTAGCACCGCCACGATGCTACCCTTTAGCAAGGTTGATTGTGAAGATGCCTACAGCTTTATACGCTATTCAAGGACAGGTGCTATGACTCAAATCTGCATCAACCAGAATACAAGCACAAGTCTTATTGTCCTATCAAGAGGCCTTAAGGACCACATCTTTAGTAGAAAAGGCTTCTGTTGTTGTAAGGTATATAAAGTCCAAGATATTTATCCACATGGACTTAATGTCAAAGAAGCATAGGTAGCAAACCATAGAAGTTTTAAACCTTGAGGGCCAAGTTCTTGGTGAAACCTTAGGGCCATTATGTGTACTTTACCCTCTAGTTTCTTTCGATGAAGGTATTGTACACAGCAATTTAGCCCTTTATTAAATAGTAAGAACCATTTTCTACTTTATGGAGCAGTCCTGAACCTCTTTCTTTCTAGCTCCGAAGATATTGTTGATTGAATTCTTTAAGCTACCTGGCAGTCCTTTTTAGCAGAGGTGGGGTGCGTAATATGATCACAATTTTATGGGTATTTTTTTTGGGATATCCAGAGGATGATGCGGTGGTTTGGCAGACCTTTTGCTAACCTGTCTCAATGTTCAGGTCTGCAATCTTGTGCTTGGTGGAGAATCTCAAGTTGTGAAAGCAGGTTGAGCAATCCACGTGTGACATATAAACTGTCCTAATAATGACCATCGAGGGAAATATCAAGGGTTGGATGTTCCTGATAACAACCATCACTTTCGTTTCACAGATGATGCAAATTATATAGGAAATTATATTTGTTTCTGTGGAAGAACCACGACTTCAAAATTTATTCAGTTAAAACTATTTAGTATTTGACTGAATCATTCAACCTTTATTTGGCAGCCTAAATAAGAACACGATCATACTGTATTTTTATCATGGATATGTGGTTGTTTGTGTCGTGAAATTTTCAATTGAGGATGATCTAATTGCAAAAGGATTGACCAGATCACTATGATTGGAACCATTTCGTAGTAGAGAAATATGTCGGAAATCGAGGTTGTGCTAGAAATTCCAGTTGGAGGTTGGGAACCTACCTTACTGGTCAACATTTGAAGATTGTGCATTGAAGGACCATGGCTGTATAGACACACCCCTTTATCTGATGCGTGATTTAGCTTTTCTTAGGTTCAACATCACATTCTGATCCCTTTGATTTTATATGCTGATAGATGATTTGGAAACTAGTTGTCAATATTATTAATTATTTTAACTACATCTTTAAATTAAATGCTGAGATAATAGTGTCAATGAATCTAGTAGCCATCATTCAATTATATGTCCATCTTTGTGACCTTTGCTTGCAGTTTTCATTGACATGCTAATTCAATTTTGCTTTCAAATTGTAGAGAGTTGGCGTTAGCAATCCAGTTATGTTGCTAGATGAAATTGACAAAACAGGTTCTGATGTCCGTGGGGACCCCGCATCGGCACTACTTGAGGTTCTAGACCCAGAGCAGAACAGTACATTTAATGATCAGTATCCTACTCATGAAAATCTTATTGATTAGTAATTTCATTTCGTACAAGTAGTGTTTCTTTTACAGTATTGGTTATTCATGAAATATATGTTATCTAGTTTTCTTTTAAAGGTAATAGTAATAGTTAGTAATAGCCTGCAGCAACAAATTCATTTGCATGTTGAAGAAAGTTACACTTATACATCTTTACGAAACCCCTATCTTATTATTTTTTTAAGTCAGTTCAATACTGTCTTTACTGCCTGAGAATCAAGTTGGCATGCAACAAAATAATGATATAACATAAGGCCTTAGTGGTAAACATCAATTTCAGGTTCTCTCTGCACTCGATCTTCTGTTTTGAGTTCCAGTCAATTTAGTCGCTGAAACTTTGATTATCCAAGGAGTGACTCTTATCTGTGCGTATAATTGCAGCTTCCTTCCAGCTAAATAGTGTAAAGCTACATACATGTGTATTTTCATGAATGGTTGGGCTGTTTGAGGACAACCTATTGGAATTCGTATATATTATCAGCACGTTCTATGGTGCAGCAGAGCATGTTCTCTTTTCAATAATAGTGTCCCTTTTATGCACGACTGTCTAGTTTTGACACTTATTCTAACTATTGCCAAGTGTGGGAATAATTTTATTATCATGCTTGAGAAAGGCATAAATGGGTTAGACAGTGAATATTGTTTCACTTTTCTGCTTTTCTCATGTTTCAACTAAAATAACTTTGGGAAGTTTTAACTGCTTATATTGTGATACTGAACAGGGTCATTTAGAACTGAGGTTGTTCTAATATCTTGTGTTTCTTAATGCAAGGAACAGCTTTAAATTATATGATTATGCCACACTTGTGGTGTTGGAAATTTATGTGAAATTAGGATTTGTAAAGTTCGTCTTTTTGTCTCTCTGAATTCCTTAATCCAAGAACACTAGCTATCTCAATGTTCCGTATGACTTGTCCAAGGTGATTTTTGTTGCCACAGCAAATAGAGCCCAACCTATTCCTCCACCGCTCTTGGATAGAATGGAAATCATTGAACTTCCCGGATATACACCTGAAGAAAAGCTAAAAATAGCAATGAGACATCTAATACCAAGAGTTCTAGATCAGCATGGATTGAGCACGGATTTCCTTAAAATTCCTGAGGTAGAACTTATTGCCAACTAAATGAATTAACCTTGCTCTACCTACATCGTATTTGCTTACAACCAGTCCTTTTACAACTTGAAAGAGGTTATAATAATATGTCAATTACCTTTTTGTTTCTATTTTGTGTGATTGAGGTATAATAGGCAAAACATCACTATTCATCTGTGTTATTTTGGTATTATTTTCAATAATTTTTTACTGCTATATCTATTTAAGTGATTAAGGAGAAAGTGGAGAGACATGAACCTCGAAGAGTGTTCTCGTCTTTTTAATTTGTTTTGATGCATTCAAGGTTTCCTCCCTTGCCCTTGGTTTTATTGCTTTTTGGTATATCCTGTGCAAAATTATTAATATAAATCAATGCATATAAAAGTCAGAACATGTAGTTTCTTTCCTTTCTGGATCCTTTTCTATTGTTTATGCAAATACTTTTTGAGATCACCATATTTAGTGGTACTTGCTCTCTTATTCAGATGGCATGTAAAAACCTTTATTAAAAACATTTCTATACCCATGACATGATGCAGTATTTTAGGGCTAGTTTGCATTTAATACCTTCATTTCCCGTAATGTCGACTATATTGACAAAAGATACTGTAGTAAAACATACTGGGTTATTCGCTTTTACTTCACAAAATGCACGTGTTAACATTTCTACACATTCTTCTTGAAGTATAAACAACAAATTACATTCAGGTTAGTAAGAATCTTTTTATCTCGTGAGTTATAGAGAGATTCATGAATTTAGTTTCTGTGGGGAACTCTTAATGGTAAGCATCGATTATAAAATATCACAACCAGAAGTGGATTTTCTCAATAATTGATCCCTAAAGCAGTAGGGTATTTGCATTCCTATTAATTTCAGCTTGATCCATGGTCTTCATGAAAGTGAAGTCTTAGGAAATGTGAACTTATTGCACATGTCAGTGTGTTCTTTCTTTTCCTTGACAATCTATCTTGTTCTAGTCCTACACTTTCAAGTTTGAACTCATTTGGTGTATACTTTGAGGAGATCCTGATTTTCATCCCAGTAAATGTGTTGTCTGTTGTCTTTTCTTTCTCCATTATAGAATTACCTGTGACCATAATACATTTCTTAATGTTGCTAGGCTATGGTGAAGAATATCATTCACAGATATACCAGAGAAGCTGGTGTCCGTAATCTTGAGACACTTAGCTGCCTTGGCTCGTGCAGCCGCGGTGAAAGTTGCCGAGCAAGAATGCACAGTACAATTAAGCAAGGATGTGCATCCAATGACGACTTCCTTGCTTGATACCAGACTCGCTGATGCTGCTGAAGTTGAAATGGAAGTTATTCCTATGGGTGTTAATCGCCATGAGATATCAAATGCTTTTGCAAGTACCTCTGTCTTGGTTGTTGATGAGGCTATGCTAGAAAAGTTCTTGGGGTATTAACTTTCTTCTTATCTCTAGTTACTTCTTCACGAAATGTTGGAGCCTACAAACTGATTAAATTCAGTTTTCCAAACAACAAATGGTTATAAACATTTTGTTCTGGATACTGCAGCCACCAAGGTTTGATGACAAAGAAACTGCAAACGTTGTAGTAACTCCAGGAGTGTCAGTTGGACTTGTCTGGACATCCTTTGGGGGCGAAGTTCAGTTCGTTGAGGCCACAACAATGGCGGGCAAGGGTGATTTGCATCTTACAGGACAGCTTGGCGATGTCATCAAAGAGTCTGCACAAATTGCTCTCACATGGGTATTTCTTATTCACATGTTTACTTGATATGAAATAACTATGTTTTTTATATTTCTATTATGAACATGTATCCCGGGTATCTGAGTAGCTAACATGGTGCATTACAGCCTAGTTCCAGGAGATGCATACATGATGCACATTGGGTCTAATCAAGTAAAACCATCTCCATCATATCATCATCCTAGCTTTCTCCCATTAGGATGGGGTCAATATGGAGTTTAAGAGATCAATAAAAAATTGACAAAGTCCTATGACCGACTGTCAACCTGACGTCAACCCCTTGTTGGTGCCCAAATTCCTATATAGGGTAGCTATGAGCAAGTGAGGGCCTTGCCATAAGGCCTAGAGCGCCAGTTGGCGGGTAGGTAAGTCTACCTTTCTGGTCATGCAGTTTAAGCTCAAGCAACAACACCCTCCAACTTCCCCAAGACTATAAAATTTTAACACCCTCATGTGGAGCATTAGGGTATTTTCTTTTGGCCTGGCTTGAACCCAGGGCCTTCCTGTTATCTCTCAGCAGCCCCGCACAGGTTGGGCCCCCCTGGTGACCATGCAGAGCCTTAGGTGTTCATTTTTTGCTTTTGCCTGATTGATATCTGTATAGGCTTTCAGCTACTAGGTATGTCTAGGTCTTTAAACAAGGGAAGCACACCCAATAAACTGGTCACCACTTAGAACGGTCGTCAACTGAGTCGGATGAAGCGTAATATGACAATTCTCCAAACCTAAGGGTCCGACTCGGTGGCCATTGAGAAATCAATGTTGAAGTGACCAAGCTAGATTAAAGCAGACAAAGAGTTACGATCATACATCTTAGTGACACATTAAGTCAAAGACTGAAACCGACTGACATTCCCATAGTACAAATCTTCTAGTGCATCACTTTAAAATATTTTTATTTACTTCATTAGTTCACGTAATTGTCGGAGCTCTAGTTAATTGGTATCATAATGTCCTTGGATTGGCATGACAACGATTAAATTGAAGAGTGAACTTTTCTAACATCCTTTAGAGATGCAAATTGTAGCTCTTCCTTACGGACTATTATGCTAATTTATGTGAACTGTTATGTACCTATGCTACTTAGTTCACTAATACATGAACAGATTACTTGAAGCAGGATGTTGACAAGGGGCATTCACCTTTAAATATTTTCTCAGCTCTCAGATCCAACTTTGCCAAATGGAATACGAAGTAATTACGACTAGTTAGCAAACACATGTTCCTCTAACTTACCTGTTATTTTGCTGTCTAAAATAACTGGTTCTGGGTAATATGCTCTTCATTTATTTCATCGAAGAAGCTTCTATTTATTAGTTCTTTTTTTTAATCATGTTTTAATTGCACCATTCTTTCAAAGAGTAAACTAGACATTCTATATTGTATAAATAGCCTTGAAAGTTTTTAGGAGTTATATATGAAGTTGATTTGCATGACAAAGCATAGTTGCGATGGTTTTGGGATGGTTGAATTACAGCCTAAGGAACAATCACCAAATCCAGTTGCATTTTTTTTTTTTTTTTTGGGGGGGGGGGGGGGGGGGGGGGAGGTGTGGTGTAGTGTGAGACCTTTACTACCAAATGGTTTTGACCTACACAATCCCACTTTGTAATTACCTAAGTATGCCAGGTCGAAGTGAGAGGTGGAAGACACTTGGAGCGGCATTCGTTATTATAACAGGAATTTTTATGGAGCTATGCTAAATGAAGTTACGGAAAGAAATATCAACTTGTATTAGTTCTGCCATGAAAATCTTCTAGGGTATCACATGTATAAGTCACGGTAAGGTACAGACAGAATTACCAGTTACAAAAAGAGAAAAGTCACCGTATTGTTCCTAACTGATTATAACCTTCTTGGGGCAATCCATGTACAAAGTTACATAAGAAAAATGTGATGAAAGGATCAATAGATGACTGATTTAAATACAAATTTACTGGACGGTTTGGAGATTACTAACATTGTTATAATTAGTAAGATTGGTAGGATCTTTTTAAAGTAGGGTTGGCATGAATCCTGCTAACCCTAGAAGAGAGGGCCTCACTGTAAAACCTAAAGGCTTGTTGGGGGTAGGTAGACCTGAACTCTTGGTTAGACAGTATACGCTCATACAACCAAGGAGCACTCTCTAAGTTCCATGAGTTGATACATTTTGCTATAGGGAAACTGCATTAATCTCAAGACACAAGCCAAAGAGCAAAAAAGCATGGCATTCCCTTAAAGAGTTCTAAATGCTGCAAAATTTTGGAGTTTTTGTTAAAAAAACTGTCTTGAACCTTGCATCTTAGACTCAAAATATACATTACAACCTTGTAACACAATGGTGGATATTCTGGCAAAACTATAGTATTTCTGCTCCGATCCAGACCAGTCAACTGGGTGATCTACTGTTGAAACCACTGTAACTCTCAGGTTTCGGGGGCAGTCAACTGTACATCAGGCAATAG